>VWPW01023212.1:27279-84907 GCA_013389825.1 Crypturellus undulatus
TCAAGCAGAGCCGCGACGTCAACAGCACCGAGTGGGACAGCAAGATGGCCTTCTGGGCCGGGCTGGTGCTGGCGCGCGGCCGGCGGCGCGGCGCCGTGCGCACCTGCCTGCGCGAGCTGCAGCTCGGCTTCGAGCGGCGCGGCAGCGTCCCGCTGGGGCTGGGCACCGTCCTGCGCGAGCTGCTGCGGTACGGCGCGGCGGGGACGGGGCGCCACGGGGCTCGGCGGGCAGGGACAGAGCCCAGGGGAGCGGCGACGGTGGGGGACGGGCCGGGGGGAGCGACAGAGCAGGGGGCAGCGGGGTTGGGGAGGGACATTGGGGCTGGGGGGAGCGGGGACCCGAGGGGGCGAGACAGAGACGGGGGTAGTGGGGCCGGAGGGGGACGAGGCCCGGGGGGGGGGGCCGGGGCTGGGGGGAGCCGGGACCAGAGAGGGAGAGACAGAGCCGGGGGAAGTGGGGCCAGAGAGGGACAAGGCCTGGGGGTGGTAACAGGGCCAGGGCGGGAGGACAGGGTCTGAGGGGAGCGACAGAGCAGGGGGCAGCGGTGCTGAGAGGGGAGAGGGCCCAAGGGGAGAGACAGAGATGAGGGAGCAGGGCTGGGGGTGATGACAAGCCCAGGGCAGGGGGCTACAGCCCTGGAGCGGGCCCGGGACAGAACAGGCCTTCGGAGAGCCTGGGTAGAAGGAAGAACTGGCCTGGGGGGAGGTTGAGGGATTGGGAAGGTCAGCAGGCTCAGGCTGGGGGCTAAAAAGGGAGAAATGGGCCGGGAAAGGGGCAAGATGGTCTGGGGGCTGGTGGTGGAGCCCCTCGGCATGCAGGGCTTGGGATGGTGCGGGGAGCCGGTGCAACGAGCCCGGAAGGGGCCTGCTTGCTGCTGACTGGGAGGTGCGGGATAAAGACGGTGTGGGGATGAGGAGGGGGCGCACGGGGTCGTGGTCAGAGCTGGGGGCGTGGGAGAGCATGAGGAACCTTCACTGTGGAAAAGCGACCTTCCCAGTGAGTTTTGTGGTGGAGAAACTTGTAAAGATGGGAAAACTGTAAACAAAATAGCTCAGATTGAGAGGGAGCCTGGACAGAGAGGAAACCCAGTCTGTGTACCTTAGTGCGTATAGTAACTGGCCAGCCTGCACATAGGAGCCACTAGCTGAGCACTACCACGGTTATCACTGTGCAATGTGCAGAACAAAGTTTCAGATAATCCTTGTCCACTCCAGTGTTCTCACTGTTTTTTCCTTTCCCTGTAAGGATTTGGAGTTGGCCATGCTCGGTTCTGTAATGTGTGCTTTTCTTTTCCATAGACGTGGCAAAATGCAGAGAGAGTCCGATTTCATGGCCAGCGTAGACAGCAGCTGGATCTCATGGGGTGTGGGGGTGTTTATTCTGAAACCCCTCAAGTGGACTCTATCAAGCGTGCTGGGTGACAGCCAGGTACCTGAGGAGGAGGAAATTCTGATTTTTGTGGAGCTGCTGCAGGTGAGTGTTTTCCAGAGCACCCTTAGGTTGCGCATCTTAAAGTAATGAGTGATTTTATGGGCTAGCAGTGAAAAGTCAGTACTGAATAAAAAAATCCTTTGTCTCTACTTCTTAAGTATTTAGAAGTGTTTAGAGAGATGGGGGAAGTAATAACTTGCGGTTAAAAATAGACATTGAAATTAATGTAATGACTTTTCCGGAAGAAACGGCTGACAAGCTTGCCGTGCTCTCCAGGAAGTCCCGTTGTGTGCTCGAGGACTGTTGCACATTCCAGGCTTGTGTAAGAGGAAGCACAGGTTACCAGAGAAACTTGCAGCTTGAATGCCATCTGTTGGGGAGAGAAACAAGTGACTCGTGTGTCACTGGCTGTCAGTCCAGTGGGTTATGTCTCTTCTGAACTCCTGGGTGCCTCATTAAAAGCTGCTTTCGCTTTGGGGCATGTGCTTTCAGTTTGCCTTTTCAGACAGGACTAGAATTGCTGCCACCTCCTGTCAGGCTCTTTATTGCAGCATGGTGTTAGTGGTAGATTACTTCTGTGTTGTGAATTCATGCAAATTGTTACTGCTCAAACTGATGTGGATAGTGCCGTGCTGCCACGATCAAGGCTTTGGGTCACTTCCTTAGTGTTGCTAGGGTTTTTTGTTTTTTTTTAAAAAAAGAAAAAAAAAGAGGGAAAAGAAAAGGAGAAAAAGAAACCCTGAAGTTACTCTGTTGAAAAACAGCATCAAGGCTCGCTGCTCTTGTGTGCAGGTGGCCTCTAAATGACTGGAACTTGCAGACATGAAAGAACTCTTTAAATATGTTGCTGTTGTTATAGTTGCTCTGACAGTGCACAGTGTCTTTTCTGTGCAGTAGTTCTACTGTCCTTTCAGGAGTTGTGTAACTAAGGCCAAAAGCTTGATGGGGAATTTGGAGGTGGGTGGAAGCAGAAAAAGTTGTTTCTTTAGTCTTCAAGTGGACTGTAACTCTGGTTATGTGAGCCTCACTTGAAACAGGAAAATTGTTCTTTTTTTCTCTGCCCAAAGATAAATGATGTGAAATTACTTTGGATACCTACGGTGTTTATTAAAGGCAAGCTTATGCGGGGCTTAAATCAATGGGGAAATCAAGGAATGTAGCAGTATCTGATTTGCTGACTCTGTAGTGCTTGTATTTTTCATGGTATTTACACAGGGAACTTGAGTATGTAATTCTGGTTGCAGAGGAAAACTGTAGTATTTTGCATTACATTAGTGGTGATATTTTTTGAGGGTTATGAATGCTTACCACCTTCTGAATTTCACAGCCGACTTATTTTGGAAGTTCTCATACCCCTCCAAATGTGAAACCTCTAATTTTCCCACCTTTAGGCATGGGGGAGGAAGTAGAGGTCGTCTTAGTAAACCTTGTGGGGAAAAAGAATAGTCATGAATCAACTAACAGATGGTTTTGTTGCTTCCTTTCAGGAAAAAGCAGAGGAGGTTTATCGTTTATACCAGAACTCTGCGCTCTCTTCTCACCCTGTTGTTGCCCTCTCGGAGCTGCGGTCCCTCTGTGCCAACGTTTGTCCAGATGAAAGGACGTTCTACTTGTTGCTGCTCCAGCTGCAGAAGGAAAAGAGAGTCACGATCCTGGAACAGAATGGAGAGAAGGTACAGGGTAAAGGTGACTCTTTTTTGGGTGGCATAATCTCTGTCTTGCATTTCATCATAGCTGAAAAACCACTCACTATTGGTTAAATGTTGGTTTTCTTCAGAAAAGTCAATTCTGTGTACTTCAACATTGTAACCTTGTTATAGGTCAGATTAAATGCTCTTTGCAGGAGGGGTTCCTGTTTTCCCCTTCAAGCATTTGTGACATTATCTGTGTAATTTGACACCTAGCAAGTATCCTGCCTTTATACTTGCAGGCTGAATATTCTCAGGAACACTGCACAGCATTTTAGGTTTTGTAGAAAACCTGACAGGGACTTGCAAACTTGCAGAAAATTAAGTTCTAGTGGAGCAATGTCATATTTGGTAGTTACAGGTTGAAATCAGTGCTCCACCTCCCAAGAAAAGGTTTTCCTGTTTGACAGTGACTGCAGTGAGTGTAGGACAGCTTTACTTGCTCAGGGTGTTTTATTGAAGCAAAAGCATATTTTCTTTCTGTTAGAATGGAAATATTTCTAGTGCATGCACAAATTCTGGAGAGAAGCAACTCAGGAATGTGGTTCTCTTTCTTTAGATAGTGAAGTTTGCCCGAGGTCTTCATGCCAAAGTCTCCCCAATGAATGATGTGGACATTGGCGTATATCAGTTGATGCAAAGTGAGCAGCTGCTGTCACAGAAGGTGGAGTCCCTTTCCCAGGAAGCAGAGAAGTAATTTGGGGAAGGGTGGTGGGAAGAACTTTGTTATGATGTAGAGCTTTATGTTCCTGTGACATAGTTAAGAATGAAGCTGTCCTCTTTAAGTGCCAGTCATGCTTCCTTGTTTGGTAAATGCACTAGTTACATGGTGGAGTAGGATGCATTTTCCTGTCCTTGCTTTGTATCCACATGAAAACAAAACTCAGTGAGTGGATATGGAAGTTATGGAAAGATTTGGAATGCATTCAAGGCCTACCTGTGAAAATAAAGCAATGCCTTAACGGTGTCTGTGAGAAAATATATTGCCACGCAGCTACCTGTAGATAAGAGCAAGGTAGTGAGGATGGCAGCTGATTTGTAAATAACTGCAAGTTGCAAAGGAATAAGATCCTTTTCCTTGTTTCTCTGTACAGGTGTAAAGAGGATGCCCGAAGTGCTTGTAGAGCTGGGAAAAAACAATTGGTAAGCACTGTTCTGCTTGGAAAGAACAGATTAAGCATCTTGGAACTGCTTTATCACTACAGATAGTGCCAAGTATTTGGCAGTGTTGTCTTAGCAGTGTACAAGTGTGTTTCTGAAGCCAAAGGGCTCCTTCATGTGGTGATAGAAATATATTTGTCCAAAGTGTTATGAGGGAAAGAGAGAGAAGTATCTAGCTCTTAAACCCAGCTGTTGTATATTCCTTGCTGTACAAGAATTGTAGTTCTTAAAAGATGTACTCCCTTCAACTGCTGCTGCTTTGTGATCCAAGCCTGTGTATCTGATATCTGCAGGCGCTGAGATATTTGAAGTCCAAACGAAGGACAGAAAGGCGCATCGAGGAGCTTCATTCCAAACTGGATGCAGTACAAGGGATCCTGGATCGCATTTATGCCTCCCAGACTGACCAGATGGTAGCGTGTTCATTTTGATTTCTATTTCTCACATTAGCTCCACTCTTCATTTGTGCTGTTTAACTTGCTTATGAGAGCTTGTGTCTCCAGAGTGCAAGCTGGTGAGGCTGCTTTCTGTGCTGCAGGAGACAGCCAGGCTGACCACGGGCCATTGCTTTGGGGAAACCCACTCGGGACTCCATTTTCTGCTGTACTAGCACTGCTCTGAAGGCTCAGCTTGGATAATGGATCTTGAGAGATGCTCACACTGCCTGCTCTTTGCTCTTACTCATTAAGCATTATGCATCTTTCCCCTTTGTTAAGGTATTTAATGCCTATCAAGCCGGTGTGGGAGCTCTGAAGCTATCTATGAAGGATATAACTGTGGAGAAGGCTGAGAACCTGGTGGATCAGATACAAGAGGTACTGAAATAAGAGCACATCTAAATAAATGAGCAAGAAGTGGGTGGATACACATAGAAAACTTGCCCAGATACCAGAACTGAGGCTTCTGGCACTGTTCTGTTTCTATTCCATATGTCATCAGAGCAGACCGACTTAATCTTGATTTTTTTAAACACATGAGCAGAAATCTTCAAATAGCTAGTTGTATTTGTTTTTTAATGTATTTTCATTTAGTGTTTGCTGGTGCACCAAACTGATATGCTTTGTGTTCTCCTGGTTAGCAATAGTTGTGCAAGTGCACAACTCCTTTGTTAGCAAATGTTTTGCAGAATGTATTAAAAAAAAATGCAAGTCAGGCTTTTAGAACCTGGAATGCAACTAAATACGTAAGAACAGGATCTTAAAATGGCCTGACCTGTAATCTCGTAACACCTGGTATTCTATATCAAGCTTTGTGTGTTTCTCCTCAGCTCTGTGACACTCAAGACGAAGTAGCTCAGACCCTGGCTGGAGTGGGAATCAATGGTCTAGGTATGTGTTTGGGTGTCCTGATTTGCTCACTTTCTCTTTTCTTCCCCAACCATTGTCCCACATGCTACTGCTGTCCCCCCTCCTTCCTCGGAGTACAGGCAACTGCTGAAACACTGATGATGTAGCTACTGGTGCCTCTAGAAGCAATGAGAATTGACAAGGAGCTCTCTTCTCTGATAGTGGGTTGTAGGACAATTGGTATTTGTGCATCTCCAAATCACTTGTAGGTCTCTGACCACCTATGGGGGAAGCATGGGGAGTTGCTTCTTATGAGTAGTGGGAGTGCTGGGTGGTAATATCTCTGTTAATACCTTTGTTAATACTCAAGACACTGGTTGTTATCTGCAGTGAGAGTGTTATCTGCTCTCTGCCTGCTGCTTTATCATATGCTGTGGAGATACTACTTCTTCCTGCTTGTAGCTGAACGTTTTCTTTCATTGGCAGAGATGGACGCTGAGGAACTTGAGGAAGAGCTGGATAGTCTCCTCCAAGACTCTACTAAGGAGCCTGTAGATCTGCCTCCCATTCCCCAGAAGCCACCGAATCCTGCCATTTCTGATGCTGAACTTGAAGCTGAATTGGAAAAGCTCTCCCTTTCTGATGGAGGTATGGATGTTAGCTGGCTATGTTAACTAGCTAATGTTAGGATCCCTTGACAACTTTATCAAATGGAAAATGTCTATCAGAGGTGTAGCCTGAGCCAAAAATCTTTCCCATTTCTAATTGCACTGTATCCCTGCCAGGTACTCAGTGGCATTGCCTCTTCTCTACCAGCTCTTGTCTTGAGGGCTGTCCTCTGCATTAGAAATTGCACCTGTATGTTCTACAGAGGAATATGAAAACTCTACCAAAGAACCAGTGCTTTGATTGGATGTTCTTTGTTCAACAAAATTTATGCAAAGCCAGGTTGAGTTTGTGGTATTTTATGGGACACAGTGATAAAATCTGCCAATATTTTTGTGCCATTTGGTGTTAAGTGTACAGCATCTTCTGTCTCGCCTTCTCGGTGAGAGGTCATTTCTTATAGGTGTGATCTTTGCTTAAAAGAGTTCTAAACTGGATTTTATTTAGTAACCATGAAGGAACAGAGTTTATGGGCCTAAACTGCATGCTGATTGCAGCAGTCCTGTCTTGGACTAGGATAAATAAAGACATTAAATCTTCCTTTGAGAATTCTGTTAATGGCTATTCAGGACTCTGTCCATGTAGTTTTCTTTTTCTTTGGGCAGCTGATATTCTCAAGTTGCAGAGCAGAAGAAAGCAGAAAGAAGAAAGCAGAAGAAAGGTTAGCAGAAGAAAGGTTCCATATCAAACACGAAGCATGGGCTTTCAAGAGAATGCAGCCAAATATTGAAATACTGAGGAGCTCTGAAATTGTGTGTCAACCGTGGATGTGATTTATCCTCTTACTGATGAAAACTGATGCCTCTTTTTTTTCAATTTTCTTTATAGATTTGGCACAAAAGACTCCCTCTGCTTCGTGTGAACCCAAAACAGCTCTGGGACTGAATCTCTAAAGACCCAACAGTTACCCTGTTGCTGCAGCCTGAGAAGTTGTCTTAAGGTTCCTTAACTATGACTAAACTTTGGGAGAGATGGGTAGTGCTCCCATCTTCTTTGTGGATATCACTTTACTAAGCAACAGGATCTTCTGCCATGACAATCCACTCTCTGGAACTGGCCCCAGCTGGTGTTTGTCATCTCTGCCAACATCCGCACTGGTTTCCATTTGACTTGTTATCCCAAGTCATCTGCAACATCCAATCTTCCTTCTGGGAGTGCAATTCTCACTATTCTGCCCAGTGAAGATAAACTCTTTGATGTCCATAACAGTGCTTAGTTGTTTTCTTTTTTTTTTTTTTTTTGGCCGTGGCTCACGTTGAGAACCTGAGTTGCAGCAGTATTGCAGTTGCTCAACATTTGGCTCTGTGTGTGGTTGTTTGAAACACTTGGCACATAAGTACTGTCCTTGACATAAGTTATCTGCAACAAGCTTAAACACCTGTTGATAGTTCAGACCCTTCTTGTGTGTACTTTGCACGGTCGTGGACAGCTAGACACTGTAACTGTTAAATTGTAGGAGATTTTGGTGCTGCACTAGGGGGCAGCAATTGCAAGCACAAGACAAAATTAATTCCTCTTTCTGTAATGACACTAAGGCCTTAAAAGGGAGACCTGCAAAAGATTTTCAAATGAAGGAGTTCCTTATGCTGCCCCTGCTGACAGAGGCTGGCAGGCACTACCAAACGATTTTCTGCTTGCTTTTACTTGAAATTTGAGCTGTTTGCTATTTTTGTATCTTCCCTTTTTGCAGAACTTGCAGGGAGCTGCAGGATGATCTGCTTGGAGCTCTCGTGTTGTGTTTTGGGGTGGGGGGAAAAGGCGATGCATCGTTTGGGTTGGTGGATGGTTTCATGTAGCAGTCTAAACCTTGCCTTTAAGCTTGATGTTGGAAAATTGGGGGTTTTACCAAAAACAACCCAAAACAAAACCCTATAAATATTTCTAATGGGGGAACTGAAGAACAGGAACTGAAGAGGTTTTTGAGGTGTTGCCTTTATTCATTCAAAGATGAAATTGTCATCTTTTGCAGGTCACTTTTTTATTTGCAGGGGGAAGAGCACAAAGCCTGGCATCTACTGTGACTGAAGTAATTCCCTCGGGAGAGGAATGTGCCCTTAGCCGCTCTCCCTGCTTGGAATGTATTCCCTTTGGCACTTGTTCCTGTGTCGAGCTCCGCTGCCCAAGCCACGTGGACGGCGGCATGGGCGAGTAGCGAGTTGGGGCTGGAATTCCTGGGCTTGCCGCAGCCCAGAGGAGAGGGGAGGGTTTTGCTGGGGCTTCTCCATCCTGCCGGTTGGAGTGCAGACTCCAGCTGGAGAAGGGGAGTTCAGCCGAGCTGCACCCGGAATTGTGTGACTTGAAGCTCTGTGTTCCTTTCCTTTGTAAGCAAACAGGAGAAAAACACTGTTTTCTGCCTATATGTAATAAAGGGGAGGGGAGGACATGGAGTCGCTTGTGGTGCATCCTTTTCTTTCCCGTGTCCCTGATTACTGCAGTGTTTGTGCTGTTCCATGTGGGCTTCTGCATCCATAAAAGTTGTCTGCTGAAAGTAATGAGGCAGGTTTTTGGTTTCTCTTTCAGGAATCCAACCATTTGGTATACTAGACTTTGATTTTCATGAGTTCTTGTTCTTTAAAAAAGCATTTAGTAATTATTGCATCCAACTCAAAAGATATCTGTTCTACCAGCTAGCCCGTGCTGCCTTCAGGTTTGTATGGCCTCTCTTTTATGAATATTAGCTTGGAAGAGTTTGCTGCTTTCTGACTGCCGTACCTCAGAGACCCATAGGACCCTATACCTCTCCAAAGGACCCCCTAGAGACCCCCTATAACCCCCTAGTGCCCCAGAGACTCCTTAGGACCCAATAAGACTCTACAGTGACCCCATAGAGAGCTCCTAGGGCCCCACAGGACTCTAGGACCCTGTAGCACCCCCTAGACACCCCTTCTAATTCCCTAAGACACTGTGTGCTCTGTAGAGTCCCCATGGAAACCACTAGGGCCCCATTGAGACCCCATAGGGCCCCATAGCGCCTTCCATGTCCCACAGAGATGCCCTGGGACTCCGTACAGACCCCACAGGCCCGATAGAGACCAGATGAGAACACCTAGGGGCCCATAAAGCCCATAGAAGCCCCAGTAATGACCCTATAGGACTTCACAGGACCCAGAGAGACCCCCCACCATGACCTCCTAGGGCCCCATAGAGACCACATAGGTACCCATAGGACACTCTAGGATTCCCTGTAATCCCCATTGACCCTGTAGTACCCCATAGAGACCTCCTAGGACCTCCTGTAAGTGTCCCCTCCCAGGGTCTTATAGAGACCCTCTAGGGCCCCATAGGACTCCACAACCACCCTATAGAGTCCCCCTAGGGTGCCATAGGACCTTCTAGGACCCCCTAGAAACCCCATGAGATCCCCTAGCACCCCATCGACCCTTCATAGGGCCTTATACATCTCCAAAGGACCTCATAGGTTCCCCCTACCTCATAGATAGACCATAGAGCACTGCCTATAACCCCTAGGATCCCACTGAAAACATATAGGGCCCCATAGTACCCTATAGAGCCCCCACATGGCCTTCTCTGCCCCATAGAAACCATATAGATTCTAGGACCTCCTAGGATGCCTGTAACCCCTTGGGATCCCATAGGCCTGATAGGGACCCTGAAGGACCCCATGGAGACCTCATAGGTCTCCACAGAGGCCCATAAGACCCTATAGAGACTCCAATAACCCCAAAGGGCCCCATAGACATCAGAGACACCCCATAGGGGCCCTCTAGGACCACATAGGACATCATAAAGACCCTATAGGAATCCACAGAGATCCCACAGAGAGCCCCCAGATCCCCACAGAGAACTGTAGGGCCCCATAGAATCCACAGAACCTGCGTAGGGCCTTCTCTGCCCTATAGGGACCCCATAGAGACTCCCTAGAACCTTCTAGGACCCCATCCTAGACCCCTTAGGGCCTGCTATAATCCCCTAGGATCCCATAGAGACCCCAGAGGACCCTATATGTCTCTCCATAGGGCCCCATACAGGACCAGTAGAGATCCTCTATAACTCCCTAGGATCCCATAGGCGTCATAGAGATACCCTAGGATCCCCTATAGCCCCTAGGACTCCATAGACCCCATAGAGTTCCCATAGGGCCCCATAGAACACTCTAGGGCCACTTAGAAACTCACTAGCACCTCATTGAAGCCCATTGAGACCCCCCCACTCAAAAGCACCTAGAAACCCCATAGAGACCCCTTAGACCTCCCTAGGACCCCACAGAGAGCCATAGAGACCCCTATAATTCCATAGGCCATATAGAAACCCATAGGAGACCCCATAGGACTCCACAGACACCCAAAAGAGAATCCATAGGTCCCTAGAGGGGCCCATAGGACTACACAGAATTCTACAAAGAGCCTGTATAACTCCCTAGATACCCATAGGGCCTCCCAGGACCCTCTAGGACCCCCTAGCAGCCCATAGGACCCATAGATATCCCCTAGGATCCCCTGTGACCTCCTAGGACCCCATTGACCCCATAGAGAGCCCCTATGACCCCCTATAGAATCACAGAATGGTTAAGGTTGGAAGGGACCTCTAGAGATCATCTAGTCCACCCCCCTCTGCTCCATCAGGGACACCCAGAGCACGTGGCGCAGGGTCTAGAAGGGTTTGGAAGATCTCCAGATCTCCAGAGAAGGAGCCTCCACAGCTTCTCTGCGCAACCTGTTCCAGGGCTCTGTCACCCTCACAGTGAAGAAGTTCTTCCTTATGGAAGAACGTGAATGTGAAAATTCCTGTGTTTCAATTCGTACCCATCACCCCTTGTCCTATCAGTGACCCCCACTGAGAACAGTTTGGCCCCATCCTCCCTACATTCTCCCCTCAGGTGCTTGTACATATTCTAGGACCCCCTAGAAACTCCATAGGACCCCCTAGCATCCCATAGAGACCCCATTGGGCCCCACAGGACTCCACAGAGACCCCATAGAGACTCCATTTTGGGGAGATTTCCCTCGAAATGAAGAGTGGATACAAAGGTTTTCTCTGCAGCCTCAGAGTCAGGACCCTTCCTCGTTCTGCAGAGCAGAGACCTGAGCAGCTCATTGCAACGTCCCCTCTGTTGCACAAAGTTGGAGAGCTCACTCAGAGGTGCCATGGAAATATCTGCACGTGTTCCCTATGAGGTTTTCTTTTTTTAAATCATTATGGATGTTTGTAGTGATAGCATTTTTCCAACAACCCTGAGAAAAAAAAAGGAAAAAAGACAATTTTCCTGCTGACCACGCTGGAGTAAGAAAGTGCAGTGAACATGTCGGGTATGCTGAGGTGCAGTAGGTGTCCAAGGATGTCTCGAACCCCGAGTTTCCCGCTCTGCTCCCAGCTCCGCTGCTTTTTTCCCCTTTTTTCCCCCGTTTTGCCCCAATCCGGCGCTCAGCACCGCGGACAGCTCCCTGCTCCCCCCTCCCGGGGGGGCGGGGCGAGGTGCATCTATAACTGCGCGTGCGCAGAGCGGCCTCCCCCTCCGCGCGTCGGCAGCGCGGCCAGGGCAGGACAAGATGGCGGCGGTGCGGGTGATGCGGGGGCTGGTGAACGGCGCCGGGCCCGGCGGCGGCGGCACCGGCGGCCCCCGGGAACAGGCGGCCGCCCTGACCCGCGACTACCTCTCCCAGCCGCGTCTCAGTGAGTGCGGGCACCGGGGCAGGGCGGCGGGCGGCCTCGCCAAGGGGATCGGGCCTGGCGCCGAGGCCTGAGGCCGCGGGGATGGAGGCTCCCGGCGCGCCCAGGGCTGCCGTGAGGCCCACGAGTTGCATCGAGGGCCGCGGGGGATGTTGTGCTGCTGTCGAGCCCCAAAGGCCTGTGCCTCCTCTCGCCACAATTTCCCGCTGCTTTTTGCCGATTTCTGCCTATCTCACCCCAAACCAGGGTCAGGCTGCCCTGAGGAATGTGTAAAAATTAACCAAAATGTCTGCAACCAGCGTGCCAGAAGCCCCATGCATTCACTGTGGTTTTATTTTCACTAGATGTGCAAATAATCCTTATGATAGCTTTATTCTATATACTTACATTGGTCATTCTTTGGAAACATTAACATAAATGTGTGTGTATAAGTATATATCTGTATATATGTTTTTCTGCCAGGAACATTAACATAAGTGTGTGTGTGTGTGTGTGTATGTATATATATATATATATATTTTTTTTTTTCCGCTCTTTTTTTCCACTGGGTAGAATAGCCCTTTTTGGTGTCCTTCATGATAAACTTCCCTTTTTGGCAGGAACTGGAAAATACTTTGAGTTGTGGGGGGTGCAGTGCTTTTTGGTTCCGTTAAGATGGTGTTGGGAAATGTGATGAAAAAGGGGAAATGAGAAATCTTGCAGCAGGCTTGTCACAGCATGGTAAGGAAGAAGTCCAAATAGTCTGAAAGTGCATTTTTTTTTTCTTATTTTTCTAGCCTTTTTGATCTAGGTAGCAGTTACAGGACTGACTGTAGCTGTACACTTCAGTTGCATGAATGCTTTAAACAGTGTAGCTGGGAAACTTTATTTTTCCCCTATGTGTTCTTTAAAAACTTCAGACTAGCTTGAAATCCAAATTAATAATTATGATCTTACCAGAAGTTAGTACTTCTGCCTTATTCTGAACTGAAGGTTTCTCTCAAGGTTGGAGCCAAGGTGACTTCCTAGCCAAGTTACCCTCAAGATTTTCAAGGTAGATTTTCATGCAAGTCAACATGACTTGGTATGACCCTGAGCTCTTGCTTCCTATGGATACTGGCTATAGAAATTTATTGTAGTGCTCTGCTGGCTTCTCTCCCTGGTTGCTTATTTCTATTTTTATATATGTAGCTTTTCCAAGACTTGTAAACTTGTAATTCTATATGAAAAAAATATTTCCGTTGGTTCTGATTTGCCATAGGATTGGTTGTTGTTAATGGAAATAGGTCTTTTTAGTCAGTGACTGGCTCTGAAGTAGGAGTCAATGCTGTCTCTTATCAAGGGGCAGTGTAATATCCTCATGTGGAAAAATCTGGGAGTAATCTCCTTCCTGTTGATTGAGGAAGAAATGCTCATGAGACAGTCATGAGATCGAGTGCAGTGTTGCTCAGAATGAGGTTTTCCACTCCTTTCAGACAGTGGCCTGCAGACACGGACTCTAAGTAGAGTCCTCTGTAGAGTATAAAGTCTTATCTCATTCTCACAGCACAACTGAAGTGAGGAGACAAGTTAGACTGTTTTAGGGACATATGACATGCTCTGCATGTACAACCCTGCTTGTATAGCAGGGTTTTGATAAACTTTAAAACAGAAAAGTTCCAATCTTATACCAGGCATATCTGACAGTGATCCTTTATTTAATGACATTTCCATTTTTGATTATTGCATTTTGACATTACTGAAGATTATACTGCAGTGGTTTAAATCACTTTCCTAAGTGTAAGTACCGTATTGTTGACAGTCTATATAACACACTATATGCTTGTCAAACGTGGGCATACTGGGAAGCAGCTAAGCCAGTTGATACAAGGTAACTTGATGTTGGTGGAATTTGTGATAGTATCAGGAATGCCTCTTTCCTCAGCTTTGCAGTGTGAGCAAGAAAAGGTGCTGGCATCTTTCCTGATCTGTAAATGGCTCCACTTGTTCACTTCTTTCCTTCATATTCACCTCTTTTCTTCATGATTAAATGAAATTAAGTGAATTTGCTGTATATTAATGCTTAGGAATTGCTAGTGTTTAAAGCATAATCCTTCTGAGACATCTGTATATCTTCCTGTATGAGAAGTCCCTGTATGTTGGATGCAAATTGTGGAGGTTCCAATACCCATAACATTATATCATATTGCCAGTTAAATAGTTGTCTCAGATGCTTACCAGGTAGTGGTCAAAATGCTGGCAACATAATTCAGTATTTTATCCTCTTTTAGAGTTCATAGTAAGCATAGAAAGGGTGCAGATTTGAGCCTCAAACTGGTGATAGGAGTGTAACTTCAAAACGGTCACTTCATGTAGGAAAACTCTTCTGTTCTGACGAAATAGCTGATCCGTGTGTGTGTTTCTGTTTTTTTTCTTTCAGCATATAAAACTGTGTCAGGTGTCAACGGTCCTCTGGTAATCTTGGATCAAGTTAAGGTAAAGTTATTTTTAACAAATTGGGTGTTGAGGGAGATTTTCCAGGAAAGCGGTGAAAGATTAAATCCCAAGTGTCATGAAACTGTCTCCTACCCTAGGCAACCTTCATGAAAATGTTTTTAACTTGATTAAATTTTGGCTACTTTGGAATGAATTCTGATGAAAAAACTATTAAAAGATCTGGTAGTTACTAGAGTGCTAAGTCTGCTCAGAACTATAGTAATATTATTTCTTGTCTTCTGGATTTTAATGTTTTCTACTGTCTTTCCTGTTCATTCTCAGTTTCCTAGGTATGCAGAGATTGTCCACCTGACTCTTCCTGATGGCACAAGGAGAAGTGGACAGGTTCTAGAAGTTAGTGGCTCCAAAGCTGTAGTTCAGGTAAGACTAAAACAGGCGATTTTATATATGCTTCCTTCTAAGCAGCTGTTTCTTGTTAATATTAGCTTTTCTTATCTGAAGACCTTTATGCTGCTGGCAAAAGCAGAGAGCAAAGGTATCGCGGCAGGTTTGTTGGTTGCTGTTGATGCACTTTGGGTCTTGTCTAAATTAGATTTTTATGTTTTGTAGTAGGGAGATTTCTTCCTGTTCAAAATGTGTGACACCATTCTGCTGCATTACGGTATTCGGTCAAGGGCAATACTTATTCCTTCTCTGGCATTTCTTCAGGTATTTGAGGGAACTTCAGGTATTGATGCTAAGAAAACATCATGTGAGTTTACTGGGGATATTCTTCGAACTCCTGTCTCTGAGGATATGCTTGGCAAGTGCTTGCATCTTATTTTGAAAACTAAGCAGATGTATCACATTTAACTTCACAGCAACTAACACTTCAATTTTATTGCTTTGTCTTACAGGCCGAGTATTTAATGGATCAGGAAAACCCATAGACAGAGGCCCTATTGTTTTAGCTGAGGATTATCTCGATATAATGGGTATGTTCTTAGTCCATATCTGGTGTGGAACTAGAGTAAATCTTGTATTTCTGACTTCTGAATGCTAAAATGGATTCAGTTTTGAAATGAAGACCTAATGGTGATGTTTTGTTCTTAAGTACATATGTAGCATCAAACAGATCAAAGATGCTTGGGATAATGATGAGGTAGCAGAAAATAACTTTGTTGTAGTACTTGGAAGCCATCTTTTGAAATATATACATATACATATATATATATATATATAGACTATCCTAATTGTCCTTTAAAGACAAGAAACTTGTATGCTGACAAGCTTTTCCTGAAGGTATCCTTGCTGTTTTAATGGAGCTATAAAACCAAAGAATTGGGATCTGTAAAAGGTTTGGATTTGTCCAGAGTGGGTAAAGATCTGTAAGCGTAGAGTTGGTTTTGTAGCTTTAGAGCTTTCAGATCTGGGTTAATTTGATCATGTTTTAAACGAGTACATGAAATAATCTAAATATCTTGTTTTAAAATTACAATAGGTCAACCAATCAATCCTCAGTGTCGAATCTATCCAGAAGAAATGATTCAGACTGGCATTTCTGCTATAGATGGCATGAATAGTATTGCCAGGGGGCAGAAAATCCCCATATTCTCAGCTGCTGGTTTGCCCCATAATGAGGTTGGTACACAAGGAAACCTATTTTCAAACTGTTGAAGCAGTTTGTATTTTTGTGGGATTAAAGAATGAGTTAACTTCTGGTCTAATAGCATTAAATCTAGCCTGTGTGTGTCTTTTTTTTTTTTTCCTCTCTCTCTCCTCTCTCTAGATTGCAGCTCAGATATGTCGCCAAGCTGGCTTGGTGAAGAAATCCAAAGATGTGATGGACTACAGTGAGGAAAACTTTGCTATTGTGTTTGCTGCTATGGGTGTAAGTCATTATTATTGAAGGAAAATGATGCTTGAATATTAAGACAATGCTGAGTGGCAGTTGAGCATTAATTTTTTTGAAAGTTTTCTTTTGAGTAGGTTTTATGTATGATAAAAGAGCTAAATAAACTGGTTGGATGAAAAAATAACAAATGGCCAATAGTATGATATTAATGTGAGTGTAGTCTAGATTTTTAGATACTGAATTTTTGTCAAGATGGTGCAGGAGTCTTTGTGAGAACTTTGAGTAAATTAATAATGAGGTATTTAGATTTTAATGTGATGCAAAAATACAGCATGCATGCTGAAATGCGGTCTTGAATTGATATCTTAATATTGTGGTTTAGGTGAACATGGAAACTGCCCGATTCTTCAAATCGGACTTTGAGGAAAATGGGTCCATGGACAATGTATGTCTGTTCTTGAATTTGGCTAATGATCCAACGTAAGTAGTTAAACTATATTAGTTGGGAAAACACAGAGGGAAAAACAAATAAAACGGAATCTGAAGCCACACTGACGGTTATCATTTATGTTGACACTTTTCAGTAAAATGACATGTGAAAGGCTCGTGCTCTGATTAGTGCATTTAGTAGATTTTCAAAGTGTTTTAAAGTATTTGCAGTTTCAAACTATTACCTTGCAGTTCTAAAGTGCTTGTCATGAATTTGCCATGCTGTTCTATTTCAGCATTGAACGCATTATCACACCTCGTCTAGCTCTAACAACAGCAGAGTTCTTGGCATATCAGTGTGAGAAGCATGTGCTGGTCATTCTGACAGATATGAGCTCCTATGCTGAAGCTCTGCGAGAGGTAGGCGTCAACTCAAATTCAGGGTGCTGGCACAAGGGATTGGTAGTATAAACTAGAAATGTGAATTTCTGCCCAAACAGAAAGTATTCATACACTGTGTAGTTTTTAAACTACACAGTGAGGCTTTTAGCTGTTTATCAGTTGGTTAGAGTTTAGCAGTCAAATTTTCTTGCTGGGATGATATTTAAAAGTATTTGGATGTTTAAATTCAGCAGTGTCATGTTACATTATTGTATATTAATTACTGTCATGCATGATTCTGCACTTTATAATAGAGGGAGAGACACCTTAACTCACTGCTCTGCATTAGAGGAGTTTGCTGGTTTGTGTGAGTGATCCAGCTTCCTGGAAACATTTTTCTGGATTATCTGCAGGTTTCAGCAGCTAGAGAGGAAGTACCTGGCCGTCGTGGATTCCCAGGTTACATGTACACAGATTTGGCTACTATCTATGAGCGTGCTGGACGTGTGGAAGGCAGAAATGGTTCCATTACTCAGATTCCTATTCTTACCATGCCCAATGATGGTGAGTGTACTGTGTTCACTGTCTTAATGCTGGCGCATTGCTGCCCAAATGGATGTGAAAGGTCTGAAAACTGCTTAAACCACTGTTTTTCTCAGATATTACTCATCCCATCCCTGATTTGACTGGATACATCACTGAGGGACAAATTTATGTGGATAGACAGCTGCACAACAGACAGGTGTGTACCAGACTAGTTAGAGTGTGTTTAAGAACACTCCTGCACTTGAAGTAACAATACTGACCTTGTTGGATGTCTGTTTCCTCTAGATCTACCCACCTATTAATGTCTTGCCCTCCTTGTCTCGACTGATGAAATCGGCTATTGGAGAGGGCATGACCAGGAAGGACCATGCAGATGTATCCAACCAACTGGTATGCAGAAAACCTCATCTGAAAACTAGGGGCCTGTTGTTTCAAATCTTTTGTTAAGCAGCCTATAAAGAGCATGTCAAACAGTTGTAACTGACTGCTTTCAAGCAGTTAACTCTTGAGTGCTTAGTGTAGTCCAGTGCCCCATTTGATCTGAGTTAGAACAGAAGTGTTGGTACAGAGACACTGTGTATCTGTGTGGCTTGCTGCCACGATTCTCAGCAGCATGATAAATGTGCATGGTATGATATAGAACACTTGAGATGCTCCAGCAAATGTCAAATAAACTGTTCTTTTTCTATATTAATTGAATGGAAGGTAATCTAGGTTTACTGCATCTGTCACTTTATAATGCTGTAATAAAGCCATGTGGTCAGCTGCAGTAGCGTTAGTCATGTAGAATAGTAAAGGACTGGAAAGGGACCTCAGATGTTATCCTTTCAAAAGGCCACCTCACTTCCTTCTAAGCTGAGGAAATAGTTAAGGTAATTTTAGTTAAGGTAAAAGTAGTGATTCCTCTGTTTCTTCCCTTCTAGTATGCCTGCTACGCCATTGGAAAGGATGTGCAGGCTATGAAGGCTGTAGTTGGTGAGGAAGCTCTTACCTCAGATGATCTCCTTTATCTGGAGTTTCTGCAGAAGTTTGAGAAGAATTTCATTGCTCAGGGTAAGTGTCCATTTCAGGAACATCCTAGTATTCCTCTGTTCGTAGAAGGTCTGCCTGCTGATGCAACTTCCTCCCTTGTAATTCGATCTGTGGTTACAATCTTAGGTGCTTATGAAAATCGTACTGTTTACGAGACCTTGGACATTGGATGGCAGCTTTTGCGAATCTTCCCTAAGGAGATGTTGAAGAGAATTCCACAGACAACACTGGCTGAATTCTATCCTCGAGATTCGACTGCAAAGCACTAACTGCAGCTTCATCACTAGCTTCTTGCTCTGTGAAATGCTGTTTGTTTTCTTTCTTCATGTGTTGGTGTTTACTTGTTGCCCTTGTAATTAAAACCAAGAATAGGTGACATTTGTGCCAGTGTTCCTATGTACACTGATATCAGTTTTTAAAATATCCCTTCTTCCAAAGCCTGGATCTTCAGGAAAATCTTTAGGCCAGCTCTTACAAATGTGCAATAGCTATTGTAAAGCTTGTTTTGTTTTGTTTTGGAACTGGACCTTTTGTAGACATTTTGAAAGAATGGATTATCATAAACCACAAATCTTTGCTTTCAAACCAGGAACTTGTGGTTTGAAGAACACAAATGAGCAAGTGACTTTATTTGTCCAAAGCATCTGCTCTATCATAATTATTTGTCATTCTCATGGTAGATCAGACGACATTTTGCTGTGCTGCTGTTGTGCTTGAAGACCAGGCTAATATGTGGAAAGTGTGGTGCAACATACATCTGTGGAAAAAATGCAAGTCTAATTTTAAGATTGGTTTAAGATTCATAAAGATATGTGGGAAGTAAAGACACTAATGAGCAAACCAGTGCTTTTCCACTAGCAACAGATATTTTCAGAGCCCACAGGCAGTGGGTTGCTACCTGAGGGGAGCATGTTAGGACTCAAATACTGAATTAGTTTTAAAATTGAAGTTTGCAAATGAAGTTTCCTACTTACCATTTTATTCCTTGAATTCTAGAAATGCCAGAGATGCAAAACAGCGGCTAAAGCATTCCGAGGTCAGTAGTGTCCCAGTGGGCAAACTGTAGATAATTTAAGGCTTCATGCTGCTATTGAGGGGGATTATATGTGATGTGACAAACTATTAAGCCTGACACAGTTGTACTGGGGGGAGATCAGCTTTTAAAATGTCTTCTGTTAAAAGTGATGCAACAGAAGAAAACTTAATGTGTAGGTGGATATTTTGAATTCTGTTATAAAGCATGCTCGAGGTGGCACTGGGTCCTGAATCATGTTTGAAACTGCTGTGGATTGCACTCTAGACACAGATTTGGCTAGTCAGGAGAGCTCAGCATTCCCTATCATTTCCGACTTGGCTAGTCAGTTCTGTGTTGTATTTTTAACTTGGTTTAAATGAGGCTCAGAGCCCAGTGCTGGCAGGCTTTCTTGCTTTATTTTTTTTCCCAGGTTTAATGTAGTCTAAGCTCTGGTTTAGCTAAACCAAAGCATGTTGCACCTCTCTTGACTTCCTCTGTGCTTGTCTAAGAAGGTGCTAACATAGCCTACACAATAGTGTGATAACTCCAGATTTCCCAGATGTTTCCCTATGTGCAGTTCTTTCTATAGTTTGTTCAGTGTTTTCTGTAACCTGGATGCAATAGCAACTTTATTCCAATGCATTCCACCCTAAAGCTGTGTCAAGTCTATTTTTCTTGAGGTAGGGATGGAAGGTTGGAATTATTGGCATGAGAATACTTTAATGTAGAAAATATCTAAATAAATTAAATATGAAAGGTGTTGAATGAAGTGGAAGCTTTTTGCGTTTCTGTGGTAAGACGGCTTGGGGTCATTCTGCAGTGGCTTGCTGCAGGAGTGGTCCTTTGCCACTGGGGGATCCTCTTTACAGGAAAATACTTCATAATCTGCTAAAAACATTTTTCTCTTTCACTTTCATCTCTGGGGAGAGGGTCTCAAAACACCTGCACACTGCTGGAGTTGACAGTTTTCAATAACCAGGATTTGAGTGGCGTTCAGTTTTAGGTCTGAATGCCTTGTGCTGGTAAAGTGGGCAAGAGGAATGTGGCAATTGAGGGTAAAGATATTACAGGAATGTTGGAGGGTAACATGTTACCAGTGTTTCCACCTGAATTTCAACTGTTCCTTTGCTTAAAAGGCTCCTTGAAAGTCAGCTTAGGGAACACACTGACTTTACATTTTTCTGCACAAATCATACTAAAGGTGAGAGGGACTGTAGGGCCTGTGTAGATTTATTGTGGTATTCTGCAAAGACAGCTTGGGACATGAGTCTACTTAAATCACTGATGTAAGTCCTGCTACATGAAATAACTATTTGTTATAACTGTTTCCATGCTGGAGGCTGGGGAATTGCAACCCATGTCTGGTGAAGGTGGCAGAATTTGAGAACAGTGAAACAGTGAGATCCAGGATTCTCCTAGAGATACTCCAGAGAACTGAGGTAAACCCAGACTTATCTTCCTTCACTGAAAAATGTACACATCGAAACAGTCTGCCTTTATTCACTTAATGAGGAAACGGAACACTTTTCCTTTCTCTTGATTTTCCTATTCATTTGAACGTTTTGAATTGAAGCTTTATTTCTCAAACGTCAGTGGCACTCTGTTAACAAGAGTTTATTCTGACTGATTAAAAACCTGAGGCTGTCTCAGGCTTTCTGCCCAATTAAACATCATTCTAAGTTTAATAGAAGATGTTTCCTGTACAAAAGTAAAAAGTCATCCTTGAAGAGACTAGATAATTTAAGAAAAACAAATTAACTGTCTGGATTGGTCTTTTCTTGGAATTCACTGCAGTATCAAAATTGCAAATCTCATTTTTTTAATATTAATAATGGCTTTATGATTGTCCCAGAGAGCTTTTAAGACTATTGATTTAATGCTGTGGAGACTGGAGAAGGAGGATATGTAGTATGTTAGAAAGCAATCTGCTTTTTCTCTAATAATCAAAAAAAAAAAAATGAAGCAAGCAGAATGGAGTTCTGTAGCAATGAGTGTAAGTGCCTTCATTTACCTAGGTGAAAAAGAAACTGGAATAATGGCAACTGCTCTAAATGAATATTTTGTGATGTGTAAGTAGAAAAAGGGGGAAAGAATGGTTTTAAGACAACCTACTGCTCTAGTTGTAAGTTGGACAGTTGTGTCCAGTTTTTGAGCTGGTTTATATAAGGTGATTTTACCTATACCCCATTATTTTCAAATCTTCTTATCCCTTCCCAAACAGGCTCAACCTTTTTAAAATAGTCAGCTGTGCTGAGAAACTGATAAAAATTCATCATAGACCACTGGAATCCCAGAGTAGCTTTACAGCTTGGGAGGGATATGGTTAATCCACTAAAATAACTTAATTAGCTGGTGGCAGCAGTCAGTGTTGAGTAATAACTGTAAATAGTAGGACTGGGCTTGGCTTGAGAACTTGAGCAAGAGAAGAAATTCTCAAGTCCAGAAATTCTGGTCTTGGAGCAAACTATTGAAGTACCAAGAAGGCAGGGAGTACTGAAATTCAGCAGTGCTGTAATGGGTGGCAAATTTGGGGGACGAAGTCTGAATGACTACTTGCTACTGTGCTGAATTCTCAGAGCCAGGCTAATCATCAAAGCCTCACTAATGATCACATGGCTGATCTGAGCCAAACAGAGATCAAAACCGCCTGTAATAAACATGAGTGCTTGTAAGATGCTGGAGACTGAGGTGCTCTCTGGCAGCCTGTGGGTTTACTGGGGACAAAATAGTTATTTTCTGCACTTGCAGGGGTTGTTCAGCCTGCATGGGAGAGTGAATGAGGCAGATGCGATGAAGCGAGGCAGCCATGCAGCGGCAGTGCAGGCCCGAGCTCGCAGCCGACAGGAGTGCGCAGGGGATGGACTTGCCTGTCACATGTCACCTCCCAAATCCGGTGTGTCACTGCAGTCTAGAAAGGCAAGCTCGTTTCAGATCCTGTATGACCAGGACCTAAGGTTTCCTGTTAACTATTTACTTGGCAGTTAACACCTCAAAAAGTTTATTACCAGACTCACTTGGAGCAGTGCTCTGTGTGGTGATGTGGAGCATTCACATCAGTCAGTGAAGCACTGAGCTTCTCACTTTGCTTGGATGCTGCTCACTATAATGAACTAAGTTTCTGAATGGTGAGGAATAGTGAGGAAGGGCTGGCTCCAGATCATTTAGCACTTAAAAAGGACAAGTTTTGTGCTGTTTATACACACAGAAACAGCTTATTGAGCCTCTTCATTCCTTGCTGGGGGAAATACTGCCTTCACTTGCTGTTTGAACCTGGTCTGCTGAGGTATGCGTGTCTGGCAGAAGCAGACAGGTTTGTTTAACCTGACGTGTCTGGGCCTGAGGTGACCCCTCAGACTCTGGCACAGCAGGGGGCCGGGCTGCTGTGCTTGTGGTGACACCGGTTGGGCTCTCCTGCCCTGTGCTGCTACCGCTGCCCTTGCCAGGCTTGTCTGAGCCTGCTTTCCATAAGCAGGGGATGAGAAACGGTGCAGAAATCTCCATCTTCCTTCTGGCTCATTCTCGGGGCTGCTGGAGGAGATGAATCGGTCAACATGGGCACAGTGTTGTTGTCACCCTGCGTGCAGGGGCAAGTTCCCCCAAGTTACAAAATAGCCTGTCCTATAGACCACAAGCCATCCAGGTGGCAAATAGCCTGAACCTGGCACAGGGCCCTGGAAAAGAGGAATGGCAAAAATAACTTTAACTAGCATCAGCTGGAGGCTATAGGCACAAGCTGGAGCTTGTTGCACAGCTATTTTAGCACTGAGCTGAAAACACAGACCCAGGAAAAAGGGTGGCTGAGTGAATGGGCCTCGCCAAGCTGGAGGAAGAGGGTGCTGCTCTGGATGGTGTGTTGGGCTGTGTTGCAAGCTGTAATCTTGTTGCTTGCTTGGTATTTATTTCCCCTGTCTGGCCATGATGCCTCTCATAGCTGGTGTCCTGTCAGTGACAAGATCTCCTTGCTGGCAGTGAGCCGTGGGATAGCACCCAGAGCCTTGCAAAACAGGGATATTTCCTGAGGGTGGCTGGGGACCCAGGGGTCTGCAGTTAGCACGAGAGGAGGTACAGGCAAAGAGGAATTACTGTGTGTAGATATAAATAAAAGCAGCCAAAGCAGGACAGGTCTTCCCTTCCTTGAGAGCTTGCTGCAATGCTATCTCTGCAAGCTACAGCAAACAGCCACTAAATGGGAGAGACCCAGAGATGTGTGGCCAAGTCTTGATCTAAGATCATCTGATCACACGGGATTCTGGACTATTTCTGCTCTACTGCTGCATTATGGTGAGTACTTTAGAAGCTGCATGTTAGGAGCATTAATTTGAGGCTGTTTGCCCAGGTGAGAGAGGCTTTCTACAGTGCAAAAACATAACGTGAGGTATTATTTCAGCTTAAGTAGTTTGAGTGGGCATGGTGGTGCAGGCAGGGAGCAGGCTGTTGGTGCCAGGCTTGCTCCTGCTGCACCGAGCTGGTGCTAAACAAATAGACCAATATTTTTTTGCATGGAGACAGCAGGTACCAAGCTAAATGGGACGTGCTGATCTCACATCTGCTGTCTTAATGCATTTACATGCTGTTTTCTTAATTTTTTTTTTCCCCGGTAATAACTAATGAGGGCTGCCTGGGGGTCTTATCCCCCTTTGCCAGCTGATTTCAGCCAGTCCGGGCTCTGAGAAGCACACAGCAGCTGTCGTTTCATTTAGGGAAGGGAGGAGAGCAAACATTGGACGGGATTTCCCCCCCACATTTCCCCTTGGGTTTTTCGCTGGGGCTGGCAGATGTAAGGCAGGGACTGGAACTGGTGGGGAGCGTTGCTGTGCTTAAGAAAAGTGGCTGAAGGTTATTTGCACATCAAAAGCAGCTTTGCCTCCTGCCCTCCATCCGTAAGGTGGCTTGATTTAATTGCTTTTTTGAGGTGGCTCTCGTCTTGTCTGTGCTGAGATTTTAGGTGTGATTCAGCCCCCCATAACCAGAAACGTGTGCACTTGCGCTGATGTGTTAAAAAGATGCAAATCGACTTTCTCTGTCTTGAAGCTCTTTTGTGTCACTTGTTTGGTGTAACAAGTCCCGTTCTGTTTGAGGCCGGTTAGCACCAGGGCAGCTGCAGAAGTGGCTCGATTCAGAGCTAAGCTGAAGCAGGAACCACAGACGAAGCATCATCCCTGATAACTCAGCCTGCTTTCCTTCTCCCTCTGCCACACTACCCTAGTGCTGGAGCTCTGAGTCCTGCTCCTCATGCTTAACAGCCCTACGAAGAACAGGTAATGCTCTGTAATGCTGTGTATTTAACTTCTCTGGCCCGAGGCAGAGTGTGCTCTGAGCAACACCTGCTTAGAGGACGCAGCCTTTCCTGCTCATTAGCTTCTTCAGGGTTGATTTGACAATTACAGATCTCTGCTCCCTTCAGCTCTCTCTTGCCTTTTTCGTGGCCCCTGCTGCTTCTGCTGTTACTCCGCTCCCTCCTTGAGTGGCATTGCTAATTGCCTGTTAGCTCGTTAAAGTGAAGCTGTCCTGAGAGCCTTTGAGCCCTCCTAGAGGGTCCAGCTTTAGGGCCCCACTGTTGTCCTGCGAGGTGCTTCCTTCTATATAATCATTGGGCAAGTGGGATGTTTGCCCCAAGGAAAAGCAACAAGCAGATGAAGAGGTATTAAAAAATGCTTTAAAAAATTATTAAAAAATGTTTTGGTGCAAAATGGGCATGAGTGGACAGCCTGTCAGGAGTGCAGTACTCTGCTTGCAAGACCAGTGTGGCTATGGTCAGCTTCCCTGCATTGCTAGTTTGGTGCCCTCTCTATTTTGGCTGTTCCTGGGACAGGGGCACTCCTTGTGATAGCCCAGAATAACAGCCAGACCAAGGGGCTTCCTTGCCCCTTTCTTGTCCTGATCCAAGCTGGGCTGGGCTTGGCCGAGCAGGTGGCCTCGCGCAGCCAGAAAAGCAGCCGAACGCGGGTGACAGAGGTATTTTGTAACAGAAGGTGCATTGAGAGAAAAAAAAAAAAAAAAAAAAAGGACAGATTTCACACGTGGTTTTCTTTCTCCTTCCTCCTCAGCAGCTTTCAAAGACTCTAAAAATAAACCTCCTTCATGCCTCAGGCAGCGTGAGCAGAGCCAAGTTTTCCCTGGAAAGTGTCGGCAGGAGCAGATACCTGCTGCTTGTTCCTTGCTGTGCAGAGGCTTGGGACCTCTGCCCTGGGCTCCACTGGGGCCCCAGGGGAGAGGCCTGGGAGCTGGGATGATTTGCAGGGATGCAACACTCCGCTCTGAATGTTCCCCAGATTTGCCCCCCTGTTCCTCAGTCTCCTCCCTTGAAGAGGGCAGCCTGGGAGCTGCCTCCATGTGCTGCTAGCGATGGATTGGGGCAAGAAAATTGTCCCGTTGTTTTTGCTGCTGAGAATACATATTGCTTCACCTGTCATTTCTTATGCAGGTGCTGAAGTCCCAATTAGCTCTAATTGGAAGGAATGGGGTGGCAGGCAGGGAGCAGCAGCCACGCTGAGGACCGTGAGGATGCTCTGCAGAGCCTGTGGCTGCCCCACTCGGGGCTTTCACTGCTGGTGTCACTCCCTGTTCAGCCCTGCAAAACAGCCAGATCCCTGCAGTGCAAATGGGCTCTGAGTCGATGTGGTTTTGTGCGAGGAGCTGCCTGTTTAACAGTCAGAACACATCCTGGGCTTTTGTGAAGATGTTTCCATTGTAGCACTCACTCTGTAATTGTTTTTCATGCTCTGCCTGGCTGTTGGGGCAGATCTGCTTTCTCTGCGGAGCGGAGGAGGTGGCGGGTCAGGGCTGGGGGAACAGGGGTGAAGAAGGGGGCTGTGATAAAAATGGCTCTGCAGAGCTGGGAAGGCGAAGCCTGTGGCACGCAGGGCTGGGACGCGGGCCAGGCAGATTATCTCCCTTTCTCTGATACCCTCATGTACGCTTGAGACAAACCCCTTTTTTCCATGCATGGGTTATCCCAGCTGCAAAGCCGAGATAATGACACTCACCCGCATCGCGCCGTGCTCGCCAGCCGGGAACAAACAGGGCCAGGTGGAACTGGGTCCCCAAAGGGACCTTGGCTCGCGTGGCGATAACGCTGTGGCCTTGACGGGTGCTTGGGGAGCGGAGGCGCTTGGGGATTGCTGCATGAGGGCAGCAATGTGATATCCAGGTCCTGTTTTGGCTGCTTTGATTTGTTTTGAAGTGTTTCTACTGCTTGTGATCAGTGGGGCAGGCACTGTGCAGTGGCAGATGGGGCCAGGCTGCGGAATGGCTCTGGGGAGATCTTCAAAAGCAGAGAGATGTGAATAAAGAGGTGCAGCATCTGCCACAGGCCATGACCACAAGCTGGTTTGCAGAGAGCAGGGGCTAAAAGAGTCAATGAATGGGGTGTCCCGGGGCCCGGCACTTGCAATTAGGGCACAAGCCAAATGCAGAGATTCCCTGCAGCAGCTAGAGTCCCTGGGGAGGTGACTCCAGGGTCCCAGCCCTTCACAGTTCATATCGCTCCCAGAGTGCTAAGTAAGTTAGTTTTAAAAAATTTATTTATATATAAAAACATAAAATTACCAGTAGTTTACATCAGTCACCAGAAGGAACATCAAAAAAACTTGCAGAAAAATAATTATATGTACAGGCTGAACCCTGGGCTCCCCTGGTGCAGGGCAGGGTAGCCGTTACTCACACCAAGGAATGACACATCTGCGATGCATACGGTCAAACACAGCGTTGTGCAAAGGCAGCAAGTCAAGGTCTCCAGTCGATCACGTTATACAGCGCTTGTTGGTGAGGATACGGGGCTGGTGCTACGAGGGAGTCACACGGGGGCCCTCAGATTTGATGGGAGCCAAGGCCGCTGGCTTCCTGGACAAGGCAGGAACAGGATTGGAAAGCCTGGGAAGACTGATGCCTTGGGAGGAGCTATGGAAAAGGGGCAGGAGGGAAGCGCTCTGCTCCCTTCTGCACCTCTTGCTTATTTGATGCTGAGGAGTTTCCAATAACTGTGCGCGAACACAGGCTGGGAAAGAGGATACAAAACCACTCGGGGCAGGTCTATGACTTGGATGATGCACAAAATCCCTTTTGGCCTCTCAAGTCAGAGCTGAGTCGATGCAGTCTCTCCTGGGGGCACAGGAGAGCTCTTTGCCATCCCCTGATCTTTTGGTCCTCCGAAACTAGCAGCTTTTGGCTAAGGCTGGGGCTGCTCCCCTACACTGTGGCTTGCAGGAAAAGTGACCAGAACTAACCCTGACCTGGAGCCCCAGGGCTGGAAGCTGCATTAAGGGTGATGGCTCTGGTGCCATGGGCCCAGCCAGGAATTCCTGACCAGGGATTGCTCATGGGAAGGTGCAGAAGGCACAGACTGTTTTCCAAGTTTGCCAAGACAAGAGGGGAAGGGCTTCTTCAGGGTCCCCTGGCAAGCGCAGGCTGGGGCTGATGCTGCGGGGCCAGGGGGGACCTTTTCCTTCGCTTGCTGACAGCTGGAGACTGTTTTGAAGAGCGAGTTTAGAAAACAAAACAAGGGAATTTTCTCTTCCCAGCTCCTGTCAACAGCTGTGACGGGAGCCTGCAGACTTAATGGCACGGGAGGAAATAAGGCAGTCAGTTTGATGGGAGAGCGCGTGGGAGGGAGTCACGGCATGACAGCGTGCGCAGGGTCACTGCCTGCGCTGGGGGCCGAGGCCCTTCTTGGGGCAAAAACAATTGATTTCACTCTTGTTCTTCAGGGCTGCCTGCAGTTTGGAAATCTCTGTTAATCCTTAAATCCAGTTACCAGCTGGAGAATAGGGAGGTAAAGTCCTTGTCCTTCTGAGACGGGAGCGGCAGCTCGCCGGGGATGCACGCTGTGGTGCATATCCTGGCCCCGCAGGAGGGAAGTGCTGGTGCAGTGGTAGGTGAGGGATAGGAAACCTGCTTGATTCAGCATGGGCTGGGATCGTTAGTGCAAGACAGTTCTGACATGGCTAATTTGCAGTAACGAGGCAGGAACTTGCTGGCAGGTTCTGGCTCAGCCTGAGGCAGGAGTTACTGTTGTGCTAAACTGAAAGGGAAAAGAGCCTACGTTTTTGGTTGCTGCAACTCTGAAAAGATAAGGAGAAGGTGGAAAGCAATCAATTTGGGATTTTCTAAGGGAAAAATACTGATTTTTGTCTGCTTACGTTCTTGCTGTTCAACTTCATGAAGTTGAAAGGAGTTTGTTGCCCAAGAGGCACCTTTTTGAAACCCAGGCCTCTTTGCAGGTATCTTGGAGAAGACAATGCTTTCCAGTGGTGTGCACTGGGTGGGGAAAAAAGCTGAGAGTCAACCTTACAAATCTAAGGTTACCTCTGCGTAGTCTTGAATTAGTGTGTATGCATATGGGGTCATTCCTGAGGCACTCGGATAGTGGAAGGGATGAAGAAGCAGAGCAGGATTTCTTGCCTGGGTCAGTGGCATGGTACAAATCCTCTTGCTCCTTGTGGGCTGGTTCCTTGGCTACCANATCTTGGAGTGATCTCTTAATAGTCACTTGTCCTTTTAGAAGACGATGCTTTCCAGTGGTGTGCACTGGGTGGGGAAAAAGCTGAGAGTCAACCTTACAAATCTAAGGTTACCTCTGCGTAGTCTTGAATTAGTGTGTATGCATATGGGGTCATTCCTGAGGCACTCGGATAGTGGAAGGGATGAAGAAGCAGAGCAGGATTTCTTGCCTGGGTCAGTGGCATGGTACAAATCCTCTTGCTCCTTGTGGGCTGGTTCCTTGGCTACCACTGCTCTCTGGAAGTCAAAATCAACTGGAGAAAGAGAAATAAATGTCAGAGCAGCCTAGTGTTTTCTCCAGGCTGTGGGCCAGGGACTGGTGGTGGAAGTGAAGTGTTGTTTATGTCTTCTTAAACAAGGTAGGAAAGGCTGTGGCCAGAGCTGTGCTACCCACAGGTTCTCTCTGAACCAACGTTCATCGTTCTGGCATTCATCCTGTAGGGAGATTTCACGCGGGGGAGTTTTGCATCATCTTCTAACCAGATAGGATTTTGTTTTTGCTGAAGTCCTGTTCCCTTTTGCCCTTATCTCTGGCTTTTCAATCCTCCAAATGAGCAGAAGGCATCCTGCTGAGGATGCATCAGACACGAGGGGCAGGTGCTGGGCACATCACCATTGACACGAATTGCTTGTTCACCTCTGTAACACGACAGGCAGCGTAGAGCACCGTCATGGTGCAACACTGGGAAGGGAGAAGGGCTTGTGAGCTGGCCAGGCCATCAGCTCAGCTAATAAATACATCTGAACTGTACAGGGTGCACCCAGCATGAACTGAGCCACAAGGAAGTACTTCTTGCCTGGAAGGGATGTGACGAGGAGAGGGAGGGCCTGGGTCAGATCTCAGTGGCAATGATGTCTTCGTAGGGGACATCAGCACCGGGTATATCCAACTCAATGGGCTCTTTGCCATCTTCCCCTGAGGCGAGCTGCTGGAGCATCTTCTCCAGGTTCTGGTTCCTTTTGTACATGTGCAGGTAGCTCTGTTGCAGCTGCTTCTGGTAATGAATCACCTTTTCCTTTTCTTCCTTCCACGTCTGCCGTTCGTGCTGGAAGCTGGAGGTCATCTGCTCGTTGTTGTCCCGCTCGACCTTCAGCTCTGCCTTCAGCCTCTCCACCTCTCCCTGCAGGACCTGTGCGTCGTCCAGCATCCCCAGGGCTGGGCTGGAGGCAGACCTTGCCCTGTCCCAGCCTTCCTTCAGCTGCTCCTTAAGGATGGAGAGCTCTGTTCGGAGGTCCACGATCTCTTGCTCCAGCAGGTTAACCTTCTCTCTCAAAAGTTCAGACTCATTCTTCTTACGCTGAAGCTCGTTTTCACACACCTCCAACTCCATGGCCTTGGTGCGCAGAGAGTCCTCAAGGTCCTGGGTTTTCATCTCCAGCCCTTCCATCTTAGCCCTCACCTCTTTCAACTGAGCTTTCAGGCTGAGGATCTCCGTGGTCTTAGTGTTGAGCTCAGTCTGGGATTCCTTCAGCTGCTGCTTCAACAGGGAGATTTCGCCAGACTTCTGGCACACCTGCAGGGAGGAACACAGCACCCACAGTTAGGGCTGAAACCCCAAAGATATGCACTGTCAACAGCAGCCACGGCAGTGGCAAAAATCACCTTGCAGATCAGTCGTGCCATGCAAGCGCAGCCAGGGCACGCTTGGGCATCTGAGTGCAGAGAACCTTGCAGTCAGATTTCTCAAAATTGGCTCTGGCTGGAGCTTTCCAGCTGCCGGCTGCTGTTTACACACTGCAACTCATCCAAACCTTTCAGAGAAGCGCTCGAGCAAAGACGGTGATAAACCTGTGCCACCAAGGCTCCAAGGGGAAGCGGCAAGTGACACCATGCTCTTCCATGGGGCCTCTCTTTGCAAGAACCTCTCCACCCTAGAAAGAGGTTTGATTGTGAAATAGCCATCAGGATTTAAGAAACTGGCACCCCGAGCTGAGATGTGGAAATGGACTGTGTCAAGGGAGCTCTCTGTTTCAACACCCAGCATAGCATGTTTGCCAAAACCACTGCTGAAGGCTCACATGGTCAGTTAAACTTGCTAAGCTTGTTTCGCAAGCAAACACCCAACTGCACCCTAAAATGCAGCAAAACTGCAACTGGATGCAAAGCATATAAATCCCACTGACAAATCCATCAGAGTCCTAAAGTGTTGCTGGATATATGAACTCACAGGGAGATTCTGTGGTATCAGCTTCCTGCCACTCCTGCTGAGGTTCTTGTGGCTGGAGTTTTGGTAGGGTTCAGAAACCAGCGTGAAAAGATAGCTCAGATTCATTTGAGAACCTGCCCTGAGGGTTTGGGAGCAAATAAAATAGGAATACTGAAAATTAGGTAATAAATCCTTAAAGAGATGAAAGAGAGCAAAGGTAAATATCATGCTTCCGTAATACATTCGACAGTAGCTATACTTCTCTTTGTGCAGTTGCGATGAAATTATATCCATTTTATTCATGTGGGTGAGCAGACTCGCTTGGGCATTCTCAGCAGTTTAACTCTGTTCAGTGATACTCAATAAGCAAGAATATTAAGTGGAAGGTTTTACTGCTCTGTAAGTAATGGACAATACAAGTCCAAGTAGCTTTTATTTGCATCCAGGAAGGCAGCTTTACTGCTCCTTTACTGCTCCTGGGGCAGCCAGCCTGAAGAAGCTGGTACAGGAGGTTGGAAGTTTGGAAATATATATATATATTTTTTTTCTTGTGAGGTGCTAAGCTGCTAAGAGAGCTAGTGAGCCAATTGATAGTACCAAGAACTTAAAGGCTTTGTGTGACAGATGAGCTCTCCCTGGTTTAAATAGCCAGCGCCTGGTGCATGTTCCTGACTGCCTGCACTGCTTGGTCTTTCCACCGCTAATACCGGCTACAGGTCCAGAAACAGAGCTGAGGTACATGGTTTTTATGCAGTTCTTGGGCTGGTGTCTTGTTCCATGCACACTCTTTGTGAAATTTTGGCATTTGCAGTTAGTAAGGCTGTCGTCTTATGTGCTCTAGTGACTCTTACCTCCCATTGAGTCTCTTCCAGTGCCGGAGCAAAACTGGTCTTCTCCTTCTCATAGGACCTCAGCTTGGTCTCCAGCAGGTTTTGCTCTTTCATGAGGTTCTCTAACTCCTCACGGAGCTGTTTCTTCTCCTGCTGCAGCTGGAACACCTGGAGGTGAAGGACTTGCTGTGTCCGCTGGGTTTTCTGTGAGGTTTGCTTTAGCTTGCTGTTGCATTTCTGCTTGAGGCCCTCCAGCTCCTCCTTGCAGCGCCTCTGCTTCTCTTCATAAACCTGGCAGGAGCTGACTTCCTTCTCCTCAAAGCTTGCCTGAAGCTCCTGCAGCTCTCCCTCCCTCTCTAGCAGCTTTTGCTCCAGCTCCTGGATGGTGGACTCATCTGTGGAGATGGGTGATCGGATGCAAGTGGTCTTCTCCGAGGCATGGTGGGCTTTGCTAGGGTTGATAATCTTGTTGCCCCCGTCAGAGAAGGACATGGCCTTCAGGCTCATCATGTTGCTGTCTTGGATGACTGCGCACTGCGTGATGTTGTGGGCTGAGCCCCCAAAGCGGTTGATGGGTCCCATGGGGGCAACCAGTGGGTCCAGCTGGTAGCTGCTACTGGTGCTGTGGGTCGGGAGGCTGGACATGGAGTTCCTGCCGGAGTCAGAGAGCCCACCGGAATACAGCACTGGTTTGAGCTCTTGTTCCTTTGCCTTGTCCGGAGCATGCAGCTGCTGGGAGATGTGGCTGCTGTCCTCCAGGGAGGAGTGGAGGATAGCACCAGAGCGGGGCAGCACTGGCTTGAAGGCTGTCGGCCTCACAGCACTCTTCTCCGCACCCTGGGGACAAGAGAACAGCTGGTCAGCACAGAAGACTGGCATCGCTTAAACTGACTGAATTTGACCGTGCGTGGCTGGAATTGCAAGTATGCACACTATATTGCTGACCTAAATCCCCAAGGGAAAGGGGTGGCAGGATGCCCTCAGCACCTCCCCACTGTCCCTCTTCTCCCATTTCCCTGGCACCAACTCTTTCCTTGGAAGCCTACTCCTGGTGCAGGATCTGTGCCCATGCCAAGGCATGGAGCATCAGAGTGGACACTGGCCCCAAGCAGTTGCTGTGGGACAGGGAAACTCGGGCCCCACAGGTGTGTGTCATGTCCCTCCCCTACTAACCAGTTCCAGCTGATTGGGAAAGGGTATCAGTTTCTGAGGCGTGGGCGTCCCGAAGTCCATGCTGCTCGTCCCGGCCTGGCCGCCCAACTCCCCACTAGAAAGCGCAGTGTAGTCCGTCCGGTGGGAGCCAGATGTTTTCTGGTTGACCTTGATATAAAAGAAGTCCTCATTCTTGCTGCTTTTGGAGCCGGACTTGTGGCTGGAGTCGTGGGAGAAGCCAAAGCGGAGCAGCCCGTCTGAGTACCTGTTGAGCTTCTTCAGGTGGGACGACTTGCGCAGCTTGTACTGGGAGGCTCGGCAGTGCTTACTGTGGAAGCCGTGGCCGGAGATGAGGCTACTGACGCTCCCCATGCTACTCCTGGCCTCGAGCGCGGGGAGGGAGCCAGCAAGCGCGGAGACACGGATGCTGCTGCGATCATAGCAGAGCCCTCCTGGGGAGGCAGGAGCCGTGGGCCTGAATGAGAGAGAACGGGATGAGAAAAAGTATTTGGGAGCTGGCTGGGCTGTAGGGCAGCAGACAAAGAAGCGCAGGGAAAGAGCCGGGTTTTCCCCCGCTGCTAGGAAAGGCTCCAGGAGCCTCCTGCGAGTTCCCTGGCACCTCTGTGGCACCGTTTCTGGCCTTCCCCTTCCACAGGGAAGACACCTTGAGGCGGCTGAGCCCAAAGCACTCTTGGGTGCATCTTGGGGTGTGCACAAATGAGGCCAGGTAGAGTTATGTGACTCCCAAGGAATCTGAGCCATTGTCTTAATTAAAAATAAGGATGGGAGGAGCGTCTTTTTTTGCTTGTGGGTTTTTTTCTTTTGTGATATTTGAGTGCTTAATAGGGAGTAGGTACAAATTTCATCAAATGCCTGTGCTCGTGCTGTGCCGATGGCTCTGGTTGTCACACTGGCAGCTGCCTTAACCTCTCCTGCATCACCCCATCCCTCCCTGATTTCTGTCCTATTTTCATTGCTTCTCTTAACCTCCATGAAAAGGGGATGCAGTGATGCTCCATTATGCCAAATGCCCATGAAGCACTTCAGGAGAGGGGTAACATATGTGCTAAGGATTGTGATTATGTTTCAGAGGTATGCAGGACTCTCTTAATTCTCTGCTATAGCGGGGGAAAGAAAGCAGCCCATCTCTTCATGGCCTTTGCGATGCTTGGCGCCCTGTGGCAGGGTTATAATGGGGATGCACCTTCCATCTGGATAATTAAGGGGTGAGGTGGGGAGAAGGGGGAAGAGCTGCTGGTAGGCAGAAATTAGAACATATTCAAAATGAGCTAAATCCAGATTGCACAGGAAGATGAGAGAGAAAGGGGAATTGCTTGGTGGCTGAGTCACTTTAGGAATGTGAATAATCGGAAACATTTCTGCTCTCTACTGCATGCAAAATAGCTTTTTAGAATAGAAGCTTTCATTCTCCAGGGCCCCGGTGCAGCGTGCCAGCTCTACTCCTCGCATGGGTGCTGCTTTGGGATCCTGTTATCCCTTACAGAGCACCAAGGGATGCACAAGAGGAAAAAACTCTCGCCAGGATAGGGACAGGGCTCACAGCCTGCAGGGAAAGGGCCCGGCAGGAGCCATGGGGAGCTGTGCTCGCCCTGCCTCGCTATGCTGCAGCCTGGCACCCCTGTGGGCTGCATTACCCTCTGCGTTTCCCCAGCCCATCTCAGACATAGTCCATTTCAGACCCACTCTGAAGGGTTTTGCCCAACAGACTACTTAAATGCACCCTGAAAAGTTTTTTTTGTCTTTGCCCCGAGGCCCTTAGGTTGATTAAGTGTCAAAGAAAAGTCAGAATATCTACTTCAATCCTTCAATCCATTTGGCTTCATTCATTTTCAGGGGAGAAGAGGCAGGATGTGCATGGATGGGGAGAAAGAGCTGCACAGAGCCGGATCATTGGCACAGCAGCTGGCTCTGCAAGCGCGTGTTCCCGACCTCATGCTTGTGTGCATATGCCTGCAAAACAGAGAGGCAGTATCACCGAATAAAAGCTGCCAACTGTAGCTCCAGCAACACGGAGACAGCATTCAACATGTGTGAGCAGGAGAGAGGAAAGCAGATTTATATTTTCATGCACTTATGGCAGCAGTGTCGGGAGCTTTGACTCCTTAAAACAGGTAGTGGCGGTGGTTGGATTCAGCTCAATGGAGCCAGGTCCTCTGGCAGGGGAGGGTGCAGGGATGTGCAGGTGCAGAGGGTGCGGGGATGCAGCCAGGGGAGCAGCCAGGCCCTTTATCTGGATGCTCCTGGGGTTTCTTGGGTGCCCGCAGAAGCCAGGAGAAATGCTAGCAGGAGCAAGCTGGGACTTTCCAGCCTCTTGGCAGGAGGTGTTTCAATCAACCCCAGCCCTCCCACGCATACCTCAGAGGGTTGGCTTATACCTTTTTATTTTTTCTTCCCTCTTTTGATTTAAAAATGAGCGTTTTGAAAGTCGTGGAGGAGTTGGTATTTGCTGCACAGCAATAGCAGAAGGCAAAAGTCTCTGAAGGCAGCCAGGCTGCTGGCAAGTCAGGGCTCGGGGAAGCAAACCAAGCGCGTCTGAGCTAGCAAAGGGCTAAGCTTGTGCTACGCTTTCAGGGCATCTCCAAAAGAGGGGACTGTCTTGCCCTTGTATCAGCTCATCGCTGCAGGCACCTCTTCCCCACAGCCTTTCCAAATGCTCCATTTTCCATGCAATTTCCATCCTCTCCGCTCCTGGCTGTGCCCGGCTGTTGGTGTTCAATGCGATTACTTTAAAGCATGATTTGCCCTGTCACTCACCAATTAAGAAGGACAGAAAGCCAGAAAAGACACAAGCCCTTCCTTCTCGCTCTACTGCCTCTGGCAAATTAGCCCCTCAAAGCGCCTCTTGCTCTTTTGTACGAGCCAGTGGTGGGGAGGGGGATGATGGCAGCCGCGGGGCCCCCACGTGCCGGAGCCACAGGACGCGCTGGGGAGTAAGGGACGGCGCTGGGACATTGTGCTTGGAGGCAAAGAAAGCGGCCGACTCAGGTTAAATGGTCGTTGCTGCGATTGCAAAGACCTGCTGACAAAATCCAACGAGGTGGAAGGGTAACGAGCCACACGTGGGATTTGCTCTTTGGTGCTGCTGCTATCTGGGGCATGTGCAGCATCTAACTGCAGCATTCCATGCTTTCAGGTGGATTACACAATGCAAGGAAAAAGGATACAGGCGAAGGACAAGATGGGCCCCTCACTGGTGCTGAGAGGCACAATGCTCCTGCAGGAATCACGCAGTCTTGGACAGTTTGCCAATAAATTCCCGTGCAGGCATGCCCAAACCTGGAGGATCAGGTATGAAAGCGCAGATGATCCCACTCTTGCTTTTGCAGAAACAGAGGGGGGAAAAAAAAATGAATGGCATCCCACATTCCTTTCCAAAATCCAATCATGCCTACCCAGCAATTACATGCAGGCAAGACAACTTGCTTCCCATCACCTCCTTTCTGAAAGAGTTTCAGGAATTTAATCTTATCTCCTTGCAGCACAATTTCTTTGAAGCCTTGCCCTAAAATGCATCACCTTTTCTTTGCAAAGTTGCACAGGCATTTGCTTTCTCCAGACAGACCACCTTAGCAAAAAGTCTTCATTTTTTTCCAGGCTTCACAGTGTTACTCCTTCCCTGCTCATCCTGTTCTTCCCCCTTGGTATGTGAAAGCTTCCCTCTCCTCTGTATTCTCTCGCCTACTCTTTTTCCTTCTTGCTTTATTGTTCATCATTTCTGTGCAGATGCACCCACACATTCGGGTGTTTGTTGGGAGATGCACAGATAATACAGAAGCAGTACCAGCTGCCAAGAGCCTGGATCCAGGACAAGTCTCCTTCCTGTTTCAGTAGATAAGGTGAGGTGCCCATGTTTGGTTCGATGATTTGGGTCTTTGAGACGCTAAAAAATGTGGCCTCAGAGTAAAAATGTGGTGTTTCCATGGTAAATAGCCATGCATATTCTACCCAGAGGTTTAATGAAGACATGGCCTGATCGAAAGCTTGGGCTACAGTGACCTCACAAGCACCAAGCTGTTGTTGGGATCTGAAATTAAACCCAGGAGTAGCTGATCCTGATTTCTGCGAGAACTCAGTGTCTGCATCCTTCACCCTGGCAACCTTTGGGCCAGGGAGCCTGGCTGACCCTGAGCTCCATGAGCATTTGCACATGCCTCTCTGTTCAGATTTACTAGTTCATTGCACTCTTCCTGCACCCAGCTGAAGACAAGCTCTTCGAAACCTGCTCATTTCAGTCTCCTAAAAAAATGATAGCAATTGGGTTTGGAGAGCCCCATCAGCAGGGCCAACCTTGCCACCTTCCTGAAATCTTCACCCTAATTACGCTAAGGGGAATGAATTCAAACGCCGCCCAGGCAGACGCCGTCCTCGTGGTGCTCAATTGTGGCGCAGTGCCGGTGAAGGGCCCCATTACAAGGCTTTCATTCACTCTAATTCATTGTCCCCCGTTCATTCATTGACATTCATTGGGATCATTTTGATCGGAGGCAGCGAGTGAATTGAGTCAGGGCTTCACAAAGCGCGCACCATGTGTTCTGTCCTGATTTGCCATTAGTGAAGGGGGACACTCCAGATGAAGAATAACCAGCCTCAATTACATGTTGCATCCACTCTAATAGCCCAGGAGTCCATCACACTTAATGTTATTTCAATGAACACTAAGAGAATTCACACCCACTGGCTGAAGCTTGTTAGCAGAGCCAGCCGTGGGTTTGGCAGGGATTTTGGTGGGCTTAATGCCAGTGCAGCAATAGTAGATTGTGCTGTGTCTGCCCGTGTTCCCTGGCAGCTGGGCTCTTATGTGATGACTGGTGCTCCTTCTGCAGGTCCTGGAGAGGAAGATGAACTTCTCCAGCAGGAAGAAAAATCAAGAAAAGGGAATCTTTATCGGTTTTGAAACCTTCACCAGCATAAAACACTGTCTTTTTGTACCAAACTGTGGCTGTAGAATGACTCAGATGCTTAAACATCCAAGAACATAAACATCCTCCTGGAAAAGCCAGAAACCACTGCTGAATGTGACATCAGCCCTAGGACAAGCTTCGAGGGAGCTGCGCGCATATGCACTCTGTACGTCCCTTCATGGTACTCTGGGATTCAGATGCCAGCCTGGACTCTGGACTCTGGTTATCCCTGAGGGACCATGTCCAGCACCCACCATCTTACTGGAGCCAGCATCCTTGGGAGCAGGGACTGCGATGCTGCCTGATGGTGAGGGAACAGGGCTGTATTTCAGTGCTGACACGTACTGCAGCTTCTCACAGGTTTGGACGTGCATCTGCTATAAAAGTCCTCTGATAAAAAAAAAAAGTGGCTTTAATGGGAGAGCAGGGTAAAACTGCCTGTGTGATGATGTAGCTGGCACTGAGGCGATTGGATTAAGTCATGTTTGGGGAAGCCAGTACTAGAGTAAGAGGAATGTCTCAAATTAATGATGAATCATATTGGCAGAGTGAGTTTTAGAGGATATCAAGTTACCACCTGCTGTGCTGTGCCTACTTCTGTGCTGTCTGATCCCTCCATGGGGAAACCATTGTGCTTCCCTGTGCGGAGGTCTTGCTGATGCAGGGAAAGGACTGGCTCCTGCCTGGTGAGAATTGCACAATCTATAGAAAGTTGATGTAAGCCAGCAAAGTCTCATGACTTCAGATGTCTGCATTTCTGCAGAGCCTTGTATTTTCTCACCAGCAAATGCTTACTGGACAGTTAGCCTGAGCACAAACTAATAACACAAGCAAATATGTGAGACTAGAGAAAGTCGTGTGTTATTCTTTCTGTTTCCCTAGCATTAGAAATGAGACAAACCAGAAATGCTTGGAGCTGGTGGCTAAAAGGCCTTGGCCTCAGCTAACAGGCATTTGTTCCCAGGATCAAAAAAAAAAAAAAAAGGTGTTTGCTTTGGCAGCCTGCAAGGAGTTTGGCATCTGTTAAAGCCCTCCAGAAAGTCATGAGCTGAGCAGAGTGACCTATTTGAATAGGGCTGGTCTAGGGGCTGTATAATTGATTTTCAGGGAATCAGCAGCTGAGCCCCACTGGAGAGATGGATGAACAGGAAAGTCAAGTCCCTGCAGTCCTTGACATCCCCATGGCACAGGCTGTTTGTCTGGCCCTCCCTGGCCATGTGTCCTGGGAGGAAGACCCATCTCTGGCTCCCACACAGGTAGAGAGGGCTGCAAAGAGTAGCGTCCTGCTCAGAGCTGTCCTGAGAAATGTGGAGAGGGAGCCCATTGCCACACACAAGGTCACCAAGTGATGTTGCAAGAAGGGACAAAGCAGCACCTGCTTAATCTGCTGCCACCTGTGAGCCTGGGCAGTGATGGTGTTATTAAAACAAGGCTGCACTTCCCACATGTGAGGAACAGGAGAAGCAAATGGTCCTTTCCTTGCCTGTGCAGTGTGGAAGCACCGTTTGCACTGGCCTCGAAGGGACAGCACTGCTTGCAAAGATGGTCCGTGCTTTCTGCATGCAGAATAGAGTGATTTTCAGTGGTGAAATGCCTCTGCTCTCCCCCACACAGCTGCAGTTATTATTAAATAGCTCCACATGTGCACAAATCCTAACAGAGCTGTTAGCAGGAGCCAGACTCCTGCAGTCCCAGAGCCATCCCTGTACCTTGCCCCCAGCAGATGGGGACACAGTCTGACCTCAAAGAGGGGTGGTGATATGTTCTTCAGCGCGCTAAGCCCCATGCAGCACACATGCTAGACGTAGATATAGTCATGGCAGGGGAGTGTAGGAACATCCTAGGCTGCTCTTTGAGCCTGATCCTCTACCTGACCTGTTGTGACCAAGCCATCTTGATTTATAGCCTTCTTTGGGTCTATAGCCTTCTTTCTATTCCTTATGATACACATTTCTGAAATAACCCTGCCTTATCTGTGGCCTCCCTAGCTACCCAATTCTCAGCTCAGAGCCCAAAAGCTTTCTTGCTCTGTCTTCAGTGCTACCTGCAAAGCTTAGGGTCACACAGTGCCCTGTAATATTTTTATGGTGGGGAAACATTTCCCAACCTTCACTTGATCACATGTGAAGAAATCCCACCTGTGTCACGCAGAACTACCCAGATCTACTCGCAGGTTCATTCCTGCTTTTGCCAGGAGCTCACATTGTATGGATTTCAGAGCTCTTCAGTGATTCAACACCCGAGCACTGTGCCTACACAAGTCATATCAGTCATGCTCCCAATACAAAGGAAATGCTTGTATGAGCCGGAGTTAAATATTCCTGGGGTGGAGAGAAAGATCTTGCAGCTTTTTTAATTTCTAAGAGCATCTGGCTTTTCCCACTAATGAGCAACTAATACTGCAATTAAAGCTGTGCTAATTGGAAACTCAGAAATGTTCTAGTCCTTGCTTTTGTCTCTTGCAGGTTAGCCGACTCTTTGCGGATCTGGAAGGCACACCTGAATTGCAATGAGAGCTCATGATTTCCTCTGCCACTGGAAAAGAGCACCGACCTCCACATTGCAGTGAACTCACAGTGTCCCAAACCTGGCACAGTTGCCCAGAGTAAAACAGCCGGGCTGGTACCAAGTGCCCTCTGCTCCATGGCACCTCACCCCTGCCCCTGGCAGCAATTCCATCTCTACCGAACACCTGCAGGACTCCTCTCTTAACAGGGCAAATTCCTGGGAAAGGTTTGTGCAGTTCTGTGGTGACAAAGCGCTGGGGATCTGCTCTCGGGGTGCACATTTCCAGCAAGGTCTTTGCAAGGGGATCAGGCTGGTGTGTGCAGGGACTTCTCTTGGAGAACAGTAAAGGGACTTCATGTCTCCACCACGGGAGAGCTATTTTGATGCCTGGAGCAGTCTAGGGCTGGCAGCTGGTGCCGAGGTGGGCGACAGCTGCGTGTGGCTTACGCTTTGGATCTGCGAGGCCCCTTTTCATGCATCTATTTCTGACCTTATAAAACACAATCTGCCAGGGTGTGAGCATGCAGGGGGCATCCAGAAAAGAGGACTGCAAGGGGCTGGCTTGCCCAAGGCACTTGGCAGCTCAGCCCTCTCTGTACCTCCTTGCAGGTGCCTCTGAACCATGGTTGGAAGTTGCATGGATGCTGCCCTTTAATCTTTCTGTAGAGGAGATCTGCACTCATGGTAATTTGAATAGCTTTATTAATACCTGTAGCTCCTGTAAATGGCCAAACCAACAAGGCTTGTACCCTGTACACCTCCAGGGCCAATTTGCTGAGCAAAGTGAAAGGTTTGCCTGTCCAGTTAAATATAGCATGAGTATGTAACTCATGTAACTTGAGATGAGCCCTAAATCCATTTCCTCCCAGCTTTTTATTGGGCTGTCAACCCATGGGGCTTTATATGTCTCCCTTCTTCCATCCTGCCACCTACAGCTAAGATAAAAGTGAAGAGCAAGGAGCCAATTTCAGACCTGTTCATGACAATATGAGAGCACCAAAGGTTTCTTCCACAAGCTAGTCATTGCTCAGGAATGAGCAATTCCTATTGCGAGGAAATACCTGCTCTAAGGTTTCTTTTTCCACTGTAAAATTCTCCTTCAAATATACAGAGAAGTAGCCTCTTCATGAGGAGTGAAAATTTAGAAGTGGAGCTGCAGGCTGCCATGGAGACAGGGCTCTGTTTGCAATCTTCTTGTCTCATATTGCCTCTCTTCCTCTCTCAAGCAGCTGAAGAGTGGCCAGAAGCTGCTGTGCCTGAGGCCTTTGCCCTCCATCGCCCTCAATGCTGCCAGGTGGGTGCTGGGGAGACATGGGCAGACCCACCTTCTCCAGCTTTTTGGCTCCCCACTCACTCATGAGAGACAGTGCAGTAAGGATATGAGCAGCCAAAGGCTTGTAATTATGCTGGTTCTCCTGGAGCATACTCCCAAAGGGAGAATTTGGTGTAGAAAGAGTGGAGCCCAGCATGGTGCATAAGATGGAAGAGAGGAATGACAGGGAAGAGGTAGAGAGCAGGTGTAAGGAAAGAAAGAAAGTGATGCTAAATCATTAGCTGGAAACTGCCTGTCACAGTGGGAAGCTTTAGTTGCTTTCCTTAAGCAAGAGGAGGGAAAATAAGTCTGATCTGGACATCCAGCATAGCAGAAAACCTGAATTTCTGTCCCTAGCAGGAGACTGTGGCAGATGAAGAAATGCTCTGAGGCAGGACCTAAAGATATTTCAACATGCTAAACTTTTCCCTGTCAAGGCTAAACTCAGCATCACAGCAACCGAGCTCCAAAATTAAGCTCTGCATTTTCCATCTGTGCCACCATTCCTGTTTGTGATGCCAGTTATCTTGTGATTTGTCTAAATGCTAGGTATTTTGGTACCCTGTATGATGCTCAGCCAAGTGGGGGCTGAGAAAAGGCAACTTCTGCCTGTTGATAGAGAGCCAATCTCGGTCCTCGCCGTGCAAAGGCATCTGTTGTGCTGCCTCTGTCCCTTCTTCCTTCTCTCTGATGTGTTTTCCAGCACCTGTTACGTTTCCTCATCCCTGCTCTGCTCTGTTGGCCTTCAGTGTGGTTGCCACAATGAGGTGGGGGAAAAACAAGGCAAAAATCAATTTCACTTCTGATTTTCCTCCTCCTCTTTTCCCCCTCTTCTCAAATTTGGCCTGTTGTGAAAAGATCACCCATAGCTGGCTTACGTGAATGTCATTTAATTGTATAAACAAAATAAACAAAATAAACAAAATAAACAAAATAAACAAAATAAACAAAATAAACAAAATAAACAAAATAAACAAAATAAACACAGGCACTTGCGTTTCAGAGAGTGAAACCAGGCTTTGCTGCTGTTACCACTGATGTCTAGTTAAAAGGAAATTAAAGATCTAAACCTTCCTTCCAATTTCCATGCTGACTTAGAACCTATGACATAGTTTTCTTTGCTTATGCAGTCTGGCGAGTGGCCAAATGTATCCCGTCTGCATTTATGAATCCTCAGTAAATTCCCCTTAGAAAATTTCATTGCTGGCAAACGGTCTTGTGTTATTGCAAGACGGCAAATTAAAATGATCCACATGGAGGCTTCCTCTCTTCCACCAGGGCCAGCGGAGCATCCAGCCGCAGACCTGAGCAGCACCAGTGCCCAAAGGTGAGGAAGTGCTTGTTTCTCCTAAAGTGAGTGGCTCAGGAGATGAGCATCTTTAATAAATAATGAAAATACTCTTGTTTGGAGGCGCAGCAGGGCATGCGCATGCATTGCTACCCTCTGCTGGAAGGAGCTGACTTCCACATAGGCCTTAGGCAGCTATGGAGGCTAAGGAGAAGCTCCCTTGGTTCTGGGGGAAGCCTTGATGCTGGAAGAAGGTCTGAGACGGAGGTCCCAGGAAAAGCAGTGCGGGGCTCGTGGCTCCAGGAGCCATCCTGGCGCTGCTCAGATGTTTTCCCCCAGCTTTTGCCCTCTGAAGCCAGGGAATGGCCATTTGCACCCTCACTGAGCCCTGATTTGAACTTGTCCAGCCTTCCTGCACAAGGGATAGCGTTTTACATGAGAACCACCATAAAAATCCGCTTGTAACGAGCTGCAGAGGAAAGACTTTTTGACCCACGTGCCAAGTCTTTGTACATTCCCAGCTATTTTTAACTAATCCCCGGTGGCAGCCGTGGTCCTGCCCACCCCTCTCTGCTGGGACTTGTGCAGAAGGACGTCGCATTCCTCCCTGCATCCTACCTTGCACGGCAGCTCCTGTGGAGGGGCTGACGAGGCTCCATGCCCCACAGCAGCCTTCAGAGAAAACCAAGCCCAAGGGCAATGGGATAAACACATGATGTTAAATAAATTAGGTACAGGGTGGCTGCTCCCAGCCACATGTCCCAAAACCACGTGAAAGAAATACTTCTTACTCCCTCTGCCCCCCTGCAAGTCCTTATTAAGTGGGACTAAGAAAGTCCCTGAGTTTCCCAGCAGTGCTAAGTTTTCCTGAACCCTGGAGGGCTGACGTCCTGTGCAAGGCGTGTGCTGAAAGCTCTGCTGCTGCTGCTGCTGCCTAGCACCCTGCCAGGGTCCCTTTCACACCAGGCTCTGCTTTGAAGAGCAGCGAAAGCAGCCGTTTCCTTTAATGGTTGTGGTGATACTATCTTTTCACACTTGTCCACACAGCACTTTCCAGCCCAGGCACTTTCCATCCGCAAGGATAGGATGCACGCTCTGGGGGAATGGATGAGGGGTGCTATGTGCCGGGCTCCTGGTGAAGCCATGGCCAACGCTGGGAACGGAGGTGATCTGGGTGGCACTGGCCCTCCTGGGTTGGCTCCCAGGTGCCCCACGAGCGTCCGCTCAGCTCTCCATATGCCGCAGATGCCGCTCTTTACCGTGTGCTGAGCATGATTGTACTTGCTCACAGCAGAGCAAAGGCTCTCCAAGAGCAAAAACAGAAATCTAAGGCTAACAAGATCATCAAGGGAAGCCCAAGATGGCAGAGCAGCAGGTGACCAGCATCTACTGCTAGGGTACAGTCAAGACTTGGCTGGCCTCAAATTCACAAAGCAGCTCCAGGGCGACCTGGAAAGGGATCCTTCTGGATATAGGCTCCCAGCAGTGAAAGGATGTAGGGGTTTGTCCCCTGGCTGCTTTCCCCTAGTTCCTCTAGGTTCTTCCCCATCCACTGATCTTTCCCTCTCCGTATCCTTCCCTAGCTGTGCTTTCCATCCTCTAGAAGCCTGGAGCACTGCACTGAGGCTCCCCTTTCAACTCCAAAGGGCCCGAATAAGTCACTGCTTTGGGGAAAAAAAACTCTTCTTGGGATGTCCTCCTGTTCTCCACTAACCAGCCCTTTCTTCACCTTGCCCTGCAGTGCTTGGAACATCTTCAAGGACTCAGATCACCTCCCCTTTCTCCAGGGCTGCCCTGGGGTGGAGGGTCTGCACCTGTGACAGGGAAAAGCTACTGGGAAGTCCCAGCACGCACTTGGGCAGCTTGCAGGGGGGTCTGCCATTTCTTGAAAGTTCATTTTCCTGCCTGAATCTCACATTCACTTTCCTCCCACTGCTGCACAGCACTGCCTGCCAGCAAGGACTGACTAAAGGGTGGGTGGAAACCAAGGACTTGGGACCAATTTAGCAGCCTGTGGCACCAGGAGGAGGGGAGCACCAGGGAGCAGAGGGCACAGACACAGCTGGGGCTCGTAGCTGACTGGAGTGGAGGCCGGGCAGAGAGCTGAGAGCATCCCCCATCGTGTACAATTGTGCTGCTGAGAGCACTTCTGCAGCTGCCATTAATTGCCCCACTGCTGATTGCACTGGTGATTTTGCACTTACAGTTCTTTGTCCTACTGATTAATGGCCCTGGTGATTAATTGCAGGGGTGACGCCACATCCAAGGGCCAGCAGAACTGCTAGCTGGAGCCTTTGCAGACCCTTGGAAGAGCCCCACTCTGCAGCTGGCCGGGAGGTGTGAGCTGGGCAGGGGTCCAGAGCAGGGTGACATAGGTGCAAAGCACAAGCAGCATGACAAGTGACAGACCCGAGCTGACTTCTGCCACAGAGACCTTTTGAGCCTTTCTTTCACAGACAGGAATTAATCCCTGGCTTTGCAGCGCCCACATGTGAAATCCAGATCCACCTGAGGATAAGGCAGGTACCTCGGTGAGCCGAGGGGCCTTTGGTCACTACGACCCTGTGGCATGCACATACCTGTGTGCGCAAGCAACACACCTGTGCATGGCTGCACATCCACGCGCGCAAGCAAGCAAGCGCTGCCTTCCTGTACGCTCGCCCCGGCGCTCCAGCAGCGCTCTGGGCACACAGGAGACCCCGGCAACCCCACGAGCGGCCGCTGTGCCCCCCCGCTAGCCACGCGTGCTCCCCACACACATATGTAACGTCCCACTTGCTCAAGGCCAAGCCAGGCCCAGCGGCTTGAGATCCCCCGCGCGTGCCCGAGGCTCCCCCGCAGCCGGAGAGCGAGTCCCGCGCAGCGCAGAGCTGCCGCCGCCTCCCCGCGGACCCGGCCGGGAGGGCACCGCACGCGCCCCCGTGTCCCGTGCCCGCTCGGCGGCCGCTACCTTCACGAGGCGGCTGCTTCCCCCGACGGCAGCGGCGGCGGCAGCCCCGTCACGGCTCCCCGGTGCGAGACCAGCGGCGGCGCCCGCATCCCTGCTCGGCGCGGAGGAGGAGCCACGAGCTCCGCGCCCCGCGCATTGGCCCACGCGGGCGCAGCCCCCGGCTTTGTGCGCCCGGTCCCGGCAGCGCCGAGTTCCGCGCCCGCCCCCTTCGAGGGGCTCCCGCACCCCCGGGCCGCGGAGGCTCCGCGCTGGGACTGTGCCCATCTGGGAGCAGCGTATGGAGCCGGAGCCGCCAAGCAGGGGGAACCGCGGCTGCTACGGGACTGTTTGTGTCGGTAACACAGGGCCGTGTCCCCCAGGCCGCAACGACTGATAATGAGGGGCCACGGTCTGCGATGCAGCTGGGAAACTGAGACATGGTGCAAAATGATCCCCCCTCAAACTGCCTTACCTTACTGCATTAACTGCCCACAGGGCTGCCTGCGCTCATGGGCAGGACAGGCTGCAGCTGCCCCGTGCAGCAGATGTATCACCATATCCCCTGCATGCCACCCTCCCCGCCAAGCCAGCCTGTGGGCCATCCGTCACTCCCACACCCCATCGCCAATCCCTGCCCACATGGGGCAGGATTCCCAGCCTGCTCCTGCTGAGCTCGCCACCGGCGCTGACGTAGCGCGCAGGAATTCAGCGGGCAGCGGCCAGCGCATCCAGACTTGCCTCTCTGTGGGGCCGTGGCGGGGTTAGCAGGATTTCACTCAAGGGGAAAAGGGATAGAAAAAGTGATGATTCATTTTCAGCTGAGAAGAGCTCTGTGTTTCTATAGTAAGTTGGAAAAAAAAACAAGGCGGCCAAGCGAAGACGTTATTCGTACCAGATGGGCTGGGGTTGTGCCTGTGGCTTTTCAGGAATTGCCCTGGCTTGGGTTTATTTTGGGATAATTGAGCTCAGCACCATGACTATCTCCATCGCCCATCCCGCTGGGCTGCTCCACACGACTGCTTTCCCAGCTTGCCCAGAGCCTCCTGCGCTGCCCATTGCGCTCAGGCCCTGACTCGCCTGCCTACCCCGTCTGTGCCCTCGCAAACGAGTCTGCAACGTGGTGCTGCCTTCTGCGCCACCTGGACCATCTCCTGGGCCAGGATCCCCAGTGTTCGGGCTGGTGGAGCGGACAGCGTGGACGCCCACCCCTTTCCGCCCATGACACTGAGGAGGCTCATCCGGTGGCCACTCACTTGACTCAGGAGCCGAGCAGCAGCGTGATGCATCCGTGCAAGCACAGCCCTCTGAATGGCTTCCTTGGAAAGAGATGAGGTTTAAAAATGTCTCCAGCAAAACCCGTCCTGCCCCCCCCCCCCCCAAAAAGTCCCATTTTGCACCCTAATTACACGGAGGTGCTGGGGAGCTGCCAGTCTCGCGCCTCCGCCTGCGACTGCCTGGGCCAGAGCCAGCGCTGACAGGCACCAGTGAGTCAGTGCTGATCCCTGCAGCTCCATCCGGGAGTGCTCTGTAACCACACGGAGCAGGCAGCATCCATGCAGCCCTAAGTGGATTTGCATGAAGCAATTGCACAAGAGACCCTTTCTTCCTCTGAGGATAAAGGATAAGCAGAAATTACAAGAGTTTTTCCTTTTTTTTCCCCCTTTACTAACAAATTACTTACAAATCCATTGAAACTGGATATAACTTAAACTGAGTTCATATTAATTTACTGGTCTTCAAGGGAATTGCAAGATAATAAGATCAGCGACAAAGGTTCAAAAAGGAATATTAAGGACTTTTTTTCCTCTCAGCCCTATGGAGCTGCCCTGGGTGTTTGAACCTAGGGGAGGAATTGATCCATGCAGCTTGACTGGGGGTTTGCATGGCCCCAAGATCACGTGGGAGGAGCAGAGGTCCAGCCACAGCCAGAGTATTGACGATGTGATCCTGCTCCGTGCTTTTGCCCACGGATTCACAATAGCAATATTGCCTCAGTAGCGGGAAACTTTAGTCCCAACAGCCCTTGGACGGTGGCTTCTGAACTAATTGCAAGCCAAAATGTGGACCTGCATAATCACAGGCTCCTAAAAGCTCTGTGCTCCGCTGGACTGCGGAGGCCGGAGCTGCAGTGAGGACTTTGCTGTCAGCATTTGCGTGCCGTATGCTGGCGGCACATACATATGCATCACCTAAGTCCTGCTGCGGCCGAGGCAGCAGCTGATGCCTGCGATGTGCACAAAGCCTCTTCCAGCTAAATTCCTCTTTGTTTTGGTGGAGGTAGAGGGGAGAAGCTGCCCAGATAATCCCCTCTTGTCATATCCTTCCTGACTGGATTTAATGGCAAAGCCGAATGAGCAGCTTGGGTATGGTGCTCGCGGGCACTCCTGCGCTCACTCCCCTGTGCTCACCTGTCCCTGTGCCTCTTCCCTGTGCTCCGACCTTCAGGCTGTCCTGTCCTGGATGCATTTGCTCTCTTAATCAGGAGGGAGTTTTTATGGAAAGCTTCTTCTATTGCCTTTGTGCATTAGGGGAAAATCAACTTGTGTAAAAGAGATGAATTTTTAAGATTCTGCAGCAAAATGTAGTGCTGGGCATCTGGACAAGCAAGGCACCCTTCTGCTATGAGCCTTTAGTCTACAGGTGGCAAGAGAGAGGGCAGAGATCATTCTTGGGAAGGACTTCCAATGTTTCAAGGCAAAGTTTAGGTCCTCGTTGACACTGGAATGAAAAATCAACTCTGCATGATGATCAGCCTTGTGCTTGGTGCTCCAAGAAGCAGCGGTGGCTCCAAGGGCTGGGAACAAGCCTCCAGCCAGGCCCTCATGCCCTCCCTGCATCCAGCCGTGTTTTGATTCACAATTTAATTCCAAACTTGTTTAAAAGCAAAAAAAGACGAAAGGTCATGAGAAAAGCGTATCACATGTGGGCTTGTGCAAGCTGGCTGAAATTTCCTCTTCCACTTTAGGGATTTATCATCTCCTTTCCCATTAGAAATAATGATAACGTGCATCCGTCTCGGACCTGCTTAATAGCTCTCCAGGCTCCTCCACTTGATGCTAAAGCAGAGCGAGTGCTGGCTGAGCCCCCAGGGCCTCGGAGCAAAGTTTGCTCTTGCAGTTAAACAAAGCTCTCTCTCTGCTCGGTGGCATTGCAAAACAGCGATAAATCACCACGCGGTCCTCAGCATCGATCGGCAATGCTAATCTGGGTGCTTGGGAGCTGGACACACCAGCGCACTGCAGAATCCTGCTTTTCTCGTTCCAGTCTCCCCAGCAGGGAACATCTTCCTGGAGCAACTCTGTTGCAGGAACTCTGATACAAGAAGTTTCTAGTCCTTGGGGCCGGAAAGAAAAGCTTGGAAATGTGATTCCTCGGGGCAGAGAGCACCCAGACCCTCAGTTGTTTATCTTGTAGAGCATCGTGGCCTCCCAACCCTCCTGCAATGTGCGAAGGAGTTGACTCACAAGGTTTGCATTGTGAAAGTGGGAATGGTGAGCAGATAATGCGGAGCTCTGGGAGGAGCTGGAGACAGCATCACCCTTTGGGGGCAGCTTCGAGAGGCCCAGTGGCTGCAGAACTGAAATCTCCCCCACCCGTGGAGCACAGGCGCCAGGCTGTGTGTGGTGGAGGTTTCCTGCTACCAGGCTCCCCGCCACCTACTCCTCCCCAGCATTACTCACTGACTTATGTAATGCTGATGCTGGGGCCTTGCATGTATGTGAGCAACCAGTTGGGCAGCAAAAATATGCTGCTCGAGAGAGCAGCGAGGGCAGTTTGTCTTCCCCTACTGCCTGCTGTGCTCCCAGGACTTGCCCTGGGCATTGCAGAGCCTGCTTTTCTACCTCCTCCCAGGGAAAAAGGAAGAAGAAGAAAGTCCCAGCTTTCTCTTGGGATTATTCAATGTGCGGCTCTGCTCAGACTGCTTTTGCTTCACTGGCCTCCAAATCCAAATTCCCTTAAACAATTCAGCAGAACTGCTGCTCTCGGGGGCTGAATAATTCATCTCAGATCTTTGAGGTTGGGTGGAGGGAAGAGCGGTTGCCGCAGTCATTCAGGGAAGCTCTAGGGGCTCTTTCACTCCCTTTCAGCACTGAGGTTCCCTCTGATCAGGCCAAGCAGATGCTCCTGTTCTTGTGGCTGCAGAGCAGGATGGAGAGTTGCTCTAACACATCCCTGGGATTGTTCACCATTGATCATTAACCTATCCTGGGCCATACCTGCTGCCAGTGGAGCTTTTAGCCCTCTCCAATGTTGGATGCTTAAAAGGGGTTTGAAGGCCCTAGGAGCTGGGGAATTTGGCATGCTTCTTGCCCGCGAAAAAACAGGAACTGGGGCATGGAAAAGCCACACGAGTGCCATCTAAGAGCTCTCCTCTGTGTTTGGTTTATTTATTTTGTCCTTGTGTGACTTCCCAATTTAGCTCCACTGATGCAGACTTGAATCCCTTAGACCAGCTTAAATCATTTTTAAACCTCATCATCAACCCAGGGCTGAAGCTGACTCTGCATAAACACAAATGGGAGTTTTTATCATTAAACTGAAGCCAAGCCTGAAGCATCTCTTCTTTCCTACCTGTTTGTTTGCTTACTTGTTTATTTATTTCCAGAGTAGTTTAAATTAGTTTCAAGTTCTTTTGGGCTAAACAAAACCTACAGTCTGTGAAGGCAGGAGAGCCGCTTTGGGGGAAATGAAGGGTGCAGAAAGGAGGCTCCCAGGGTAGAACCATGAAGGGACTGGTGCTTCCTGCTGTGACTGTGCTGCATCCTGGTGTGACTGTGTCAGTGTAACCCAGTCAGCCTGAAAGCGCCCGCTGGGAGCCAAGGACCAGCAGCAGGACTTGGGGTAACTATGGAGAGTATGAGGCAGGTGGGGGATGCTCTTAAAGCTGTTCCCGAGGAGCAGGGAGGGTTCTGGAGCTGGTGAGAAATTTGGAGCAGAGAGAAGTAAGACTCCTCTGGGCTGGGGCTAGTAGAGCCTCCTGCACAGGCTGTTTGGTACTGCTCGTCCTTGGCCTCCAGTGCTCTCTGCTGGTTGTAGCTCTGTAGCACACGTGTGCCTGACCGGCTGCTGTGCCCAGAGTGTGGAGGCTGGGATGAGCGAGCAGGGTGCAGAGCCAACCCAGGTTGGGGGAAATCAGGGTGAAATAGCTGCCTTGAGATGTTCTGATCCCTTCATGATCTAAAAACACTTTTTTTTTTTTTTTTTAATTTTACTGCTCATCCTACAGTAAAGCTTTGTATCCTCTCAAGTGACTCCCATCTGCTTAGTCCCTCTCCCAGATTCCTGCCCTAAGGTGTCTGTGGGCTCTCCTGCTGTGCTGGTGTTGTGTGCAGCCCCCATGGAGTATGGGCTAGAGCTGCTCTGTAGGGAAATTCCAGTGAGCCTGGGAGAGCCTGAGCTCTGCCTGGCTTTGCGGCGCTTGTTCAGCACCGTGTGCTAAAACCATGTGTGTAATGGCAGAATGGGAAACACTGGAGGAGCAAGTAGCTTTCCTGAGGCCTGGATAAAGTCTCTCTTGTTAATGCAGGGCATGACAGGAGTTAGCTGGTGTGATAGGGAGCTCTGAAGAGAGCTAATCTTAATTGCTTAGTCATTGATTTAATTATTTAGAATATTTTGTTGGATAAGGTCCTTCTAATATACTGAATTTTTCATCCTTGACTCCTGGTTTTGGGAGCAAACATGCATTCCTCCCAACACAATGATGAATTCATCCCTGACACGTGAGCACCTGTGGCTGTACGGCTCATGAGAGGCTGCTGGCGCTCTGCAAAAGCCTCCGCCATGCTGGCTTCTCCTGTCTGATTCGCACTTTAAACAACCATAAATGGAAAAGAGCAAGAAGTTCTGCTTTTGGGAGGGGAGGAAATTCCCTTTTGAAACCCTTGGCTGTGAGCAGTGGTAAGACCTTGTGCACTCCCTCTCAACAGGGTACAGATATGAGGGACTTGGACAGGGCGTTCAGTTTCTGCCAAGAAGTACTAGGAGGGAAGATTTAGCCCCATTCCTGAGTGTTTTTGGTCCAAATCCTTCTGCATACTAAAATATGTTTATAATGTTACTTATTTCACATTGACAGACCTCCTTCCATACTAAGGGACCTGCTGAGACCTACCCAAGGGTGGCAGCGGTCTGAGATGGAGCTCATGCATTTTGCATTGTGCTGGATGATTGCCAAGTACACTGGGCTGTACTGCAGAGAATCATAGAATTGTTAAGGCTGGAAGGGACCTCTAGAGATCATCTAGTCCAACTCCTCTGCACACACAGCACGTGGCACAGGACTGTGTCCAAGCAGGTTTTGAAGATCTCCAGAGAAGGACACTCCACAGCCTCTCTGGGCAGCCTGTTCCAGTGCTCTGGCACCATCAATGCTAAGAATTTTTTCCTTAAGTTCCTGTGGAACTTTCGGTGCTTAAATTTCTGGGCATTTCCTCTAGTCATATCAGTGGCCACCACTGAAAAGAGGCCAGCCCCATCTTCCTCACTGCCTCCCTTTAGGTATTTAGAGGTACTTATTAGATCCCCTCTCAGCCTTCTCTTCTCCAAGCTGAACAGGCCCAGCTTCCAATACTTCTCTTCCTCTCTGGCTAATAAATCACCTCTTGTCATGCTAATCAATTTCTTCCTATTCTGCTAAGCATTCTCATCCTTGCCTGCTAAGAATTCTTATTCTATTAGTCTAATTCTTCTTTTCATATTTTCCTGATTCCCTTATTCCAATCATAATTTTATTCCTATTGAAACCATCATTCTCTACCTATTCCTGTCAGAATTCTCTATCTATATTGCTATCCATTCTCTTTCTTTCCAGTCAATAATTCTTTTCTTCCTCATCTAATATTATTCTACTTTGCCTATTGTCATTTTCTTCCTTTTATATCCAGAATTCTCTTCCCGTTCCACTAAAATTTTTCTTTCTATTCCGATAACAACTTTCTTCCTATTCAGCTAATGATTTTCTTCTATTGCCCTAATAATTCTCTTCACATTTCCCTAATAATTCCCTTCCTTTTCTTCTAAGAATTCTCTTACACTTTAGCCAATAAATCTCTTCTAACTTCCTGGAAAATTCTCCTCTTCTTCTTCAAAAAAAGATTTTTTTAATCTATCACTCATAAATTTCTTCCTATTGCCATAATAAGTCTCTTCCTATTCTGCTAACAATTCTTTACCTTTCCCACTATCATTTTATTCATCTTCTATTAAGAATTCTCTTCCTCTTCTCCAAATAATTTTATGCTTATTACCATCATAATTTTCTTTTTCTTGATGCAATCATTCTCTTTATATAGTCCCAAAAATATATTTTCATAAGCTAAGAAATCTCCTTCTCTTCTTCAAGAAATTCCCTTTTATTCCCCTAAATATTCTTTTTCTCTCCCGCTAATAAATCTCTTCCTCTCTTGCTAAAACTTTATTCCTATGCTTCCTCTTGCAAAGCAGGGTGTCTGAGCAGGGTGGCAGAGCAGGGGGTCTGAGTGTTGCCCGCTGGTGCTTATGGCACTGCCCCTGCTGCTGCTTGGCGGGGATGTGCTCTTGCTTTTGGTCCTTGAGCTGGGGGTTATAAACTCCATGTTCTCAGTGGAACAGGCACGTTGGTGCCACAGAAGTGAGGATGTCTCTGCAGACAGGTGTATTTCAAGCATCACGGCCTCTGGCTTTTTCGAATTTGTCTATGTGCTTTTGTTTAGTGCCCCTCCTTTCTGCAAGAGCCTCTGATTTGACAATCAAGCTCCCTGCCAATAGGGTCTGTGTGGTTGTATACTCCCGTTCTCAGCAGTGTATCCCTCTCATGTATTAGGCAAGCTAGGTGATCCTGCATATTCCCCTTTATTTTCCTAGAATGAACACTGCCTACTCTAGCAGCAGAACTCCCTCTGCCATCTTGCAGTTGCTTTCTTCCTCTTGTGCTTGTTCTTCTTCCTTGAGCCTGCTGGGGGTGAAATGGACAGTATCAGAGGATGTGCACAGTCAAAACTTGGGCTTCTTTTCAGACGAGCGCCTGAAGGTCCTTAAGTACAGGGTAGCTAATAAGACCAAGCATTTCATTTAAAAAATACCCCTATATGAAAGAAAAAGAAGTACTGCGAAAGGAAATGTTCGAGTAGCTAGAATGCAAGAAATACCTCTTTCTTAACACAGCAGCTCTGCTTAGAATTATAAGTTTCAGCTGAAAAAGGAAGCTTCGTGCAGTACAATGATGAGCACAGCATAAAGAGCGCACGTCAGTGGACTTAGGCCTGGATTAGCTCTAGTGCAGGACTGATCCCTTTTCTAAATGGGCAATCTTGAGCTAAGGGAGACTGTAGTGTTTTCCTTCCGTGCTCGGCGAGCCAATTTCCCTCTTGATTGAACTGGATCTTCTCCCATTTTGACGCAGGAGGATGGAGATCTTAGAGCTTCTCTCCTACCTGTGTGGTTCATCTCGATGCCCCGCGGCTCTGGGCGGTCTCTTTTCCCCAGCTCTTTCTCTTCCGCAGCCTCGTGTGCGGCAGCTCTTCTCGCTGCTTTCTCCGGCGAGAGTACACGTTCCCTACGACATTGCCAGAACGCACTTGCCTCACCTCATTGCTCTATTTAACGTGCCGCTTATTTAAGAAATAAGCAATTCTTTAGGAAGAGAGAGAGAAGACAAGAGAACCAAATAAATGCAGTTACCTGCTGCTGCGGGCCAAGCTTGTCTCCGTCCACCGCTTGCACTTCGGACCTTTCCAGCTCGGCAGGAGGTGCGCATTCTTCTTTGGCTCGCTGCACGGATCCTGCTCTTGAGGTGCATTTTGCTCATGCTCTGCTTGGAACGCCTCCTTTCCCTTTGGAAGCTTCAAAGTGAGACATGGGGAGGGCATATCAATGCCTAGGGGAGAGATCTTTCTGTCCTTCATTTGGCATAGGAAAGCTTGTTCCCTGGCTCAGAAGGGAGACAGGAGCTATCAGGAAATTTGCATCTCTCACCTGACTGAATTTTAAAATGGCTTCTTGAACTGTATCACCGTCTAAAATAGGGGCAATTGCTATTCAGAAATGTCTTATGTAAAAGGAGCTTCCAAGACCTAATGATGAAGTTAGGCTAGAGCTGCCTTGCTTCTACTCCAGGGCAGGCTCGGAGACGCGAAGCTCCTACCAGAACCCGCCTTTTCCTAGATCCATTGAGTCTGTTTTAGCACATGCGGATGGATCTGATGGAAAAAAATTCAGCTTTAATGGAGAGACTCCTGAGAGGTGCTCCTGAGCAGCAGATTAAAAAAAGAGAAACTTAAATGGAACCACCTGCTGGGGATTCAGTTCTGGTACTAAAACAGCCTCTTTTTAATTCTGCTCAGTAGTAGAACAGCCTCCTTTTCATATACACCGTGCAAAAGCAAGATGCAAAATCAGCCTCAGTTGGAGTAAAATCACCTAACTGAAGAGAAAATGGAGTCGCGGCGCCTTCCAAAAAGCAGCGGCCCTTTGTGTGAGTGGCTGTCTTGGCTTTAAAAGCATCGGTCCTAGTAGAAGCAGGGTTCCTTCAACAGCAGCAAGACAACCAGAGGTGCTGCCTGACAATCAAGAAATGCCACCTTAATATTTGGCAGGACTAATCTGCGTGTCGAGTTTCCCTTGCATGCTGAAGTGAGGAGGGAGGAGAAATTGCAAAGGGTATAAAAACCTGATTTTCACAGAGGGCTTCTTTCCTTCCAGCTTCTCGAGGTTGTGGCTGCTTTTGTGGAAGGCAAGGCTGAGGTTGAGGGACCTGCTTCTGTTGACCAGCACCTGCACGCCGAGCATTGGGACAGGGGATTTTTTTGGTGAGTAGAAAGACTTGCAAGGAACTTCTCCAAGCAAAAGCATCAAATTAAGGGAAAGCTACCTTGAGAAGAATCACAGCTTCTTGCATTTTCACAAGACCCTTGTCTTGCAAAGCGATGCCATAAGAAAGCTCTGCTCTTCTGTTACTTGACCTATAGATTGCTTCAGAATGAACAAACAAGATCATCCCTGCATGGGTGACATCTTGCTCCTCAACTCTTAAGGAAGACTTCAAACAAAAAGACAACTCTATGACAAAATTTCTCTTTCCCGGAAAGGTTTTTTTTTAAAAAAAGAGAAAAGAACCGAACAGAGCAATGCTGGTTTCCACGCTCTTGTTCTCCTCGTTGTTTCATCCTTGCCGTCCTCTTTCCTCCACCCCCTGTCTATGACGGGCAGGGACCTACGCCTGCCCCCCTCGCTGCTAACACCTGCTTAGGCTTCAGCAATGCCCCCATCCTTGGCTTCCACCTTCATGGCAAGGAATGGCCTCCAGCCCATCTCCAAGCAAGCGTTCCCAACAAGCGGCCCAGCTTGCTGCTTTTGCTGCAGATTCCATATCCAGCAGTCTTCCTCCTTTCTTTGCGACTGCTGAGTCAATCTAAGAACTGTATTGCGTGGGCTCTGCTCCTCACCTGAGGCTTAACCAAAAGTCCAGCACAGGCCAAGTGTTCCATTACGGACATTCCCTTTAATGCCACAATTGGCAGGAGCTGGGTGAACAACCAGCTGAACACTTTAAAATGTTTGGCTACTGAAACACGGCTCTCTAAAGATTCGAATTGTTAGGCAGCAGGTTTCCTCTAATAGTTCAACTTAGAAAATAGATGCACACCTAAAGGATGCAGATCTGCAAAGGACTGCGGCAGGATTTTAGTCTTCCATTTCAGCGGTTGGTGAAACTGTTGCAAGAGCACTCAAGTGCCCCCGGAAGAAGAGGGTTTCTGAAAAGAATTGGTCCTGACTTAGTCTAGCTGCAATTAACCTCTTGGACTCGAGACTGAAAAAGACAGAGTGCCAAGTCCACTGCAGTGCCCTGGCTGAGGCAGCTGCAATTTGTGTGCCCAAACTGAAGCGAGCTAGCGAAAGAAAAACTGCAGTGCTCTAGCTAGGACTGTAAGGAGCGCATATGCTCATCAGAATAACATTCACATTTACTGCTGTGCTCAGACCATTCTTTCTGTATATGATCCTAAAAAGGGCTTAATCCTTGCTTAGACAAGGTCAGTTCTAATTAATTACTTTTTTCTGAATGACCAGGCAAAGCACAATTTGTTCTAGGAGCAAGTCCTAAGATACAGATTTTCCTGCGCAGAAATGGGTCTCTATAGGACCAGTCTCCAAAGAGCAGTAATAGAAGCATAATTGGCAAAGAACCCTTCAGCTCTCTTTGCCAAACATCCCTGAAGATAAAGCGAGCAAAAACATTCTCCCTTCCAGCTTGGCTCTCCCATTAGAATGTTTCTTCCCTCTCCGCCTGCCCCTTCTCCCCTCAACATGGCCCTTCAGTTGAAAGTCAAACAAGCAAAAGCCTCGGAATAGCAGTGGGGATTATGAACTCCCTGCGGCTTGCAATGGGATTAATATTAAAAGCAGCAACAAAACCCCACCTGCTTGCAGGAATTTGGAGAGCACCGCCATTTAAGCATTCTCAGGAGATATAAACTGGCCTACAAATGTTGCCTTTCTTCTGTTTTCTTCTTTGGTAAATCTGAAGGTTGCTTCCGTTCATCTCTGCTGT
>VWPW01023213.1:0-82215 GCA_013389825.1 Crypturellus undulatus
CTTTAAAAAATGACTGCATATACTGTTCGATCCAAGCTGGAATTTCTTTTGGGAAGCCTTCTCATCTTCACTGCTGGGGTGACAGTGTGATGTTTTATTCAATGAGTGAGAGAGAATTGTAGCTCACCAATTTTTCAAAAAGTTACAAACATTTCACTAATACTTCGTCCTTTCTTGTTCCTTTCTTTATGCCCTGGCTTCAGAGAGCTGTGAAATGCTTGAAAGAATTCAGATGTGAATATGTTCTTGGAACATATATTCAGCAATTTTGCGTATTTGCTGTCCAATGGGACTTCACTTTCTGAAACATTCTTTATTTTATACAAAATATCTCTGATGGTAACTTAAACTGCAGTGAGGGCAGATGCGTAACTTGAATGTAGAATATTTTTCACCAGTTAGAGTGAAAGTCAATACTATGGGATAGGTAGAAGATACCTATTTATTTCTGTTTTACTATCTGTTATTCCACTGTCTTGAGACTGCTAGCTGCTTAAAAGCTGCATTGTTTTCGTTTATTCGGTTAAAACATTTGATATTTCTTAACAACTACAGAATGTTATGTGGGGACCATGAATCTGTAAAGCAGAAGTTACAATATTAATCAGGGGCAAAGAATAGTTGCTGAAATCCAAAGTGTTTGGAGGGAAGCACTGAATAATCTCAGACGCTGTCAGAATTGCTTTTGCTGGAGATTAGCAAGCATGACAGGTAATGGCGTTTTCATGAAACTTGCATCAGTGCAAAGTGGCTAAAAGATGTTGCTGTTTTACTAGAGTTGGTGTTGCCAAAACAAACAAATATAAATTTATCATTTTTTTTTCTTTCATGTTTTTTTTTTTTTTTAGAGTAAAAATTAAAGGGACACACATATCCCTGATCTTAGCCCGATTTCTTGTGGAAATCATGTTCGTGCAGCAGTGCTCTTGTGCTTGAATGTAAATCTCCTGTACGTTTCCAACTCCATGGCAGTTTCAGGTGTCAAAGTGCGTGTGAGTTAGTGTGAAAGCAGGTGACTGCAGAGTGGGACGAGACACTCTGGGATCAGCAAGGCTGAGGTGCAAGTTCAAACCTCATCTGATGCCAGAGCCCACATGGAAAAGAACTGTCATAATTGGATCAACTGTGGGAAAAGGCATAGTTAAAACTTGCCCTTCTTTAAATGTCAGTAGTAGGAGGCAGTCATGGGACATCAAAATTCATTAATTCTTTTGTCCACAGATTTTTTTTTTTTTAATTGCATATTTTTGTGAAATGTATTGGTGATCTTATGCCTTTTTCTTTTGTGAAATGCATGACAGAATGGCTATGCTGATTCTGAAAGTGGGCAAAAGGTTAGGTTGGTGTGGAATTGCACATGGAATTTCAAATGTTGTATCTGGAAAGACCACTTGAGAAATAATGTGAATAAAATACGGCTTAATAAATGTTTCATATGTTGTTGCTTCCAGTCAGTATCTTGGGGACTTAACTTAACTTTATACAATTTGTTTCTTTTTAGGTATTTGGTTTCTTTTATATAAATATGTAAATATATAATTAAATATTTAATATGTAGGATATTTACTATTTTCTTCCTTTTTGCCTTTTTTCTGGAACGTGTTCAGAGCACAAAGATCTTTTCTGTCTGCTGTCTTCTAATCCTGGGATCCTTATGTTGTAATAATTAGTTTGGTTCAGAAAATGCATGAGAGGTGACAGAGCTGCCTCTGAAATCTTTGGTCGCAAGGGAAGATGCTGCAGTGAGTTTACACATTCTGGCGAGTTCAGCACTTGTTCAAATTGTTGTTGTAGTCACAATAAATTATTTCAGTGTTCCATATGGGGTTGTCTTCTGGATTTAAGTCTACGTTTTGGAGTAAATCCATGCCTAGGTAGAGAGGTGCTTGGATGCTTTTGAAGATGATAACAGGTGCCTTTGTGTGTAACAGGTAGCAGTTGGGGAGGAGGACACCTCTAGCAAATGCTGATATTTATGCTGTAAACCTCTGCAATTCATGTACTCCCCTATTAGTTAATGGACAGAAATGAGCACTTCTGAGGTGCTGTTCATGTCTGTAGTCTAATGAATTCCTGTTTCTTGGTCTTCTGCAGTACATATATTAGATCTAAACTAATAGATAAAGTGGATCCCATCCTATATAGCATTAAAAATCTGTTCTAGGCTTATTTTCATACCCTGCACTTTTGGTATTGACTCACTCTGGGGTTCTGCACCGTTCACACCCCGCCCCCCCCCTCCATTTCTGTGATGAATGAAGCAGAGTAGTATTATGGACTCCAGAAATACTCAGTGCAAAATATCCTGTTCAGCTACTGACTAGACGACTGGAAGGAATCACATGGCAAGAGCTGGCAAGAGCTTGGTCCATGGCTGGAGTAAATATCTGCTCTCGGTTGTCAGATCTCATGCATCTGTGTTTTTACTCCCTGCTTGCTCCACAAATGTGGATGTGAGTGAGACACGGCCACCTGCAGCAGAGTTTCTGAGGGTCCCAAGGTGTAACAGAGCTCGGGGGCAACGTGGCTTTGGAGGCTTGCAGAAGGATCCCAGTAGCAGTTGTCTCTTGCCATCAAGGTCTTGCCATCTAGGCTGATTTTAGTATTATTTTTTTGCATTAAATATGAACTACAGTCTGTTCCGTAAACATCACCATATGTACATCAACAGTTGCTATGCAACAATGCTATTTGTGCTTCCAGTCATTTTATCTTATCTTTGTCATCAGTTATCACAGTTGTAATTTTTGGGGTGGGAGGAAGAGAGCATTTTGCATACATTTTGATGTGCTGTTTTGAGCAAAATGAATTTTTTCTTATGCACGTATAGTTAAGAATTGTTCAAGGGAGATACTGAGTTTGGTAGGGATGTGTTTGAGTATATGTATTTCTTTTCCTGAGCTTTTTCCCTGGCAGGCACCCTGGCAGGAGAAAGTGGCATTTTTTTGACAGTTTCTCTCCTTGTCGAAGAAATGAGAATGTGCTTTTGTTAAATATTTAACAGTAAACTTTTCTCACTGTGGTTATGAATTAGTTTGCTTATTGCTGTAATTGCCTCTTGCATCATTTTTCTGCCAGCAGGTAGTTTAATATTGTTGTCTCTAAATAAAAACAAAAAGCTATGTTAAAGACAATGAGAAAAGTTTCTTAGAGAGCAAGTTTGGGGAATATTGCTTGGTAAATGTACTACTAACATGTCTTGGGAAGACACAGACCTTGGCAGGCAATTGCAGCCCAAACTTTAAGGGATAGGTGGATAGAAAGATTTTACCCTATAGGCATGAGCCAAGTGCAAGTTATTTCTGTAAAGTTGGGTGAGATGACTAATTTTATTGGAATTCCTGAGTTTATTTTCACAACTCCCCCTTCATGAATGGCATTGCCTTAATGCCTATTTTACTGACTTTAAATTTCTTCATACTTGCTCCATCTTACTGATGGATGAGTAAAATGTATTTTGGGAATTGCTTTATGTGACAGAATGGAATTCCCGGAGCTGTCTCTCCGAGAGGTGTTCGTGCATGAATTGTTTCCTTGTTTTGAGAGTCACAGAAGATTTCTGGCTCTTAACATTACATTTTTGTCCATTTTCCTGACTCTTCCTTTTCTTCTTTCAGAATCTCAATTAAAGAAATACAGTGTTTCCCGTAATTCTGTTCAATAATGTAGATACTATTGGGAGTTTTCCTTAGAGTAGCTTCTTTATTCTCACTCCCCTCAAATATTCTCCCCCCTATTTTTTTATACAAATTCCACAATGAGAGAGGAGCTGTTTTTTGAGTTTGTGCATGAATCATATTCTTTGTGTAACTTAATGCATTATTGTATTCCAGTAAAAATGAATATTCAGAATTGTATTTTGAGTTTATCACCATTGGCTCGTGTCTTTGAAGTATCAAATACCTCCAGCCATTTAAAGAAATGTGCAGGGGAGATTTTACTAATACCTGTCTACTTTTACAGTACTTTCCAGTCTTCTCTACTTGTGAGGCTGTTAACTAACAGCCTTTGAAATGCTGTAGTCTTCAAAAGGCTTTGAGATCTTTTTTGCTGTAGATGCTCCAGCCTCTTGCAGTCTGGCCATGGAGATTGTGCCTTTCCTGCTGCAGCAGGAGAGGAAACCTGTGGCAGCCCCTGATTAAGAGGAGCGGCAGCACCAGCAGCCTTTCAGTTCTGTGATTTCCACCTATTTCTGAGGATCGTGAAGGAGATGCAACCCCCAGCTGGAAGAGCAGATCATGTTGCTCAAACAGGCAGCATTTTAGTGGGTCAAGATGCACTACCTATTACTATGACATGCAGTCCACTTAAAAAAAAAAAAAAAAAAAAAAAAATACAAACAAGAGAAAAAAAACAGAAGAAACAAAACAAACAAAAAAACCCCCCACAGCTCTTTTTATATCATCATTCTTCATCATCTCTAGAAATGAGCAGGTTAATTATTTACCTGCTTCATATGAGTTTTGTGTGACTAACACATTACTGCATACTGGGTTCAGGTGGCTCTCAGGGGTAAGCTCCTATTTTTTTTCCACTTTTGTTGTTACAACGCTAGCTTATTAATTCCTGTATAAATTTAAATTGTTCAGAAGAGCATAATATACAAAATTTATGGCATATTGGAATGGACTCACTGTGATCAGAATGGAATTGTCTTTGTGTCTACTTCAGTGACTTTAAATTTCTTTGCTTTTTACTGTCTCACTGATGTATGAGTAAAAATGTCAAGTCCTGTTGATGTATATCTGGGAATCTTTCATGCTGTGGAGGAGGCTGAGCAGCTTTAATCTGGGTGGATGAATAGATAAATGAAGTAAACAGAGTGTTATAGTACTTCATTTACTTTGCTGTTGGCAGTTGTATTGAGAAGATTTTAAAGATGGAGACATGTAACCTAAAAGTAATAATAATAAAAAATGCCTAATTTTGAGGAAAAAATGCACTTTGCAAGCCTTGATTTTTTTTTTTTTTTTTTTTTTAATACTGTTGAGGACAGATGCTGTCGCTACATACAGGCAAATACACTCATCATACGGATATCATATATCGTTATTTGAATCAAAGAGATAGCTTTAAAATCCGTCTACTTCCTTGTATCTTGGTCCAGTTAGGAACTGCTGCCTTAGTATGTTTGCATACTAAGTTTATGTTTCTTCGTTAAGTCCTATTTATTTTTTGAGTCTTGTGAGTTTTTCTGAACACTATATCTGAGCTAGGCTATTACTTAAGTTATAACTTACACTGTAAGTGGGCCAAATACTCAAGAAGAATGTGAATGAAAAAATACATCTTTTTTGTGCAGTGCACTGTCTTGCAAATGGGCTTGAACGTTGCCAAGGATCTTCCCTCACTTTGTGAATGCTTATGGGCAGGAAGAGCCTGTGTTATAACTGTGTTTTCTCAGCGAGTAAACACAAGTCTTCGACTGCTAAAACTAACGACAGTGAGTGCCTGTGAAAAGGGGATCTGTGAGAGACTTTTTCAATTTACATTAGTCCTTAGGTTGTCAGTTTTTTCCCTGGGAAAAGCATTCCCGGGTATGGAAGAACCAATGGACAAGAGAAAGATTTTGTGAAATACGTCATGTTTTCAATTCAGGTAGTACCCAGCCTGTAAACAGCAGAAACAATCAGACTAACTGAACTCAAAAATTGTTCACTGAGTTATATCAATAATTCACTCTGGGCCCTAAGTAAATAGGTTGCAACGATGGCCATGATGTGTATAAACTGAAAGCTAAGGACAAATATACTTTGAAAAGGGTAGAAGGTATTACAAATAAGTGAAAATGCTCTTTTTATTCTTGACTTTAGGAGATACGTAAAAATAAGGAGCATCTAGTTTTTAGACTGACATACTTATCTAAGGCTCAGTTCATAGAAATGCGTCCCTCAGCCCTTATCCCTTGACTGACTGGGCTGTGATCTAACATGGGAAGCTCGTTGCAGATTCTGCCTTTGTCGTTGAACTGAGGGGATTTTTTTTTGGTAAATCACTTTATCACTTGTGTCTTTTTCCTTCCTTCCTTCTTACGTGTTCTGATTCTCTTGTGCTGTTGAAAAGGTTGTATTTCTCATTCTGTATTTTTCTTTCTACTTAGCAAGTTGGCCATGCTAATTCTAAGCTCTTTTGCAGAATCCTGATTTTTTTTAATTATATAGAAAATAATATTCATTTGACCAGAGAGACTAGTGAGATGAATGGGTGCTGCTCATTGCTTAAGCATAACCTTCATTCTGATTCTGTAAAAATATTTAAGTTCAGTCACGCAGAGCTCAAGCAGAGGTCTGTTGCAGTCCTCCTATTGAAGATGTCTTGTGAGTTTAAGCATTAAAGGAGATTTCTGTTGCATCCTGTGGCTGGTTATTTTTCAAAAAATAAATTTGTAGATAGTCAGTGAACCCAGTGATTGCGATTTTTATAATTTCTTCTTTGTTTTGCAACCCACTTCATAGACTTAATTTCAAGTAAACAACACAGAAACATTATGTTTCCTTTTTTGTTCATTTGTTTTTTTTTCCAGAAAACCAACCAGAAGAAAAATCTGAAAGCAGCGGCACTGGTGAGTGTGGGACACTTTATTTGAAACACTTAAGAAACAATTTATGACTGCAGCTTTTCAGTTCTGTTTTCTTTTTCTTTTTTTTTTAATCTACCAATTTCTTGTTGTTTTTCTTTTTTGTTTTATTTCTAGGGTAGAGTATCATAAAATTGAGAAACGACTTAATAAACTGATTACTACAGCCAAAGGCTTAAATTATTCATATTTTATTTAAATGAAAAAAAAATATAATGATGAAGATTGCCCTTAAAATAGATTCTAAAAGCGACATTTTTAAACTTCTGGTTTTTATCTCTTTAGGTTCATTATCTGCTTGCATCTTGTAGTTTTACTTCTCTCTTAACTGGCAAATTTGTGGCAGATTTGTAAAGCTTTAGAGTTTTCATGTTGCTTTTATAGACTAAGCAGTCAGAGAAATAGTGTTCTGGTATTTTTTTTCAGTTTCTTAATGTCTGTGAAAGATTAATAAATTCTTTGGTGTCAGAGAAGAATTGTTGGTTTAGTGACATCACTTTCTAGTTATGTCAGTTCAGCAGTGTCTTGATACTTTCAGTACTGTTATACATTCCAGCTGTGTTGCTGCAACTGTAATTGCTATAGTAGAAATATTTTACACCATTGGAAGAAGCAAATGAATGTTGAATTGCCTTCAGATGGTAGATATTTTTTCTTCCTGAACTCAACAGCATGCTGTATCAGGTAGGCCTGGAATCTAAATAATTTCCAGATCTGAGTTAGTGAACTCAGGTCTTCCCTTATGGCCATAGGAGAGAGTTCTAGTGAGGGTCTAGCTTGTTCTGAGACAGGTCCATGTGAGTGACAGAGCCCTGGAACAGGCTGCCCAGAGAGGCTGTGGAGTCTCCTTCTCTGGAGATCTTCCCAACCCACCTGGATGCCACCCTGTGCCACGTGCTCTGGGTGTCCCTGCGGGAGCAGGGGGTTGGACTGGATGATCTCTAGAGGTCCCTGCCAACCTCAACCATTCTGGGATCCTGTGATGAGTGCAGTTCCCCAGGAGTGCGAGTAGAGCTCTCTCGAGGCTGCGTGGTCCAAGCCTGCTCTGTTCCCTTCTGATTTATTCCTTGGTCTTACGTGATATTCCCCGGTGCAGTACTTAACTGCAAGAGAATGTTACAGTGTCAGGCAGTGTGTAATGAACTTTCTTCATTAAAGAAAGAGCTGTTTCACAAATATCATTTATGTACTAGAGTGAATGAGCGATAGTATTAACAAGAGCCGGGGAACTTGGAGAACTCTACGCAACTGATGCAGAGTACACAGACAAATCTCAGTCTTGTTGATAGAAGGATTTCTTATGGTTTGTGCAGATTAGGGACAGCTGGTGCTGGCCTGGCAATCACAAATAGAAATGGCAGAGACAGTAGATGGACTGGAAGGTGTCTCATACCCCCGCCTTTCACACAAGTAGCCTTGAACACAGTCTTAACACAAGGAGGTTTTGAAAATGATCTATGGAATGTATTTTTTCAGGGAGTATATGAAGATGTCTATTTTTTATTTCCCTAATTTTTGAATTTTGAGTTGCATGTCAGCTTCAAGATTGTCAATAGCATATCCTTATTTTGTGTATGGATAGGAGTATTGTTTTTTGATTTTGGAGGTGGAAATGTATTCTTTTTAATATGGAGATGCCTTTGGTTGTAGTGGCTTATAGTGGCAAAGAATTATGACTAGTGGCAGAGATGTTATAGCTCGTAGACTTGTATTGAATCCAAGGTGTGTTTTGTAGTGTGAAATGTTTTTCAGCTACTTGTTAAAATCTGCGCACTCTGATTATATTTTAATTCTGGTGTGGCTTTAAGGTAATAAAGGACTAGTTTCTAGAGATTAGTATTTTATGTCACTAGAAAAGAGAGATTTACTGCTGTGAGATGTTTCCTGTGAAGCAGATCTTGAGAATTTAACTGCTAGAACAAGTCACAGTTGTAATGTTTACATCACATTAATCTTTAATTGAAGGACTTTTCCCTTATTTTTGATTTGGATTTTTTTTTATTTGAACAAGTTGTTAACTCTTTACACTTTCGCTCTCTTTCTTGTTCTGGTTAAATCATGCAAGATGACCACACATTTATTTGTCAACCTGAATAGCAGAACATAGAAAAGTTAAAGAAATAAATTTTTTCTTGGGTCTGTATTTTTGTTTTAATCTGAAGCATGAGCATTTAAGGGAAGATTTAATGTCATTTAAAGGGAAAATATTAATGATCAGTTGCCTATCTTTTTCTCTCAGAATCGTCACGGAGCTGATGACCTTTTCCAAACTACCTTTTGTGTAATTCAGCTTGCGTGTCCCCTTTCACCATTTATGTACTTTATGTTGGCCTACAGCAAGTACTTTTGAGGCAATAATGAACCCTTTATATATCTGTGTAGTATTTTAGGATAATAAGACCCTAATGGTTGCTTTTAGATATTGCCCTAATAAAAACAGGGAAGAGAAGGGAAAGAGAAGAAAGGGAATGAGACAGTTATAATATTAAAAGACTGCAGCTAACCTTCAGAAGTTTTTGGATTGTCTTTCTTAAGAAGTTCCTCAATCTTTCTAGATTAATAGGATACTGTCGATCTTCCTTTTTTTTTTTTTTTTTTTTTTTTTCCTAAATCATAAATCATTAATACTATGATATTTTTAGTCACACTTATTGCTAGGACAGTTGTGAACCAAAGGCAAGACAATACCAACATTTTCACCCAGTTTGATGCTGTGTGGAGAGAGGGTGCGGGATAATGGGTCACATCAAAGATCTATCTGGCTCCAGAGGTGGCCGACAGCAGATGCTTAGAGAAGAGTTAAAAAACAAAAAACAGATAGTCATGTCTTTCCAAAACACTTCTTGGAGCCTTTAATGATTTACAGCTCAGAGACCTCCAAAGCTGGAGGTGATGTAATTTTATTTAAATGGCCCTCATGGATTTTTCTTCTATGAAGTATTCCTCTTGGTTTCTGAACCCATGTAAACTTCTAGTAGCATCATCCAAGACTTGCTAGATAATGGACAGAAATTAAGCAATATCTGAAGCAGGTTTACCTATACTAAGTGTATTTTTCATTTACCTATGCTGTTTGATAATTACATGCAGAAACCCTGCTTGATTAATGCATATGATAAACAATGCTCAGGGTTTTAGCCAACATTTTGTAGTGCTTGAAGACTGGTGTTCAGTGTAAAAGGAAGGTAGTGAGTTAAACAGTCAGCTAAAGAAAAAATAAAATGAGGAGAATAATCTCTACTGGTTCTTATATGATGCTGAGCAAGTAATTTAAGCCAACTATGTGTGTGTGACTCCATTTGCATGTGTCTTTTGCATGACCAGTGTGACAAATTGTGTGTGAATACCTGTAAGTGCTGCCAGCGGCCACAGAAGCTGTGAAACCCAAGTCATCTCATCGATTAAAGGTGTGCTCTGTGTAAAGCAAGTGCCAAGGAGGTCTCAAATGTACCTTCTGGTTCTGCTGTTCGATTGTGGATGGCGCTGGACGGGCCTTCTACGAGCACTTCATTGAGCACTTCATCTCTGTGAAATGCTTTATAGTGAGTAGGATCTCATGGGATGAATAGATTTCCCTCCCTCTGCAAAATAAAAATATGCAGAGGTTGCTGCCTCCGGAGCCTCTGTAGTGTGCTAAGAGGGATGCTGCTAAAGAAACATGTTCTGCTGCAAGTAGGGATGCTGATGCTGATGTACTGTCCTTGTGGAAAGGCAGTAAATCGAAGCTGCATGGGCAGCAATTGATTATAATGTTGCCTCAGCCTCGTGAAAGTAATTTTGAGAGTGTAATATTTCTTTTAGATATGTGTGTCTCTATCAACTCTATGTGCAAACTGCAGATTGATCTTTTTGTTCAGGAGTGTGTCCATCAGGGAATGTTGTATACACATACTTATTGGGAAGTCTGGGCCTGCAGTAAACCAAGCGCACTGCTGTTGAATCCAAATTTCAGGTGTTAAAGTCTGGTGTAAGTTCAGAGCAAATAGTGGCCATCTGAACTTCATGTACTTTAGGGGAAGATGTTAGTCACCCCTTCTCCTAAACCTGTTGGCAAGTAATATGCATTCTAGTGAGCGGAAAGCCATGTTGAGACCATTTCCTATTTGATTTGGGGTAAAAGGAATAAATTACCTGAGGTGCCATAGCTACTATAACATGAATCTGGTATTAAGATTTCACTAGTTGCAAATGTACGTACTTGTGAGCACAAATATGTAACACCTGAATTGTCTGCAGATCAGTTACCTCAATTTTGGATATTGCAATAAAGATAATAGTTTAAAAGTCTTCAGGTGTTGATTGTATGTTTTGAAATATTTGAAATTCAGCATAAGCATTTCCATAAACACTGAACTACATGAGGTAAATTCCTTTGAAAAGGCACAGGGTTCTTATTCTGTGTCACAGAACTGTATACAGCTGCTTTCAGGCTCACCTTTGTTTTCTTCCATGTAAGAGACTAAAATATTAATTATACTTCAAAAGCAAAACTAATGGTGATGGGGGAAATGATCAAGAGGAGCAAAGCAATAATCTCCAGTTTAAATATTAGCTCAAGCCTCAGTGTTGAAAATAATTTAGATATGGAATGTGCTGTTTTCCAGCTGTGGAGACAGTTTTTGTGATGGAAATGTAACTGCTTTCTGATGGCAGAAAAGTACAATAAAAATTTACATAATGAACTTTTCAGTGGTTTTCTAGGACTAGTATTCAGCAATGAACCTTTATTTATAGCTGTTAAAATATATGCAGATGCAACCATTCCTGCTCTAAGAAATATACAGTCCAAGTCTGTTATACTGGATGTAATAACCTTTGTGGAGAATCAAGGAAGCTGTGCTAACAGGACAGCCAAAACCACATGGAGTTAGTGTAAGTTACTGATTAGAGCTGTTTGGTTTTTTTAAACTTACATTAAACTTACCGAAGTTATTGTATTTAATGGACTACTCCTTATTGTAGTATGTTGTGTGAATTTTCTAATATTTATCTTTTTGACTGAGCGGCGGTGTATTTAGCTTGCAGAAATCTTTCAGTCGCAATTAAAATACATCTCAAAGATCATCCACTTTAAAAATAAGTAACAAATAAATAAATAACCCACGTTAGGTGGGTTCCATCATCAGCCTTTCCAGCACTAATTCCAGGACTAGTCTTGAACGGTGGATCAAAAGGGACGGGGAGATCAAACGCCTGCCGTCTTGGCTTGTAAAAGACCGGCACGTAGCAGATGCAGAGCCTGCAGGAGGGTTTTTAGAAGCACGCGCCCAAAGGTAGCCCTGCACACAGAATGCATTTACATCACAGAACACGGAGCCAGAAGATGAGGTGGATGCTGAGTGTTTGAGAGAGCGGAGGGGAGGCCGGAGGGGTGTGTGGAAGGGAATCCCGTTAGGGCCAGGGGAAGCACGTCTCACGCAGAGGAGCCCGGGCTGTGTGTGGCTGGGGGCTGAGCATGGTGGCGGCAGGAGAATCCTGTGGGCTTGCGCTGCTCTTGGGTTTCTCCCATCCGATTTTGGCCTCTGTGGTGGGAATAAGATCCTGGGCCAGGCGGTCTGACGCAGAGCCCTTACTCTCATATTCTATTTTTCCGCCTTTTTTTTTTTTTCCCTCTTTTTTCTCTCTCATTAGGTAGCAGTTCTGTAGTGTTGCTAGCTTGCATCATGGATAACTGAAGCCTCTTCTTTTTAACCATTTATAGACCTTTTTTCCTGCAATAGTACCATCTCTTCATCTAGTTCTGAGATGATGTATTTTCCTCCCAAACTTTAAAATATGTGTCTTTAAAATGTGGAGACAGGAATAAGCTTCAGCCCTTAACAATCTTTTCCGTTCTCTCCCCAGTCACCACAAAGTGCTTTTGGTGGAAAAAAAGGAAACTTAGCTTAATTTAATAACCATCTAAAAAGAAACACGGCACAACCTGGTAACCTCAGCCCCCTGAAGGAGCAGGTTTTTACCCCAAAAATGACCTCAGTGGGGAGCAGCAGTGACAGCTGAGGCAAGAGCAGCCTTCTGAGGTGGCACGTAACCGTTGCGGTGGGGCGGCGGTGGGGCGGCCGTGTGGCTCGAGCTTGGTGTGCTCTCGAGGCGAGGAGCAGCCTCGTGGAGCTCTCCTGCTGCTCCTGCCAAGTGCGGAGGCTTTTGCAGCCCAGCGTCTTGCAGACATCTCTGATGCCGCGCGAGCAGGAGGCGCACGGGGCCCTCCTGCGGCTGGGAGCTGTGCGCCGTACCTGGCGGCGAGGCCGAAAATCACCGTCCCTGCGTGCGGCGGGAGAGCGATCCGTGGAGTTCATTTATCATTGTGCGAGAAGGCGCAGAGCAGCCTCCACGCTGAATCGGGCGCCGTCAGGAAAGAACATCTTGTTGTGTGTGTTTGGAAATGTGTTAGCGGTATCGCAAGGCTGGGCAGTGCTGCAGGCCTTAGATAAAGTTGGTCCTGGTAAGAATAGTCCCCTGGGAATGCTTCTCTGTCTTGCTGATTTTTATCAGCTTGGCCTGCAGGCCCTTTAATTTGTCTCCTATGAGATTACCGGATTTCAGCATGGAGAAAATGTACTGCCTTATTGCTAATGCTTGCCAAAGGCTTTATTTAAGTAGTAGAGAGGCAATAAATGACTCGGCTTGGTGTTATAGTTGCTTATTCGGTTTACGATGTTTTGATGCTTAGCCTGTTCGTTGGTAGTTTGTTTGCTTAATTTTTTCTTACTAATTGAGGGAGTCTGTACCCGCCTCTGACCTGTCGTCTCTTCCTTCATCTGTTCATCATGGTGCAAACCACGGACCGCTCCCGAGACAGCAAACAGATTTCTGTGTAGCCGCAGCAGTGCATCTGTAGCTTGAAACTATGCATTAACGAGTGAAAAATGTGAATCTTGCCATCCCTCTGACTTCTGCAGAAGGGGAAAAAAAAGAAAAAGAAAATTGCCTTTCTGAAATCCGTCATAGGAGAAGTCAGAGGATGACGACTTTCCGAGCAGTTCCGAGTTAATTAGAGCGGTCGCTTGCCTTGCACGGCCTTGGTGTTGCAGTGTGTGGGCATCTGCGTCCGCCCAGAGCCCCAAGGTGACAGTCGCTGTCACAGAGTCCCTCTGTCCTCCCTCTCACCTCGTCCTCAGCTGCTGTCACCTCTCGCTGCCTTGAGCCCTGCCTGTCCCTCTGCTGAGCTGCAGGAACTTCACCTTCCTGGGGAGAAAGGGGAAAAAAATGGAGGTATCCTGGGAAATCCGAGCTACCTGGCTGTAGAAGTATCTGAAATAGCATTTGGTCTGGAAGAAGAGGAGCCCCCCTCTAATATCAAAAAATCATAGGTTGCATGAACTCCCAGAAAACCACTCAATATCCCCAAAAAGCAGCACACGAGAGCAAGGCAGTGCTGCAGTCATTCCTGGCGCTGTCAGGAGGAGGCTACAGACCTGCAGCACACACTGGTTTGTAACAGTCATCCTCTCATTATTTGGTTTTAGAGCCTTAATGTGTTGAAGCTGAATGTCATCGTGTTCTAATAATGTTTTAAGTGAGTGGCTGTTGTTTACCGCTATAATTATTGTGCTGGTTCTGCGAACAGTTTGGTTTCTGAGGCAGCCGAACAGTGTTCTCTTCCGTAGCTTAAAATGAGCAAACGTGGTGTTAAATGGTAGCGGCAGTGATGTTAAACTCCAGTGCAGGGAGAAACAGCTCTTTCTGGAGACTGTTGCTTTCAGCAGTGTGCGGTGCTGCTACCGTGCACATTTTTAGGGAAACCTACCCTCTAGTTTGGTAGGATATGATGCGATTTCTTTTAAAAGGCAACTGCATTTTCCTTTTCAGACAGCTTGCTCATCCCAGCAACTGTGTTCCTCGAGGGTCGTTGTACCCTTCCCTCTGCCTCCTCTTGCCTCACTTCTCATTTTCTGGCATTTTGTTGTAAATGGTGACTTACAGAGGCAGCGTCTTAAGACAGCGTTGTGTGTCATATACCAATACCTCCTACTAGGTCCATTTCACAACTAATTTTAAGTAATTCTAAATGATATTAATTTACTGGTCTCAGATTTCTGTTATCTTATCGATTGCTTTCCTAGTAAACCTAGTAAATAACATAACCCTGTACCTTCCTGTGAAAATACTTTTTTTTTTTAATAAGTTGTCACTTTACTGTCAATTTGTGCCCTGCTCTGTAAAACAAGGGACTAAATGGAGGGTAGATAACAGCTATTTAGCAAAGCTGAAATGTTTCTAGACAAAAAAAAAAGAGTATTTTGTTGGACACTCAGGTTAATTCCCCACTGTTGATTTATTTGGCAGCAGAATTAGGGCAGTCTGACATTTTTACCCAAATGAAATTCTTGCATGTGGCACTGCCATTATTAAATTGTAATATTTGTTGTCTGCCATGATTCTGCTTGTACTAGTGGTAAGAAGAGGAGGATAAAATGTTTCTTAAGCCGTTCCCATTTTGTTGAATGTAAAATCTGTCAAACTTCTAACTCAGGGGAGAAGCGCCAAGAGCAGTCATTAGTGCTAAGGATATTGTAATGTTGTTTTGCTTCTTGGATATAAATACATCTTAGTTACCTTAAGAAAGATATGACCAGTTCACACCCACCCAAATGCAAAAATACAATTGAAAATAAGACACAAGTGCGTGAAAATGTTAGTGGTGCAGTTATAATGCTGTGAAACACTGGTCACCAGGCAGGCAGGCACAGCAACAGCTTTAATTCAGCCTTTTGCACTGCCTGGGTGTCCTGTAGCACCCAGGCTGGCTCTGGGAACCACATCTGGCTCCAGAGCTCCCTGGGCAGCGAGGGGTGGGAGAGCAAGAGACCAGGGAGAGCATTATGCGTGTTTGTCCTGTTCTAGGCCCCTGCTTTTGGCCACTGTCTTTACTAATTCCTCCTCTTAGGAGTCAGGCTGATGCCAAGGCCCTGTCAAAGCCCTTGTGAAAGGGGCAGGGGGATAGGAGAAAATAACACAAACACATGTGGTACTGGGGGAAAGCAAGACGACGCGGGTGGTGTGGCGGTCAGAGGATCAAGAGTGGAGATTCTGACCAGATGGGTGAAGGACGAGGGGTTGGAGACAGAGCCTACAGTCACAACGGGCACCTGTTGCAACCATGCTTGCTTTTAGGTGGAAACAAGGTAATAAGTGATACTGTGACAGCTGTGTCAGCTGATGGGAGCATCCCTCGGCTTCATGGCCGCTCAGGGAGATGTTGGGCGTACAGGTGCGGGAGGAGGCTGCGCGACGGCACTTTGGTCAGTTTTGGCCCCTAGTGGCAGTCGCTTGGGGCATTCAGTGACGCTAGGATATTCTTTTCCATAGTGGGTTTCGTGGAGCCTTCAGCTCTCTCCCTTTCCTGAACTGCCCCTGGATTGCCCTCCTTCCGCGCGGGAGAAGCGGACCCAGTGTGAGGCATCAAGCTGAGTCTTAGCTTGGGGGGCCCAGCGTGGGCAGCTTGTTATTCCTACCCTACTTCCTGCTCCCACCTGAGCAGTTGAAGATCGTTAGAGAAATTACAAAAATTACATTTCTTTTCTGTTAGTTGTAGGGCTATTTTGTGATCTAACTCTTAATGAGAGAAAGAGGAATAGGAATACCTTGCACGTTTATCATCTCCCAAGTAAATTCAGAACAGTCTTGGTATTTCTGTCACAATTGACTCTGCAGCTTTACCTTTGCCAGAGTAGAATCAAGGATGCAACTTCCAACTTAAAGACAAAGTAGCTTCTAGGTGACCTGTTACCTTTCCCAGCACAGTCTGCAGTAGTGGAGCAGAAGCATCAACGTCAGTAACAGTGATCATGTGTTTGTTGGTGAGCACCTGCGAACTGAAAAGGCAACTTTATAATTCACTGTATGGAAGTTTTACATGGTTACTTTCTTTATATGCCAAAATAAGCCCCCCTCTTGGTTTGAAAAATTGTTCAAGCTTTATAAATAGTTTGAAGCACCTGATTGTAACAGATATGATATGATTCAACATGTTTGCAGGGTTTTTTTTCAATGTAAATAGCACAGAGAATGGTTTTCTTATCCCTCTCTGCCTTCTGTTTCTGCTGTACAAATCAAGCAGTTGAGTGAGGTGCCCTCGATCAGAGCTAGCACATAAAATTTTCAAATCCTAACACTTGTACAAACACGGGCACTCATGAAAATGAGAAAGAAAGACAAGATTGAAGTTAGTGTTGCAGCAGGTGCTTTATGGCAGATTAAAATGTCCATTGATGTCAGTGTAATTGACACAGAAATAGAAACATTTGCAATGAAAAGTGTTTAATGTAACGATCATTGAATTTTAAAAGCCAAAAATATAACAGCAGAGGAATTTCTTTTTACTTATGATTAGATATATGCATTTTCACTGCAGAAAAAAGGAATAGTGTTCAACTGCTTTTTCTTTTTCAGAGAATAAGAGGGGAATAGGTACTCTGAACCGGTGGCCTGGCAAATAAAAGGTTTCCAATGAATTTTTGAAGAATAGCTGCAAAATACTCTTAGAAGATATTTCAGATAGTGAGGGTATTATCTGAGATTACCGGTGTGTGTGTGCATTTCTTTATTGCAAAGGCATTTCTTGTAACAAGTGCAGAACCATCAAATTCTCTACTGCTTTTCCATGAGTGCAGTCATTCCACAATGAAAATCTGGTGCTGTTCTTTGATATTAAACTGCGGGCAGTTCCTTGATGTGTGTCCTCCTAAGAGTCCAATCAAAAGGCAAACAACCACAGTTTATTTTATTGATCATTTGAAATTGAAAGTAATTATTCTTTCTTTTCTTTTATACTGTACAAACATTTTATATCTCAGTCAAGTAATCATTGTAACTGAAGGTTAGAACCAAAAGCATTTCAGAGAAAATGGATGATTTGACATCTCAGAAGCAACAGCCTCCTCCAGACTTTGTGCTTTGATAGGTTATGTATTTGACAGCACTGTGAGCATGCGTCTTTCCGACTTGTAGATCAGTTGTGGAGCTTTTTATAGATTGTCTAGTCAGTATTTCTGCCTCATGTACAGTAAGTACAGAGATGTTTTTTTCATGACTTGTTGGGTGCAGTGGTGTTTCAAGTTCTTAGAAAATCCGCAGAGTTTGAATTTTTCCAGGGAGCTTTCACGTTTACTTCTCACAAAAGTCCTAGAGATCGTCATATGTACAAGATTAATGGTTAACGAGAATGTCTGAAGATACTTCTGGAGATATTTATGAATTTGAAAATAATTTATTTGGGAAAAAACTGCATACAATACATAGTATTAGGCTTCTAGCTTGGATGGCATAGGAATGTAAAAGACCTGGGTATATAGAGTTATGTTTTGCTATATTTCTTTTTGTTATTAGATAGTTAATGATTTTGGAAAAGCTTGGAAAAGTTTTGGGATACACAAACCCTTCTCTGATTATCAGGAATTTACACTGATGTGTCTTTTGAATAGTTTAGTTTGGAGAAGTTCCATTTAAAACTATGTAATTTATGATCCTTCAGGCTGTAACTTGGAGTCAGGATGACCAAGTTCATGGTTTTAAGTCAGTGTGTTAATTCTGAAGCCATGTTTTAGAGTTGTTGGATTTTCCCATTTGATAAAATCATATTTTTCTGTGCCTGCTGCCTGGTTTGGAGATCTAGAGTCTGTCTGTCTTTATAAAATCATCTCTGGCAAGGGACTTGTTTAACAACAGTCAGTGCATGTTACAAGTGAGTACAGATCCACGCCGAAGGATCAGTGGGCATTGGGTTTGTATTTCTGGTCACTACTAAAGATGTGTTTGTTCTTTCCTAAAGAACGAAGGTCTTGTCTTGTTCCAAGACAAAACTGTTCCCAGCCTGTCTTGTGTTAGCTGTTTTTCTCAGTTGTCACTTCTAGCGTGGCTAGTGCTGTATTTTATTTTGACATTCTTGGTATTTTCTCCCTGTGTAAGAAATTAACATTTTAAGAAAGTTGAGAAATCTCTCGGTAGGTGCTTTTTTGCCTTTAATAGCATTTTGCTTGAATTAGGGGTTCATTTGAGCTGTAAATGAACTCCAATAACAAACAAAACCTGAACTCAGAAAGAACTGGTGAAGTCTCTGTTTAGCTTTTATGATGTTTATTTTTCTGTCCACCTTTGCTGAATGCCTGATTTGTAATATTTATGGATAAATTAGTTAGAGTTGTTCCATAGAAGATATTAACACTTCATTAAAATACAAGTGAAGTACTTGGTTATATTGGGAAGATGGGGAGGAAGAAGCTATTTATCCTGCTATTTTTATTGATGCATCTTCAATGGCAGCAGGTGATCTATTCAAAGCTGGTAGTTCTGCTTGCTTTTAAACTAAACCTTTGTGCAAAGCGAGGGCTGTGCTAGTTGCCTGTCTCTGTGATCAGCACTCGTGAGTGGGAAATAGCGACTCAGGCACTGCAGGATGTCATTCCTGGAAACCTGTTACATGAAACTTTATGCCCAACATTGTTGTCAGCCGTTTCATATAAAATGCATATACACATACAAGAAAAACTAGAAAATTAACATGCAGTTCCAAGTCAATTCCACTAATGGAACTAATTCCCCCTTCAGCATTATTTTGCTATTTTAAGTGCATTTATAAATTGTTAGAATTGTTGAAATTTAGTAATACAGCTGCAGACTTGGTTTCAACTAAGTGAGCTGATAAATCATCTGTTAAAAAATCAAGGTGATTAATTTGAAAATTAAATCAAGTTGATTAATTAACTTTAAATTCAAGTTGATTAATTTGAAACCTTCTTGCAGTCTCATGGTGTTGCAAATCCAGTACAATAGATTAGCATAAACACTAAAGAACATCCAAAATCATTTATTCCAGTTAAAATCCATTCTGAATTCGTTATGAGCAAAACATATTTAAGCTTGCATATTATATGAAAATGCTCTCACCGCGGTTCGGCAGAGCAATTAGGTGTGTGCACGTGAGTCATACAAGTACACAGAAATTCAGCCAGGCGCTCCGACCGAAAGGCAGCGTGAAGAAAACAGATATCGCAGACAGCACGAAGCAATGTTCAGTCTGTGCTTACAGGGTTTAGCAGACCGATTTTGTTATATTCAGGCATACGGTCTTCACTGAGCGGAGGTGGCCCGGAGGTGGGTGCCGAGGGGGATGTACATACCGTGGCCTCTCGCGCGCAGGGCTCCTCGCAGGTGCCGGGAGAGCTGGACGTGCTGCCCGTGGCGCCCAGGTGCCGCTGCGGCCACACGGACCCCAGGGGCCTCGTGCTTCTCCTTGGCCTCGGGAGTTACTTGATAAAATGCAGCGCGTCGCTGTGAACGATGGACCCTTTGGAGCAGTCCAGGCTGGTCAGCAGCCTAAATCCGCATTTTAAAGCCATCATTATAGCCTCAAACTTTAGTGTTTCCAGGGTGCAGACAAAGGTGTTGTCCTCCTTCAGTACGAGCCGTGTACCGTTCTCCGACTTTATGAAGTATTTGAATTGGATAATGTTTGAAGATACTGCGAACTCCTCTGGAAATCCATCCAACCTGCTTTTGGACACCAAAACTATTCTAGATTTTATTTTGGCTATGAAATCCGGAGCATTACAAAAGATCCTGAGACCCTGTGAACGGTCGTGGCTGTCAGTGATTTCCAGGAAAGTCGTCTCCCTGCATGCTAGCTGTTCCTTCTCCCACCTGGATTTCACAGCATCTGATAGTACTTTCAGCTGGAAAAACTCTGCCTCTTGTGCCAGAAGTTGGTTTTCTCGAAACCCCTCTGGTAGAAGAAGTTCTCCATTTCGTAGGAAGTTGAGGATGTGCCTGAAAAGAAGTCCATCTCTGTCTATGAAATAATGCCCGTCTGTATCCAGCGGGCACATAATTTTCCCATTTATCACACCTTCGAGAAGAGAATCTGGGTACTTGGTCAGTGTTTGCTTCTGTGTGATGTACAGATAGCCCCCGACGTTCAGAGTGATCAGAGACGTCTTATAGTCCTTGTCTGCATCACAGCCCTCCGAGTTGCTGTGCTTCTCTTCGTATTCCTTTTCCCTTCTGTTTGTTTTTCGATCCATTATTGATGTCAGGGAGGAGAAGTAAAAGCTGCCTCTCTCGCTGGGCTCCCTGAGGCTTGAGAAGGGATTTGTGTGTTATTTTCCTTCCTGCGAGGTGCCTCTCTGCAGCTCCGGCGTGGAAGCGCTGCCCAGCGCGCGCTCCGCTCGGCGGTGGGTGGCGTCTCCGGTGGATGCAGCTGGCATCGGGAGCGTGGCTGCGACGGAGGATTTGCATTTAACCCTGTGAAGGAAGAACTGCACAAAAACTCCCTCTCCAGCCTGGCAAGTTTGCGTCGGTTTCCAGGTCCTCACAGAAACGAGCGATGCCGTTTTAAACAGAACTGTGTGCTTAATACTTTAAAATGTATAGTGTCAGCTCATCGATCCTGTTTCATGTTCATGAAAAAGAACACCATAATGGGTGGCTTGGTTTTGAGGATTTTAATTTTCACAGAGCATCTTTTCAGATTTTTTTTGCATGTGTGTGCTGGTCATGGTACCCGATTTATAGAGTAGGCCCAAACTGCTTTTTTTTGTACCAGAAGGTGTCATTTACAGGACGTATGCATATATTCCCCCTTGGGGGAACACATATGCAATGTGCGATGTTTCCCCAGAAGCGACTTCATGGGCAGTGCTGGGCAGGACATGTTGGTCCCCCTAGGTAAAAACCTGCGGTGAAAGCACCCAATTCCAGCTGAGGAAACATCCCTACCCATGTAAATCCTGCAGCCACACCGGGCAGGGTGAGATTGCCTGTTCCTGTGCCACAGTTAAAACCTGTTTAGAGCTGAGGGCTCTCTGCTGTGGATGTGGGTGACGATGCTGCAGTGACCCAGGCCCGGTTATCCCATCCCGGGGGAATAACCGCCCTGCTGCCCTGTGGCACCGAGGGTTCCCTGCCTGCGGGTGCCTCTGCAGAGCAGTGACTGCAGCTCAGCAGCACTCCCCACGGCTGGGGGGCACGTGGGCACAGCAGGCTGGAATCCGGCGGCACTGGAATCCCGTGCAGCCGGGATGCCAGGCGCCTCTCCATGGTCTTTTAAAAGCCACGGGTCTCTCCGCTTCCTGCGCCCGGGTCTTGGAAGGATGCTCTGTGTTTTTTCCTGGCGAGATGCAGTCCTCAGGCTGCAGGTAGATGCCTCTTGTTTTGTCTGGTTAGCAACAAGAGGGTTGGTCCTCTGTAAATTCTTCTGCCCTCTCTGTTGAGATTTGCTTCATACAGTTCTCTGTAAGACTAATTATTATTAATACTACCAGTTCATTACTCTAATATTCTATTACTTGCTAGCTGAATCTAGTAGAAATAAAGGCACTTTTTTTTTCTTTGACTTGCTAATCTGCCTGCCTAGCGCAGGTACACTATTTTTTTCTGCTGCTGTATGTAATATATTAAGCATATCTTATTCATTAGATTTGATTTATCAGGAATTAGTCATGGTTTTAATTTTAACTCTTTGATGCCATCACTCTATTTAGCATCATTTCAGTCAAAGAGGTTTTCATCATTTTCTAACTTTAAAACATTTCGATCTTTTCAAAATTAACCACTTTCACTGTTACTGAGTATATGATCAGGAAAACAAAAGAGCCGAATAGTTTTAAATGTGGTTGATTTCTCTTTTTTATGTGTGTGTGTGTGTCATTACAGGAGGCTTCTTCTCAAATTCACTTTTTTTTAAATTAAAATGCTTAGATTGTATATAGCTACAATGCTCATCCATGTTAGTGGCTCTTAAACCCTGTAAGAAGGGATTTTATGGCACTTTGATCTTGTGTGATGAAAAGTTTTTGAAGATGAGCTGGGAAAGTTCTGGCAAGGATAGTTAGGGCTTTCCAAGGAAAGCTGGGGTTAGTAAAGGATATGACATTTTACAATCTTTCATGGCAAGCTATCCTTAACTGCAAGATAACAGTTACAGAGCAGCAGTTCAGAATTAAATCTACTCATTTAGTTTCACATACTCATTTTCTTCTGAATATTCTAACACTTCCAGTTGAAATTTTCCAATTTTGTGAACAAGTTTTTTTTAAAGATCATGGAAAATCATTAAAGTTGTTCATATGATAAAAAATTCAATGCTATTTGATGCAGAAAATACGGTGTGTGAAGATGCAGAACATTTATGTTTAAACCTTTGAGACTTGAAAAATGTAGATTTGTAAAATTTCCATACTTCAAGCCCATGCAGCTTTACTTCCCTGAAGCTGACAGTCATTCTTGGGAAAAAAAAATTTAAACTTATCACATCTTTGTGAATTTTTTTCCCCCTTCTTTGCTATGCTACAGAAGGCTTTTCCAAAAATCCTCCTTCTTCATAAACACATCTTGGTGTATACGATACTTTGGTGCATCTCGTTCTACTGAGGCAAGAGTTATTTCAGTGGCTGTGAATAGCTCCTTGTTTTTGGCACGTGTTGCTATGCCTAAGAAACCTGAATGAGCATTTTCTGTCTTTCTGCCCTTCTTCTGATTGACCAAAAGTCCATATATATTTCTTGCAGTTGAGCCTAGGCACTTTTGAGCAGCCATGTGCCCTGCTAGTGGAAGAAGAGCCGTAACAGCAAAGCAAATCCTTTACAGAAACAACAGGAAAGGTCCCTTGTCCTGCCTTTCTTACTTGCTTTTGGATCATCTCCCTCTTCTGTTGTGCTCCTGAACCTGCTGCTCTGGAAACAGGACCAGCTACAGCTAAAAGCGGTATAGAATTTCTGACGTGTATTAGGAAGCTCATGTTTAGATAAGTTATCTAAGTAATTTGTAAGTCATTTAATGTCATAACACCGAAAATTGGCTAGGTCATTGGACAGTTAAACCACTAAGTAGTTTCTGGTTCACAGCAGTAGTAGCATAGATGTTCTCATTCCAGTAATAACTCAAGGATGTTGATTATCATTGAAAGCAAGCTCTACACACTAATTCAAATGAAAGGTTTTTGAATCTGCAAGTCTGAAAAATTCTCGTTCAGAAGTTTTAGAAGAGCTATCCAAGAAGCTCTATCAACAATTACTGCTGTTTTTTTTTCCAGTAATTTTTGAGCATTACCATTCTGCAAGATTAAAAAAGCAAATGCTGTGCCAGTATTTAAAAGGTAAAGTGGATAACCCAAGTATTTGGAATGAAAAGTGACAATATATGCAAAATAATAAAAAATCTGACTTGAAGGTCAGTGAAATAAAAATTAAGGGAGAGTAATATAATAATAACCATCAATGTGGGTGTAGGGAAAATGGACTGGCTCAATTTGAAATATATTTTTTTCTTATATTACGAGTTTGATCATCAAAGGAGGCAGTGTTTTCTTTTCTGATAAATCTGTGAACAGGCCCTGTTTGTCATTTTGTATTAGACTGTATTAGACTGTATTAGTTTCCCTTTCACTTAGCTCAATGGAGAAGCTATCTGCTGGGTCTTGCACTAGAAGATGTAAGAAGAGAATTACCACTGAAATGCTGCTATGATTTGGTTCTTTGCTGTATATTTATTTATTTGTGACCAGTGATGAAGTATGTGGTTACTGGCAGAATCTGGAAATGGTTCAGAGGAAAGGTACAGTGAATAAGGTAGGAGCTGGTGCCGTGCAGATGCCCCATCCAGCCAGAGCCTGGGCAGCACCCCAGCAGGGCAAGGGAAAGCGGGGACCTCAGGGGACCCTCTCCTGGCCACGTTCTCCTGCTGCTGGGAATGGCAGCCTACGAGGTGGGTCTCCCATCTCCTCCATCCCGTGTGTCCGTTGGCTCTCGTGACCAGCAGCACCCCCACACACCCTAAGACCTGCATTTCCAGGGATACACTGGTAAACTGGACCTCCTCAGAGTGATAGGAATGGTTAAGAAGCTGGAAAACATAGGCCTAATGGAAGAAAACATGATTTATTAGACTAATAAAGGAGGAGAGTTCGTAAGTGCCTGGATGAGCTGAAAGCTTTTAAAGTAAGCTCTGCAGCTTCGCAGCCAAAGGTCTAACAAGGCTCAGTGGCTGTAAATCAGAGCTAGGTGCAGTCAGACTAGAAAATTAACACATGAAAATCTAGACAATCTCCCTCCTTCTCTTTCTTTCTCATTTTCTTTCTTTCAAAAAGCCCTCTCAGTAACGTGCTGCACAGTCCCCCGAACCTGTGTGACCATGGCCCTCAGCATTTTAACCGCTATAGACCAGTCTCTCCAAAGCTATTCTTGCATTTTCCACTCACATAAGGACCATTCAGAGCATGAGAAGCTGTGGGAAATGAGACTCTGTTTTCTCTTGTAATCATTGGATGTGTCCAGCCTTCCTGACTTGAGCCTGTTCATCTGTGTGTTTCTGTCTGCTTTATTTTAGGTAGGTGTTTTACTGGGGAATTGCTGCTTTCATGCCTTATTCATCCCTTTAGTTCCAGACTAATGTGAGTGCGGAAATGTTATGTATCCAGACAGACGTGTAGCATTTGTGATGTCTTTTTTGGAGCCCTGCCCTTGGAAGAGTTGAAAAGTGATCTAGGTTCCCGAAGTTAATAAATGGATACATGACTTTGGTGAACAAAGACTAGTTAGGCTATGAAGACAATGAAAATGCTATCTCCATTATTACAGTATTGCATTTGGATGCTTAGTGCAATAGGTTCTCTCCAACCAGAATAGGTTTGTTCTGATAGACTCTCTGGATATCTTAAAATCCTCCAAAGGGACCGAGAGAAGTGGGACATGAACCTGGGTGTCTGGACAGTGGGTAAGTTTTGACAGGCTAGCTGGAACATTCGGATCTCCGAGGCTGTGGACAGCCTTGTACACTGAAGCCACTGGTGAAATAACAAAATATGAAATGCAAGAAGCCCAGACGGTTGGTAATTAAAAGAGGATATTACTAAAGATGTGAAGTAAGTCATAAGGTGTTACTAGGGATAAATATGTTTAACTGAAAGGTTGAAATAACTGTTACTGGTGTAGGACTGGTGTAGGCAATAGCTGGTTATTGATGTTGATCCTTAAAACTTAGAAATAAGTTTCAAAATCAGCAGCTCACAGCACATCAGCCTTCAGAAAGCAGAAGGATGGATGGCTTAGGTGGGTACAGGCTAGTTAGCCTAATACCTTTACCGTATAAACTAATGGAAAAATTGGCATGAAGTTCAAGAGATAGGAAAGGAAATAATACACACACACTCACACATAAGTATATGTAATTTGTATTAGTAATGTGGCTTAATGTAAAGGTTTTCTGATCACATAAACCTCATTTTATTTATTTTTGAGAAATTTGCCTGATAAAGGAACAGCGTGGTTGCAGTCTGTTAGCATTTCGCATTTCATGGTAGTTCAGTATCTTGTGATGTTCTGATTTACATTAAAGAAAAAAATCAGCTTGCACAGAATGAGATGGAGACCTGGCTGACACTTACTGGAAAGTAATTATCAGTGGGAAGCCATCTGCAAGGAGCAGTTTGAAGGGCTTCCTCCAGGATTAGCAAGAGGACCAGCAGTGAGATGGAGTCACTGCTAATAAAATGTGTCATGATTGACACGAACATCCGACCAGACAGTGAGTAACTTTGACAGGAGTGTTGCAGGGTGACCTGGATCACTTAGTTCACAGAATCTGTTTAAACAAAAAGCTTTTTCACTAAGCTGGAGTTGGTTATATACCTAGGAAAAGGGCGTGCAATGCACATCGGTAGAACGGATGGTGTGGAAAAGACTGCAAATAGCTGTGTTGGGCACATTGTGGAGAGTTGGCTTCACCAAGGCACTGAGCTTGATTTTAGAGAGGAATTGACGATAACCCAGTTTTTGCCATCTAAACATGAAGCACGGTCAGTGGAGAGGAAAAAAACGCCAGCACAGGGCAGCTAATTGAATCCTAAAGAGCTGTCTGCTCAGCATCTCCCTTCCTCCCTTTCCTTTTTGAATTCAGAGAATTCATTGAATAACCTTGAGATGGTTAAAGTGAGCTGAGATATAATCCAAACTGGATGTAAAAACTCTTCTCCTATAGCAAGATAATTATCTTTGTATGGTTATTATGGCTTTCTATGCAGTATGATAAGACTACTACAGGAGTATTGCATCTATTTTGTGAAGCCTGTGTTCTTAAAATATCATTGAAATGTTGAACAAGGTGCATATAAGAACCACAATTCAAGTGATTCAAGTACGGTATAAAATGCCTTATGGTGAGATAATGCATGAGCTTGAACTACTTCATTTATTATAAAGAAGATTGAGAAGTGACCTGGTTATTACAATGTATAGGTACTTTCAGAGGGTGAAAATATCGGGTATTAAAAGGCTCTTTAATGTTATACAGAAAGACGAACTAACTCCTAGAAGCTGGAGACAAGCTCACATTAGAATTTAAACGCTGATGTTAATAGCATCCTAGTCACACGTAAGTTATTAGATTTTTCACAGAAGAGGATAAATTTAATTTTCTATGCTATGTAGGAGGTCAGGCAAGCAGGCTAAGTTCTCTCTTATGGCTTTAAACCATTATGAATCTGTAAAAGAAAAGTATATTCATAAAATTTTGCTTTGGTATGTTCAAAACTGCCAGAAAGAAAATGTTGTTTTTCCCATAAAGCAGTTAGTTAATTTCTAATTCAAAACAAGGACGTGTAAGTGAAATCATTTTTAAATACTTGATGACAAAATGTTGTTGTTTGCATTATTTAGAGAGAGCAGACTTAGATTTACGGATGTAATAGGATTTCAGTCTGCAAAGCACTGGAAAAATCTGGGGATTTTTCCTACCTCTCCCATGGAAGGAGCTGGGTTACTTGCCTCAGTTCTTCCAGGTTTTCTGTCACCCTCTGTGACAGCTGGCAGTGGCAGTGCTGCCCCCTACCCCAGTAGCAAGGTGAGATGCTTTAGGAAGGACATTTTAAGTAGCAGGAGTTAATCAGTTCACTGACGTTAAGAAACTCATCCGTTTGTGTTGCCCGAGGCTGTTGTAGTGGTGTTTATTTTGGACATACCGTGCTGTCTATGCCCCAGAGAGAGTGTTGAATTGACCCCACTCACACAGAAGAAAAATGGGAGCGTAGCCAAGGTCACTTTTGCGTGTTTTCCATGTAAGGCTGCTTTGGTTTTTAGGTTTTCCTGCGTTACAGCGGAGGCTGCTGCTGTTGCACTGCTCTGGCAGGCAGTGCTGCTTTAGGCAAAAAGGTGCTGACAGCAGGCTGCAGAGAGGCTGTTAGAGAGAACTGTGTTAACTAAAACTTTCTTACACGGGCCAATTTCTAGAGTAGCAACTGCAGGATTTCTTTTTCTCCCTGGTGTTACCATATGAGTTGTTATTTTGTTGCTTTACACTCCTTTGGTGAAGAATATTTTTTATTGTTTTATAACTAAAAATGGGTTACCATATTTTCTGATGAAAGTCAGACAGGGTAGAAATAAAACTTGCTCTCATTTTATCTTCCACTAATGTGGAAGGGGGTCCTCTGATTGGGTCCTCTTTACAGATTATTTTTCAAAGATACGGGATGTACTCAATGTACATTTCTAGAAAACAGTTCCTAGGTAAGCAGAATGCAACACTAAAAAGGGAGGGCTACACAAGTCCTAGCTTATTATTAAAAAATTAGTCTTTGTGGTTAATTCATAACATGTATAACATCTGATGGCAAAACGAGGATGCATAGGGGATACCACCTCTGCAAGTGTGTTTTCTTTCTGCTCCTCTTCTTCAGTATTAAAGTAGCAGAGATTTGAGAACTTACATTATGTTTGCTAAACTCTGCATTAGAAAAAAATAATTCAAATGCTGACTTTATTGATGAATTTTATTTTAATGGGCAGTATTGCTTTGTTTTTCCATTCTAGACAAACTTGCCCTTGAAGGAATAGTGGTGCAACGGGCTGAATGCAGACCTGCAGCTAGCGAGAATTACATGAAACTGAAAAGGTAGGACTGTTCTCTTATGAATGGATATGTGGAATCTTATTCTGATGCTTTTATTATTATCTTGTTGGGGAGAAATGACTTTGGTATTATCATGGTATTATGTAGGATTTATACAGGATTGGAACTGTTCATCCTTTTTGGGTAGAATTAGCAGAAGGAAGGAGTGAAGATTGGAGAGAGAGTTATACCTGCCCTTGATGCTGACGGGAGAGAGAGTTTCCATCAGATGTGTAACTCTTGCTGGAGCACACATTGTATCTGTTCGTATCTGCTTCCAGTGTGATTATAGCAGAATTTACAGAGAGCTTCAAGTTTTATTTTGGCCTAGTTAGGACAGATTTTTTTGTATAGGTGTCTGTGCAGCTTGCCCAAATTTAGTTCTGCCAAACATTTAAGGTAATATTGCAACATGCTAGATAAAGAGGCCCTCAGAAAAGATGTTTGCAATGGCCAAAATAGGAAAGAATTTAAAAAGATGTCTCAGATTTAAACGGGAGGATTGCTAAAAAGGGGAGTTTGTGAAATTGTCAGGAGGGATGTGGAAACCACAAAACATAAATTGAACAAAATCATTTAGTATCTTTGGAAGATTTCATTCAATACGTCCAAGGATGTATTCACACACCAACATGCGTTTCGTGTGTTGTATGGATAATTAACTTAGTGATGCTGTCTATTAATGAGCTTTGGAGTTTAGCTGTGCATTGTGTTAAATACATACCTGTGCATTACAAGCATGTTTGTTTTAATTAAATCACCCTCTTACATTATGACTGTGTTGTAAAGAGCGAAATGCAAGGCAGGAAATTTCAGAAAGGGAATCATGGGCCACATAGCCTAGTGTTTGGTTCACCAGAAAAATGCAGAAAAGGAAAAGTGATTTTTCACAATTCCTGATCTGTCTTCTGTACCATGTTTATGGTATCTTATATATTATTAACCTGCTCTGTGATTTAACTGTTCTAATATTTTTACAGTGTTTATTCAGTTTTCAGGCTTTGCACTATAGCTGCTGGCAAGTGAGTGCCATATACTTGCTCATGTACGATGAACTCATTACAATCTGTGTTTCATAATTGCTCTCATGATTTTTGTCATCGGTGTGAAATGGAGTATGAACCAACCACGAAGTTACAAGAACAGAAATCATTTCAATCCGACAAATTTAAATATATATGAAAAGAGTCTGTGGAGTGTATTTAGTTCGTAAGTGTTTTAACCAGGAGCTGCCTGATCCAAATGCTTTTTTGGATTAATTGATCCAAGGAGCCTCCTGGGGTTTGGCCACAGCAGGAGGCGAAAACAGGAGAGCCAATTTTAATGCAAGTCTACCTGGACTTTAAATTTGTCAGCGTTCTCTGTTGTGCACAGACACACGCAGCCCCTCTTGAACGTTGTGGTGTCAGGTGGAACCCCTGGAGGAGCACACAGGGAGCGAACATGAAAGCAGGGTCTGCGTTAGGAAGCGCTGGGAAGCCAAAAACTGACAGCAGTGGTGATTTTTTCTTCTTTCCTTTAGAAGTATTGTCACGTCGTGTATGTGCCTAGATTTTAACTTTTCTTGTTGGTAGGGATGTTTAGTCTTCTACCGTCAAGTCAAAAAAAACCGCAAACAAACAAAAAGCCCATCGTCTGCTGGAAATCAGCATGAGATTTAGCACATCTAGAAATCACAGCCTCTGAGGATTTGGTCAGTGCCCAAATAATGTTTCTGGTGTTTGAGTAGCAGAATCGAACTTTTCACTCCCTTTGTACTCTCCGACCCTCAGCCTGCTGCAGGGTCTGTTTGTGCTTAAAAATAAACAAAAGCATTGGAGATACACTGCATAAGTTATAGAGGGTGTTATGTAAAACCTTTTTTGGTTCATTTTTTTATTTACTATTGTGCTTTACACAAGAGAAATGCTCCAAGGGTGGAATTGATAATATTGATAAAACAGCAAATCTGTTGTGTAGGCTTTAAGTGCTATAATAGTAAATTGAGTTCAAGAAGGAAATAAAGTTAAATAACAAATGTAGTTGCCTCAGACTTTGAAGATCTAGAAAATGAAGTTAAGCTGCACACTCCAGTAATTGTGATCATTTTTTTCCCTGGAAGCTGGCGGTAACTGTGAGGAAGTACATGCCTCCCTGGTATTAAATGCACATATGGATCCCTTGTGTCTGGCTGTGTACATGGCCCAGGACAAGGGGAGGGTGGAGACCTTGGTGCGGCGCCGCATTGGATTTTCCTGTTCCTGTGAGCGGGCAAAGGGCTGATCTCATCATGCCAGCAGTTTGGTGGGAGATAAAAGTGCTACGTGGGCTAAAGGGTGGCTAAGGAAGACATGGAATTAGATGGCGTGTGCCTATGCGTGAAAGCTGTGTCAGAGCAGATTGTAGGGTTTTTTTGTCCAAGGAGCAGCCTTACTGTAGGATTACGGGGAAGGTGTGGACAGCTGATGGTCAGAACAAAGCAAAGATAGTGTAAAAATGTGTCTAAGGACAGCGAGTCGAACAGGTAGAGTAAATGTGTGACTGGGTACCTTCAGGGAGTACTTTACGTTTTGGAGTTTTTGTTGTTGGCAGGGTGTCGTTTTTATTGTTTTGTTTTTAATCTCGCTGAGCTTGAAATCTTTGAGAGGGAAGAAATGGCATGAAGCACCCGCAGTCCTGCACGAGTGAATCTTCACATTGTTGAATTTCCTGGAATTGTTTTTATTAAGAACAAATTTGTTGTTTGTAACACTTTAATGGTTAGTTACACATTTATGGTCACTGCTGGTGACGTTACTGCAGCTAGGTGAAAATTACAGTGTGATTTCCAGGCATCTCTCGCAGTCTCTGTCCTCTTGGTCATGGTGGGAATGGTCATGGCACTGGTTAAAAATATTTTGAATTTGTGGTGGAAAAAAAAGCTCAGAAGCAGAGGACCCCTTCAAACATTCAGGGTTCCATCAGACCACTTGAGAGATGAGAAAAAGATACTAATTTTCCTGAATGGCCTTTGTTTCACACTAAGGAGAGAAGATAGGCATGGACCACTCTGATCCCCTCAGTCTTATTACCTGTTTCTGTTTCTGAGCAGGTCCTCTCACCTTCTTCCCCCCTGGTTTTTGCCTCTGACTGTAGCTAAAACTTCTCCGTCCCCATTCTTTTCTGGTCCTCCTTTCCTTGTTCTGTTTACTTCTGTTTCTCCCTTTCCTCAGAGACACATTTATTTGGGTAGTCCCTTTTTCAAAAATAATTTGAGCACGCTGAGTATCACATGCTCTCAAACTGCAATTCATTTGGAGGAAAAGTTTAAAACAAAATCTCTGGGAAAGTCTTCTGCAAGGTTGTGACTCCAGCTGGTAGTTCCAAGCCCTTTACATCGATAGATCAATGGGTGCAGTGTTTGATGCTTCCCTAGGAATAGCAAATGCCATGTAAAAAAAAAAAAAAAAAAAAGATAAAATGAGAATCCTTGTTTCATTCTCAATTTCTCTTGCAATGCCAGTAGCCTTTAGAAATGAATTTGAGGAGAATTTGCCTCAAATAAATGTAATCTAATTTACTGAACCCTACCATACTATGTCCATACATTACCAAAAAAGAGACAGAAGTTTCAGGATTTCAAAGGCCTAGAGGAGCTGACTTCCAGGAGAGCTGACAGATAGGATATTTGTAATCTTTACCAGAGTAAGGCTGATGCTCTGCTGTAATTCTCCCAAGTTACTTAAAAATGCCTCTTCAGGTATCATTAGTGAAAATGGCATTTGCCATCACAACAGCTCATAACAGAGTGCACGAAATTTGTATGTGTTCTTGCTTTTTCTGTCAGTTTTCTACAGAGAATTTGCTAAAAGCCCTTACAAAAAGCTGGTGGAATAAATAAATATGATAGACTTTTTAGAGACATGGGTAGTAAACTGCTCTAGAATAATTAATGAAGTTCCACATTTTACAGAGTCACATTTGTTTATAAGCATATTAATTAGGCCAGTGAAAGTCCTGACATTTGACGGTCTAGGGCAGGCACGTGAAGCTTATTTGGTATAGGCTAGTTGCAGTAGTTGCTCCTATTCTCTAAAATGCACTGAGAGTATTGACTGACTGACACTTCAGTATATTGGTGAAAATGAACATTATGCTGTTTTTTTCCAAATGCCCCCTGCTAGGAAAAGAAAATGAGTATTTTGACCGTCTTGACACTACTTACGTATTCTGTAAATATGCTCAGCTAGCTATGAATTCTCTTCCAAAATAATAATAATAATATGTGATTAAATTTGTGCATTTTCCACAAAATGCTGCACAAATGCTATTCAGTTCATTTGAGGTGGGAGGCCGTTTTTATGTTCAGCAGAGATTGCATCTGCTGTCATTCAGTGCAACCATGATTTTCAGACATCGAAGATCAGTTTCTTTGTCTTGAAATAAATTTCAATGTAATATAAAAAGCCATTTGATTGGATTTAAGTAATTAGATTACCTAGGTTTAAACTGACTTGTTGGGAAATACAAAAATATTTTTCCGTGTGTTGGAAATACTCCCTTTCTTAATTTTTCCAGAGTATAACCTACAGTTTACGAAGAATAATATAACTATCATGTTCATAAGGGTTAATGTTGAGAGATGTATTCTACATCTCCATTAAATTCCCAGGCCTCCATCTGTTTATACAAATGAAGTAAATACTGTTTTATATATGAACAACTGAATAGCAAAGTAGTACGTGCTCAAGTATTTGACTTTCTCATTCCATATAGCACGTTTTGGGAATAGAGTAGGGAAGGAGAGCAAAGTTCTATTTTTGGTCACTGTTTCTGGTCATTATAATAGTGCTAATAGAGAAGGAATAAGCTGTTATTTGCAATTCAGCAGATATTCAACTCCAATCAATGACTTGGACGAGGGCACAGAGTGCACCCTCAGCAAGTTTGCAGATGACGCCAAACTGGGAGGAGTGGCTGACACTCCCAAGGGCTGTGCTGCCATCCAGAGAGACCTAGACAGGATGGAGGGCTGGGTAGAGAGGAACCTCGTGACATTCAACAAGGACAAATTGTTGCACCTGGGGAGGAATAACCCCAGGCACCAGGACAGATTAGGGGTTGACCTGCTGGAAAGCCGCTCTGTGGAGAGGGATTTGGGAGTCCTGGTTGACAACAGGTTAACCATGAGGCAGCAGTGTGCCTTGGGGCCAAGAAGACCCGTGGGATCCTGGTTGCATCAGGGGGAGCGTTGCCAGCAGGTGGAGGGAGGGGATCCTGCCCCTCTGCTCAGCTCTGGTGAGGCCGCACCTGGAGTATTGGGGGCAGTTCTGGGCTCCCCAGGACAAGAGGGACGTGGAGCTTCTAGAGAGGGTCCAGTGCAGAGCCACTAAGATGATTAAGGGACTGGAGCATCTATCGTATGAGGAAAGACTAAGCGAGCTGGGCCTGTTTAGCCTAGAGAAGAGAAGGCTGAGAGGAGATTTGATCAACATGTTCAAGTACCTGAGGGGTGATTGTAGGGAGATGGGGCCAGGCTGTTCTCCATGGTGGCCAGTGACAGGACAAGGGGTAACGGGTGTAAGTTGAACCACAGGAAGTTCCACCTTCACGTGAGGAAGAACTTCTTTGCTGTGAGGGTGACAGAGCCCTGGCACAGGCTGTCCAGAGAGGCTGTGGAGTCTCCTTCTCTGGAGATCTTCCCAACCCACCTGGATGCCACCCTGTGCCCCGTGCTCTGGGTGTCCCTGCTGGAGCAGGGAGTTGGACTGGATGATCCCTAGAGGTCCCTTCCAACCTCAACCATTCTGTGATTCCCATTATGCTTGACCCTGTTAGGGGAGCTGGGGCTGCTAGCTGGTAAATACAAGGCCACTTCCACATCAGTGTCATGGTTTGGGTGTAGACCTTCCTCTTCCCCGTGCAAAGAAGAGCTCGTGGGTGTTTTTCTTCTCCAGGCACCGTGCTGGCTGCTCTAGCCGTGCTGAGTGCTGAGGGGCTCTGCGTGCTGCAGAGCTGCTTCGGCAACCGCCAGACCCGCTAGCTCAAATTCACACAGTATGCAGAGTGCCACCACCCGAGCACAGCTTCTATTTTTACGCAGCTTTGTTCACATGCTACGGATGGTATTTGCAGTTTGTGTGAGATGGGCAGACTGATATCGACCAACAGTTATCCGGCTGCCAGTCACTCCAGAAACTCTGTAATATCATCGAGTATTAAAACTTGTGTCATGCAGAATCAGGGAATGACCGGGGGCAAGCCCAGCTGGTTGGGTAGTGGCTCCCTGGATTATCTAAATATTTCTGAAATCCTTGGTGTTCAAAGGAGACCTTTAAGTTGTCTGAAGTGTGACTAGATGTGTATATTTTCCTCCATATAGCATACAGCATGATTATAACCAAGTTCAGAACAAGTTCTTAAATGACAGACCATCCTTCTTCCATTCTTGATTTTAAAAAAAAATATTATTATGATTACTGTTACTATTATTTTGTGAGCTGTATTATCTGTAGAGCTTCAGTGCTTGTCAAACAGGTATTCCTTTTGAGCAGTGAGTGATTTAATTTCTGAAGACAGGGGCAGAGTCCCAGCAGTGCATGGGGCCAGCTCTTCTTTTGGGAGTTGAATTCAAATGAGCACTATAAAAATAAATGGAGTAGTAAGTTGCTTTGGTTTGTGTGCAAATGCATGTTTGCATATATTCTTATATATATATATATCTCCATGTATATGTAACATTCTTCCATTTCAACCTCTGGAATTTTCTGGGCAGTGAAAACAAGGCTGTCAGAGGTCAACAAATTGTATTTGAGTTGTAAACGAACTTTAAAATCCTAAGAGTTTTCTCTACATTGCAAAATTGAGTGCAGATTGTTTTTAATATTATTTTTCAGAAAAAGCTCCTCTTCAGGATGTTACTTTCCACAACTTGAAGACAGAAAAAAAAAATAGAAGGGATCATAGTCCAGAATACATTTCATACATACATTTGTATACATGCACAAATTTAACAGTTCTATAAAAATGATGGTTTTCAATTTCTTTGTATTTATAAGCCTCCATTTAAATATAGAGATATCTGCTTTTTGCCTTAAGATAAATGTNCATGTATATGTAACATTCTTCCATTTCAACCTCTGGAATTTTCTGGGCAGTGAAAACAAGGCTGTCAGAGGTCAACAAATTCAAATGTCAATTTCTTTGAAATTTATTTAATTATTTTATTTATTTATTTTTTTATTTAATTTTTCTTTGTATTTATAAGCCTCCATTTAAATATAGAGATATCTGCTTTTTGCCTTAAGATAAATGTATATTGCATGTTTTTTTATTGTTGTGACCATTGCAAGATCAACATGGCTGAGAGAGAATGATCTGGCTTCTGTTTTAAATGATATTTTTTCAACAAAATGTAACTTATATGCCAGTATTAGTGATATGCACATCTTTAAATATTCCACTATTTTGAGTCTACACTGAGTTACAAGTTGCAAGTTACTTGGTGCTTTTTTAATTAACTGCTTTTCTTAACTGAACCTTAGGGGCAATAATCATACAATTCCTGGGGCTTCTGGTTAGATCTATTATGATATTTTTGCCAAGTTGTTGCTTCCTTTGTTTGTGATTAGTGATATTGGGTGGCACTTGATCATTATCAGTTCAATATTTTCTTTGGATAATTTCTTACAAGGCTTATGCAAGAGGCCAGTACCATCCATGGGAGCTAACCCGTAGGCGCCTGCTCTGGTAGGAAGCATATTACAAACCTGTCCATAACTATGTTTTTTTCTTAAGTTGTATAATAGAGTGCCTGTAGGAAACCATTATGGATCTGCTGTGCTTTATCCACACCTGAGGTTGGATAAAAACCCAAGTTTTTTTTGCACGAGCTCTTGTTGTGCCTGGTATGTAATGAGGTGCCCTGCGGGGGAGCACGAGAGCTCTGTGGAGCTGCTCCTGCCTCATTCCATCCTTTCCTGCTCTCCCTGATGGTGAACCCAGACTGTGTGTCTGCTGACCACCCAAGAGTCATTAAGATTTAGGATTAATGTTGCTTTAATTTATGATTTTGCTTGAATTTTTTCTTTTATTTTACTGTTGTAATTTGTGTTATAGGTACATGTGTGTGTTATAGAAGTGATATGTGGAATAGACAGGATTAGGGTTTTATAAGATACTGAGAAGTCAAGTTGGCGCCTAAAATAATGAACTCTTGCCTATTAAGGGAAGGCATAAATGCCAAAGAAATTCTAAAAATCTTTTCTGCTTTGGAGGATTCTGTTCTAGGTGAGTACTCCATCTTTTCCCAGTTGCTCATGGAAAGGCTGAGGTGCCCAAGAATAACGCTGAACGGACAGTCCGGGTAGTTGGGAATTGCCAGCTCCTTCACGTTTCAGGTATTTTCGAGCTGTGCGTGTTTTTACCTGGATGTTGCATCCGGCAAGTGACTCCTCATTTTGACCTTTGCAAAACGTTTCTGAAAGCCTGACCAGGTGCTTTGTAGTGCTAAAAACAGACTTGGGAGATGCCTGGAGAGCTGCAGGTCAGGCAGTTTGGGATGCATAAATTGAATTTTCCTTTACTGTCCACACCTACTAGATAAAATGCCTAGCTGGAGCACTCCTGCAGCCCATATTGACTTTCCTCCTAGACCCTTCATAAGAAGGACTTCGAGTCAGCCACCTCTGCTGGAATTCATAGCCACAGATAGAGATTTTTTTTTTTGTATTGTAGAAGATAATTTATCTGCCTCCTCCTCTCCCGCTTTTGCAGGGTGCGTTTGTGTTAGGAGTGTGTGTGTTGACTAAGGACCTGAGAGGCTGAGAGGCCATCTCCGTTCTCTTGTGCTCTAAGATGCGCAGCTTGAGAGCATCCACAGTTTGGTCGCCAGCCCAATGGAGTGTGTGGTCAACAGCAACCCAACTGTTTAGAAAAATGCACATATTTCCAGTGAGATCTTTGTAGACACAATATGCAGGAAAAAAAGCAACTTTAAATATTTTATATTTTAATGGCTATCGTAGAGTATATCCAGAAAAATTCATTACCTGTATGCCTTGAATAGCAATGTTACAACTACGTAGACACCTTTAAGGGGCAGGCAGCAGTGTAGACTGTACATTATACCCAGTGGGAAATAGGTGTTCCTACAAACTCTCTCCCAGAGTACTTGATAACCCAAGGGAGATAAAGGGGCTGTAAATTTGCAGTACAAAGCAGTGTAATACTGCATTTGACACAAGTCAGGTATTAATGACAACTTGAGTGTTATTTTACAAATAATTTATGGCAGAGACATCAAACTCCCGGCTTTCTTAATAAGGTATAGCCACCCTGGCCATTTTTTTCATGGTGTTCATTCCTCTGCTGCAGGTACAAAAAGACTGGGCAGGAGTTAACAGGTACAGGGCTGTCGTTCTGGTCACAGACACTCTCAGGCAGTAATGGAGAGGTGTGAATAGAGCCCTTTGCAAGTTATGGCTGAAGTTGATGCCAATGAAGTGTCCGCACTAGGTTTGTGAATACTTGTTATTTCTGCAGAAATACCCAGCTAAGCCCTTCTTCAATACTGGTGTCAGAATTAGGAGGAACTGTACCCTGCCACACGCAGTACAAGTTTGAATTACTGCCCTGCTGTTCCCTCAGATTGTGTGTATGTGCTCGAGTGCTGGCGGAGAGCTTGCCAAAGGGGAAGATCAAAGAAGAAAGAGTCAGGAATTAGGAAAAGAAACAGCTCAGCAATGAGCTCTCCCCTGCTCCTTCTGCGCTTGGACCGTGTTCAGTTCTCAACCTCTGAGTACAGATCTCCCATTAACAGACACAGAGAGGTTTGGGGTTTTATAGGCTGCATTTTTATCAGTGACTTATGCCTCTGACTTTTGGAGCCCGACCGACAGACTGTAGATGCAGATGGACTCCTGTCTTTGTGCAGAAGCAGTTGTAACTCTGGTTAACTCTGGTTAGAAGAAGGTGCAGTCATATATGAAAAATCTAAATGTGAAAGATAGACTAATACAAGATATTAACTTCTCCCTATGAATCCTGACTTGTTAATCCATAGACCATCACAGCCGCAGCAGTGCAATTGCTTCTAGTTTATGAGAAAAGGAAAATGAAAAATAATTTGTGAAATTGTTTTGGTAAAAATTGTTTGGTTGGGGTAGAAGCAAGTAGATACTTGCTTGTAGAATAGTAAAGGTATTGAGCTCACTAAGAAAAGTTCCTGTGTCCTGTATGTAAAAGACAGAATCCTCCTTTTCCAGCAGTGTTAACTATAGTTCTGTCTTGGAGGACTGAAAAAAAATCCCTATGTTCAAACCTGTTACAAGGCTGAACATTATTGTAGATCCCTCCATTTCACTAACTGGAAAACAGACAGAAGAAGCGGAAACTAAAATATTCATGGCTGGATTTCTTTACATATAAAAAAAGAAGAAAATCCCAGCTTTCTGGAATATGTTTTGAATTGAGAAGTCATCATCTTGAAAGAGAAATTTCAGTGTGAGTGTAGGCGAGAGTATAAAAATGCACGATAAAAATAGCAGACAACATAGAAATCAACACTGGTATGTGGACACATACCTGGAGATGTGATATTATCTAAGTGTTAAATATGCAGTGGATCTGTATTTTTGCAATGCTTTTCCAAAATCAGAAACTTGCGTAATTTTCCAATAATACTTCAAATCATTGCTTAATTTTTAATTCTAATTTCAACTCAGACATTGGCTCCTGTTGGAGTCTTTGGTAACCATTTAGAAAAGTCAAGATTGTTTAACTGCTTTCCAATTGGTGGCTCCCACTGAAAAGGGATTTTTTCCACAAAGTTCTTTAAAAGTAAGTGTTCCTACTCAGAACTAAAACTCAGGGAATCAGTCCTACTTATTAAAGATTTGAATCTGCAATCAAAATGCTTGATGCACCAATCAATGGTCCTATTGCAAAAATGACCTTTTAGCTGACAAGCAGTTAATAGATTAGAATGATGCTTTTTCAAAACAAGTTTTTTTTTGTAGGCTCTCTTAAAGTACGGCTATGGATGCAGTGAACTAAGAATTTTTATTCACATTTGGTGTGAGAAGTCAAAAAAGCTATTTGCAGATTAGCAAGAAGTGAAGAAGTCTAATTGGTTTATACTGTGTTAAATAAACTACCCCACAAATAGGTATGGTGAACCAATTGGGAAAACCATCCGTACTTCAAATTGGTAGTTTGTAATGATTCTTTTGCTGTACCCAATGTCTTCAGAAAAACACATTTCAGGTATTGTCTTAAGTGTCAGTTGGTCTTTGTTAAAATCAGCGCGATGCAGTAGCAGCATCTGTCTATGGGAATGCAATTTATGATCAAATGCAGCTAATTAAATCCCTGGAGGATTTATATTCACACATCCTGTGAAACTGAATCATTCAGATATATTCTGTTAAGTTGTTGTGTAATGGAAGCATCTGCCTTCACTTTTAAGCGTGTACCAGAATTCAAATTTATGCTTAAAACCTTTTTCCCTATCCTTAAATTAAAGGCAACGTAAAATACACTTTATTTTTGTAGTTTAGACCTAGAAAGATATTCCAGGTAGCTTGAGGATAAACAAAAAAAGCTTAAGGATTTTTTTCTTTTCTTTCAATAATAGCAGATAAATATTCAGTTCCTCATTCTTGGTGGAAAAATGCTTTCCACAAAATACATTAGATTGCAGAGCCTTTGCAAGGACAAATCTAGCAAAATAGTTCTTTCATATTCAAGTCATTTTGTAACAAATGTGAAAACGTATCTTTTCCTTTTGGATTGTATCATTATCTTCTGTGTATATATTAGAAATTAAGATCTATTAAGCAAAGTATGATTTGTGAAGACTGCTTGGACTAAGGAGGGCTGAAATTTTTCATCTAAACTGATAAGAGAAAAGCAGATGAATTCTGAATTTAACTATTGATAATATTTCCCAACAAAAATTTCAAATTCCAAAACAGTAAAATATAGGTACATTATGTTTTTCATTATAAGTAAAAAGAAAAGGGTCAAAAAGTATGTAGGGAATCACAGGTATAATGTTGCCGGGTTTAGGAATCCAGGATGGTATGTTTTAGATACAGATACCCACAGTAAATGTAGTACATATTTCACTTGTGGTTTTATTTGCTGAAAGAGTTAGTAAATTCAAATGACTTTATACACCTTAGTGATTTCTTGGTCCCTGAACAGCTGGGTAATGAGGATGGAAAAAGGCACTAGAAAACAGTGTTTTCTTATGTAGAAGAATACAGCCAAATTAAACCTTTGTGGTTGGTGGTGTGTTCCAGTCTGTACCTGGGCTGTTGCATGATTGGCACTGGAGAAAGATTACAGAAGTAAACGTGAATAATGAAAACAGGAGAGTGCCTAACTTTGTGTGAAATAACCTGGAATTGCATAGTTTATGGGTAGGTGAATTTCGGAAACTGATGGGTGAAGCACAAGTGCCCTGTGTATAATCCAGAAACAATTATAAATGAACTTGTCCAAATACTTCATACGCAATCGTTTGAATATTAGAATAAATAGAGAGTTCAAATTAAGAATTTAGAAAATATGGTAAATACAGAATAGATGTAATACTTCACAGGTATGCATCAAAGACTGCGAGAAAGCAAATGTACAAGCCCTTACTAAGTTCAGAAAGCTCCCTGGCCTCTTTAGCAGCAGGCACAAAGCCTTCCTAGCAGTCAGCTCTGATGTCTGTATAGGCTTTTTGAAGTATTTGTATGTCTAGATTAAAAGCGACTCATGTACAAGATATTTCTGTGGCAACACTTAAAAGGCAAAAATTAAGAGACGTTTTGAATTAGCTGCTGTGCCATGACATGTTAGGTCAACCAAGTGGTTATCAGGAAGCTTTAGGGCCTGATCGTAAAACCTCAGAAAGCAAGGATGATTAAGAGTTTCTCTGTAGCCCCAAGTGCTCTTCAGATAACCTGGCTCTCTGGGTTCACTCAACACTTGTGTCTTCTCCCTTCATTAGTCACCTCGAACACAAGCAGGTGCCCTGGACTTGGTTACTCTCGGAATAAAATAAATTGAACCTGCCTTAGTCTGGTTGTGAGTGTGAACTGGGAATCCTCTGTAATAGGAATTGAGACTTGACACAGACATCTCGTCTGAGCTCCCAGAGACTGGAAGATTATCCCCGATGGTCTCTGTAGAGAGAAATCCGTTGTTTCCAATCAAAGAATCGGCATCCTTACTCTTAAAAACATAAGAAATGAAAAGGGAGAGAGTTTCATTTTGTTCAGAATGCTTCCTAATTTAAAAGGGATAAAACCTGAAAGCACTAAGGTTTTGGAAGAGGTAGAAGTACTTCCAGTTCATGGTAATATTAATAACGAAGGGAAAGAAAAGGCAAGTTTTGATGTTTTAGCTATACAAATGCCAGCTGACATGAGCAACGTCTTGTTCAAATGTAGTTTCTGGCTGTACTGGATAGGAGCCCTTCAGAAACATCTCCGTCAGGGGGAATGACTCAAAGCAAGCAGCTCGTAGCAGTCCAAGGAAAATGCCACTATATACGTTGCTCTAAAAGAGATCTCTCTAAAAGAAGCGAGATTAAAGGAAGAAATAAATTTTACGCCATCAGTAAATTCTGTACGCCACTGGAATAGCTTGAATATACTATGTTTAAAGGGGAATAGCAGCTTCATTCTGTCTGTCCTACGGATGGATCTGTTTCTGCTAAGAACCCTTAATACAGGAACAAAAGTCTGTCTGCTGTCCCGAGCTGACTATGGGAAGTACCAAACATTAGTGACTTTGGATTGCGTTCTGTGTGCCTTCTCTCTCTGCATTTGTCAGATACTCTTTTTCCTCCATATTGTGCCATTACTCCTCTTAGCAGAAATTCCCCCTTTTTTATAGAATTGTGTCTTCTAGATTATTTAAAAAAGAAATCCTAAAAAACTCCTAATTTTTCTGTGACATGCTTTTGTTATCGTGTCAGAACCGACCTTTTTGTGGATGCCTGTCTTGAGCAAGTAGTTTGAGTTCTCTCCAGTTTCATTTTCCAGCAGCAGTGAATGTTTCCCATTTTTAGTCCTTTCCTACCTGTTTGCCTCATGGGTTCAGCCTGCGGTTTGTTTGGAAGAGGCACCTCTCTCTGCACGACTGAGAAACGGCCCAGTGGGAGTCATTACTTCTCTGTAAGATGTTTCTGATCCAAGGGTCATGCAGGGCATTGCACTGTAGAGAATTAATTTTGTACTGTGCTTTCAAGATGTGTGGAGGAGCTGAGCAGCTCGGCTTTGGGCAGTGAATTGGTGTTGTTCCTCTGCATTGCCACAATCTCTGTGAACTTCCATTTCATTTTCAACCTTCATACAGAACCTGATTTGTAGTTTTTTTTCTCTCTCTATGGGCCATATGTAATTCTTCTGTCTCTCTATCCTCCCCCCCCCCTTTTTTTTTTTTTCCTAATCTACTTTAGCAGTTTATGACATTTGATTTACATTGCAGTAATTAACATTTCTCAGGACTGTCCTTCCAACAGAATGAGAAGAAATCACAACAGCATCCTGGACATTTCCTCTCGCTGGCTTGCCTGTTTCAAGCACTTAGCACATCCTTGGATTCATCTCTTTCCTGCGCGCTTGGCTGTGGCTGTGCTGCAGTTTCAAAGGGTAGACAGAGTTTTGTGTGATCTGGAGTACAGATGGTCCTGTGACTGGATGTAACACATTATAAGCCTGCATTTAATAATGACTCTGCTCCATCAGAGCCATCTCAGTCCATCTCAGCAAGTACCCTGTCACCAAGAGTCACCAGTACCAGGGGACTTGGGGAAGACTGAGCAGGGCAAAGGCTTGCAGATAATTCCTCAGCATGATCTCCTTTTTGGAGATTATAACCTTTTTGGAGGTGGTTTGTACTTCAAGAAGTGGTGAGGTATCTTTAATAGCCCTTAATAATTTCAGGAGTTTATCCTTTTGAACCCTTACGAGTTTCTAGCAACTCTAACATCCTGCAGCAAGAAATTCCATGGTTTTACTTAAAAGTTATGTGAACAACTCCTTTCCTGTATTTGCTCTGAATTCCCATAATTTCTAGTTTCATTTAATGCCTCTCAGTTTGGACATTCACAGCGTTGTTCCCTATTTATTTACCTTCCTCATGGATCAAATGAGTTCACAGACCTCAGCCAAATTTTCATCCCTTGTTTTTTCTCTTTTTCAGCCTTCGTTTTCCTTTGTAATGTAACCGGTCTCATACCTCTGCTCATTCTTGATGACCTGCTTAAAACCATCTTATTTCTACAACAGCCTATTTGGAAAGGGGAGCCAGAGCTGTTCTAATTGTACAGGAGCACTGTGAATTTGTAGTGGGGCATAATAATGTTCTGATCTTGTTTCCTGTACTGTGCTTATGGGGCAAGTGCTGTCCTTTGGTGAACGATCGTTCAGTTAACTACAGTTACCAGCTCTGGCATCCTCACTAGTGAGAATGAACAGAAGAGTAAGTTTGAAATCTACCCTGGTCTTTCAAGCATTTAGTTCAGGTTTGTTTTCCAAAGGAAGTTCCATCCCCATGTGAGGAAGAACTTCTTTCCTGTGAAGGTGACAGAGCCCTGGCACAGGCTGCCCAGAGAGGCTGTGGAGTCTCCTTCTCTGGAGATCTTCCCAACCCGCCTGGATGCCACCCTGTGCCCCGTGCTCTGGGTGTCCCTGCTGGAGCAGGGGTTTGGACTAGATGGTCTCTGGAGACCCCTTCCAACCTCAACCATCCTGTGATTCTGTGGTTCCAAAGCAATTCGGGTGAGTTGCCATCCAGTGTATCAGTCTGGCTCCCAGGCCCCCTCTACGATGGGTTTCTGTGTAAGAATTTCCAGGTTTTCTGAATTGGCTGGTGGCTGCCCTGATGGTCGGTTCCTGGGGAACCGCCGGGTTTCAGGGCAGCTCATGCAGCTGGATCTGCAGGGACGAGCTGTGCCAGGAGCCCTGGCAGCCCTGGCTGCCGCTGGGGCTGTGGTTTGTGAGATGACAGGAATTGCATTAATTTCAGTCAACAGCTGCTGAGGATCCTGGGAAAGCATATTTTGTTTTGGGAGCATCGTGTTTGGCTTTCCAAAACAAAATTTTGTGAAGATTTCTGTTGCATGAAAACTTTAAATGTTGGCTTACCTCCTGATACAAGATTTTTTTTCCTGAAAGCACAGAAATCATACAATGAAAATTGGGATTTGCAGACAGCTCTGCTTAACCCTTCATTGGGAGATTTTTTTTTTTTGCTCTTTTTCCCTGCATATTATCAGTAAGAAACTTTCTTACATCTGTCCTTCTGCATGTGCTGTTCTCTCATCACTGCAGTATCTGGTAGTATCTCTAGTTTTATTTCGCTCAATTTTGTTTTATTACTTCATGACATGACCTTCACGTAAGCTGACATCTACACCCTTGAAATCCATAAATGTCGATGCTTTTCAGTCAGTCTAAGCTATGCCTCCAAGCTAAGTGACTAAGCTATACCTGTTTCTTTTACAGACTTTACATTATGGCAAAAATAAGTAGATATGGAAAATACACATTCTTTAATGTGCATTGGTGGAAGCAGATGGTGCAATCTGTTTATCGGTGGAATTCAGTTTCTAAAACTGATTTGATCTGGTTTGCAGCAAATACCACTCCAGACCCGTCTGTCAAGGAACATGTGCAAAGGGAAAAGTCCCATTCCAGGTTTTTTGTACTTCACTACAGAAAGGTGTTTACTTCATGTGTTTCAGTGGGTATCGCATACAAGAATAGCCTGTTGTAAAGGCGTGGTGTTTAAATGCATAAAACTGTGTTCTTTGGGTTTTGATGCTTGCTTTTTGCCTTCTCCTTTTCTTTTTTCTTTTTTTTTTCTATTTAAAACTGTGTACTGCCAGCTCTTTTTGCAAACTTATGTGGTCATTACCAAAATTTGCACTTGAGAAGAAATAATTGCAAATTACTTGCCTAATTTGGGAAGTGAAGAGGAATTTCAAATTAATTAGAACAGAAATTCTCTTAAATTGGCATTTTTCCCGCTGTAAAAAAAGGAATGTCCTTTTTTTATTTTTATTTTTTTTCAGAATGGAGGGCTTTTCCTAAAATAATCAAGATCATAACCAGCAAGAGCTGTTTGTGTGCTGTTTTGGGTAAGCCAAAGACAGCAAAGAATTCAATATATATTCTCTGTCTCCTCCAGTTCAGTCTGATTCTTCAGCCTCTACAGAAGCTGCTTAGGGTGAAGTGATGAAGTGCCACAGAAGTGTTTGGTCTCTGTAAAGCTTAAGAAAAACATTTCAGTGGCAGCTTCCTTCTCCCCACTTACGACCAAAAGAAATGCTTGCAGACCCAGATGTTGCAAGAAATAACGATGGAAAGCGACAGGTAATTTATATTCCATTTCCTCCTGCACTGAAGGATGTGAGAATCTCCAAAGCCTGTTGAGTTAATAAAATTAAAGTGTGTGGCGGAGCAGAGCAAGTACTCTGAAAGATATTGCAGAAATAACTTGATACCAATGTGTCAATTTGGAAGAAACCTGTGAGGCTGCTTACGTTTCTGAGTGATTGCTGGACTAGTCTCAGCATTTCCGAAGGAAATATTTGCTACATCTTCTTGTTTCTCTTAAGTGATTCCTTTTCCCAGCTCTTTCTACAGAGGGTCCTTTTCTCCTGAGGGCTGAAGGGTAGAATTTAAAAATTCATCTTCTCAGGCAATTTCAACCCTGTCCACCAGCTCAAAGCTGTCAAATGTTGTGACTTCCACAAGAAGATGGTTTGTTTTCCCCATTCTCCTCGAAATGCTCTTTATTTTTGTACACAACCAGTAACGGGCATGGAGTGTCATTAGGAAAAGTTATGCGAAGCAGGCTGTAGAATATAAAGGTCCTGGCGCTTCTTTGAGGCCGTGTTTCTGTTGGAGGGCTCAGGCAGCTAAATTGCACGTGCCAGGAGATGGCTTTCGCACAGCTCCTACGGCCAAACACAATTAGAGGGCTTCCTGTTAGGGAAGCTAGACAGCATTTGTGCTCCAGCCATTAACTGGTTGGGGAATTTGTGGTGCCAGATGACTCTCTAATCAAATCTTGGGATAGGGGGGGCGTTATTTAATAACAGACTAAGCAGTGTTTCACAAAGCCTGGGTGGGTTTTATCCTATTCACAAGTTACAGAGACTCTAATTAGGGGAGAATACTAATGCAGCAGAACTCAGAGGTGCATGGGGCTGAGTTTATTTTTTAACAAATAAGCCCTCTCAGGGACATTCAAGAGAATATTCTGAGCTACCAAGGTTACAGGTTTATTTTCCAAAACATGGTCTGGTTAACCGTAAAACTACGTTTTAAAAATTCAAAGTGAAATCTTGCGCTTTGTGTTTAGTTGCTTCAAAGCATCGCTGTCTCCCAGCTCTGCTTTCTGGTCATTGCTGTGTTTTTTTACTGATGAGGGTATGGGAAAAATTTGTTTTTTTAAGGACTGTGAGGAGGAATTGTTTGTTTGAAGTTGTAGCAGAGCTTGATGCCAACTCTTGAGTCACCCCGTACGAACCCTGAAGGTAACGTGAAAATACTGAGCGAGGGCAGCGCGTGGCTAACGACCACGCGCCAGCCACCAGCGCCTTCAGCCCCGCGGTCGATGCACAGAAGCAAAGCCAGCTTTTAAAGAAAACGAGCATGAAACAGACGGTTTCCCATTGCAGCAGCCTTTCGAGGAGCAGACCTGGGGGAAGGTATCGCTGCGAGGTGCACAGGGACAGAGCCCAGGGCTCATTCCGCATCCCGTTAGTGTTGGCTTGGGCAGGGCAAGACTGCATGTGGGGGGATAAGGTGGGAAACGTATTGTTTTGCAAAATAAGTGGAGGTAAAACACGATTGCACTAGTTGAGCAAATACAGCACAGCCGCACGGTTGGCAAAGGGAATACAGCTGGCTAACAGGTGGATGATGAAACATAAAAAAAATAATGTTTTCTCCCTTGGCATACATGTTTCCAGCAGCTCTTTGTCTCACTGTGTTACATTTCGTTGTTTCTCTAGCCAGCAGGAGAACGGGATGGGTTTTCCAGCTGGTGGAGGGGCAAGACTGCTTTTTCACATGGACTAAGGAGAAAAACGGGTTTCTTTTCCTTGTGTGCCTGCCCTGCCTTTTGCAGTGTAGGATGCTTGAAGTTGCTGAGCTTCTCTTCTTAACTTAATGCTGATTTGCTTTGTGTTAAGGATGGATTCAGAGTTCGCTGAACACCACGTCCAGTCTCTTTGCAGCTGTCTCTTGCTGGTGGCTTCCAAGTTTATTTAGCGGAAGGGGACGGATGGCTCAGAAAGACCTTCTGTGCTCCCACATCTCAGGCCTCCAGGCTGCGGAGGGAAGAGGCTGAGGAAAATGTTAGGAGCGTGAACCGGACAGGTTTGCTGGGGAAGTGTTCCGACTGTGTCCCAGGTTGTTGCAAACTCTTTAATGGTTCACAGTAGATTTCAAGGGGAAGATGCACAAGGGAGGCGGCTGCCGTTGCTGCGTGTAGAGCTGCCAGGAGGTAGCTGCACAGCGGAGACCGGAGATGGCAGAGCCGGATGCATGGGACTGGCAGCTCTCACCCCTAAAAGTGTTTTGGGATCTGGTCAGCCCCACTCAGAGAGCTGAGCCCGAGGTGTCAAGGAGAAATAGCAAAGAGGCTGTGGATTTTATTTTCGTTTGGAGACTTGGAGCCAACAGCCTCTTGTTTTCCAGCTCGTCTTCAGCCACACGAGCGATTCCATCAAAGGAGCTGTGGAGCAAATGGGCTAAACCTGAAAGCCCTCTAGCTCTTGAGCAGTACTGCAGAGTTGAGGCTTTTTGGTACTGGGTAAAATGCGGCTGTTTGATCCAGGATGCTCTTTCCTCAAGTTATCCTCTCTCCATAGCAAAATGTTTCATGATTTCTGGATCTGCAGGCACGGACAAGAAATGTTTGGGTTTTGGTGACTAGACTTAGCGGTCCCGGTTCTTCATGATGCTGTTCCCAAAGTAACAACAAACGGTGTGGATTACTTCTGGCAAGAAAATACAGATTTCATGATTTTGAGACTGGGAATTTTTTCTTGGTCATTTGTTTTAATTTTAGAAATAATTAATACTTGAGATTTTTAAATTTTTCTTCTAAAATCCAAATTGTTTGACATAATTTCTAACAAATAAAAGATACTTTTGTTACAGAGCAATCCAGGGACTAAGGAAGATTGAATTGGGAAAGGAGACCATATCTCTGAAAACTGAAACGGGAAGGGTGGCTGCATCTTTTAAAAATGCAATATGAAAGGTGTGGGCATATGTTGATTCTTCATTTGTGTCTTCTTGAATCCTGACAGGATACTTCTCTATAAATGACATAGCCAATAAAATTGAAATTAGGAGCTTGAGGTATCATTGAATACTCTTCAGTCAGTAGTACACAGGAGGAAAATCATTATTATTTGATGACTATGGTCATTAATGGTCATTTTAGACCCTCCCTCTGAGCTCCTTCCGGCTGCGTGCCCGCTCTTCCCAGCACTCCCGAGCTGCCATACCCCAACAGGATGTCTGCTTGGTGCTCCCCGGGGTGCGGGCGGGAGCGGGATGCCCTCGAGGCCGTGCTCAGGAAGAGATTTGTGGAACTGTGCAGAGTGAGGAGCAGCGCTGCCCTTCGGAGAGGCTTGTCCCATGTTCCTGTTCAAAAGCCCATCGGCCTTTCTGTGGGCACCTGCGCGGCTTGCTGCTGAGATCAAATCTCAAGTGCTCAGCGCGGGCAGGGTTTAACCCTTTCTGCCGTGGATCCAACCTACACTGACTTTGCCTAGCAGTTTAACTTTTGTCAACAGTTGTGAAAAATGTATTTAGCGTTTTACGTCTTGGTTAAGCGATTGGCAGCATTTTGTTGAAGATTTAAAATAAACTTGCTGATTAGTAAAAGTTAAGAGATCTCCTAACATAGATCTGTGAAGCAAAACAAGTCTTCAGCCAGCAGTAGACCAGATAAGACTTGGTATTTCCTACTCTGCTCCCTTAAAATCACTTAATACTATCTTTGCATTATTTGATATCATTTATGCATTTGCAAGAAGTCTTACTCCTCACCATAGCTATTAGGTCATTTGCTTCTTTCCCTGGCTTACCTTTTAAATTGCCTAGTAGCATAGAAGAGGAAAAAGTGTTATTGTATGATTGTTTTCTGAAGGATCTTTTCTCCCTTTTTATAGGAACAGCCAAAACATGGGTGCATGCATATGTATGTAGTTAAAATTGTGTGTGATTCTTTCTAAAGGAATTTATCTGGTTTTAATCCAAGAGGGTAGTCTTGGTGCTAAAATTAAAAGACTGTGCTACTTCTGTGCTGCTTAGATGGCTAATGATTCACTTTTCCTGGATCTCGAGCCTTTACCCTCTGTAGCATTAGTAGTGGTCTTGTGAGCTACCTGGTGCTTCCAGGCAAGGAAGCCGTTTCCCTGTGGATTTGTTCCTGCCCACACTGAAGATACAGACATCTGTGTGTGTTGTACAGATTGCTGTAAAGAAAATGTAGGATGACTCAGAGGTAAAGGCCCAGGTTTGCTTAGCTGGATCCTTCCTACTTGGAAACGGTAACTGAATAAACCCAAAGGCAAGTGGGACTTGTAAATCTTTTCTTTCCCATCTTGTTTTTCCAAAATATGTCAATCCTATTCCTTGTCTTATCTGATTCCTGTTTGGCCATGCTTCTCTTCCAATTTCTGTGTTGCCTTCCAGTCCTTTTTTTCTGTGAAAAAATGAAGTGCTTCATGTATATTTTTATGGCTCCTCAGAGGTCTATCCTAAATTTTGCCTTTGTTCTGATTTCTTCTAACATTCTGCGTAATCTTTTCTTCTTGTAACTCTGCCAGTTTTCTGCCTTGTCTCATGTGCCTGCTTAAGATAGCCTGCATGCACCAGACAACACAGAGTACTTTCAGATCTTTTTTTAAACCTGATTTTAGGTTTTTTTTTTTTTCTTTTTTTCATGGGAATGAGCCACAAGTGTAGCTAGCTAGGTAATAGGTATGACTGTGTATCCTCTAGTTTTGCCATCTTAGAAATCCAGATGAGCTGCCGTGTATAGGAGTGCTGTGTATGTATGATGGAGCTTGCGTTGCGGCACCTGCACCCTGGTTGGGGTCTCAGAGAAGATTGTTCCTTCTCACTCCATTTTTGTTTGTTCTTGGATTTGATCTTTTCATTTGTGTTGGGATTTGTGTCAGATTGAAAACTCGACAGAGCTCGGCAGAGCAGAGATATTTGTGCTGTGCGTGTTAATAAGAAAACATTGAAAATACAGTAGAAGCCAGTGCAGAGGGTTTTGTTTCCCTTGTGGGCACTGCCTGATTGAATGACTGCAGTATGGAAAGGACTGCAAAATCCTGACATCTACAACAACTGCAGAACTGAAAAAAATCCTCTGTCCTTCCAATATAGGTGAATTGCAATAAGAAAATGTTAGTTTATTTGTATTAGGTTCAATTAACAGTGATTGACCTTTCTGTAGAGGTGCAACTCGGTGACTGTGCAAGGAGTTATCCATCCTGCTCAGGCAGTGTGCTGGATTGACCCAGGCCCTCCTGAAAGGCAAGGAGAATACAGAGTTACTGTCAAAGGTGAATGGTCACATTTCATAAAAGATGTCTCTGAATATCATTCCTTTCCAAGGTCCCCCGTGAACGACAAACCTCCACCCTGTCCCCACTATGGGCCAGTAGCTTGAGTCCATCAGCACCAGATCACGTGTGCAGAAGCATCCACTGGAAACAGCTGAGCTTGATAAAACGTATCCGTGATGCCAAGCAGATCCCTTAATTTTCTTCACGGTAGCTGCACTAGGGTATCATTTAAGTGCGTAACACTGGAGAATATTATCAGTCAACTGTGTCACTCTTAGAGTGCTTAAATCTATGTTATTTTCACACTAGTTATCTTCTCATTCTCAAAGTGGGATTTTAGTGGCTTTAATCAATTACTCCTCTATTATCAAACTACAAAACAAAATACATAAGAAATTGTTCCTTAGTGTTGAACTGTCATTCATTTAATCTCTTGTGTTATATCAGAGGAAGTGTATAGGATTGGAGTTTCAGTTATGACCGTGGATTAGCTCTCTGCATTAGAATACACATACATAGAATACACATACATTAGAATATACATACTGTATATTCCAATGATTCATTGCTCAACCTTCAACATACACAAGATGCCACCTTCAGAAAAAAACTAAGAGGTTTCCTGAACCCAAAGTAATTGCAGCACTTTTCTTGAAATTCCAGGATTTCATGACTTAAATTAGTTACAAATCATATGCTGCAGTGTTAATCTCAGCAAGACAAAGCTTGCTCAATTTGCACATTGCGAGCTTTAACTTTTCATAACATAGACGGAGCGCGTTGTGCTTCAGCAACAGGTTGCCATGATTGGTATTAGCTAACCTGCATTTTCACGTTCAGAGTCGTTCTTGTCATTTCCTTGGCAGTTTGAGATGTTTCATAGAGCTGCTTTAGAGGGGTGCTGACGTACCTTATTTGAAGGGACTTCAAATTATGAAAACTTGAGGAAGTTTCAGCGAAGATTAGGAGTGTTCATCTCTGTCATCAGCACACGTGTTTTATGCTTTTATACTCTTGTCCAGAAAAACAGTTAGGAAAGATACTATGGGAGCCTAAGCAAGGAGTAGGTGTAAAGCTGTACTGTTGCATATGTTGTTTAATTTAATAGCTTGTTTTGAAAGTGATTTTGCAGTAGCAAAATACAAAGGCAACTAAAAAGACTTTGATGCTCTCAGCAGGTGTCTTGAATCATCATGTAATGCAGCCTTTGTGAGGTTCAAGCACCAAAGTATTGAACAGGAGCCTGAAAGAGCGTTGCTCCTCTGGTAAAGTGCTGGCAACTTCTGTGAAGAGTCAGAAATGAAACCTGCAGAAGTGTCCAGAGCTTGAGAGTTTGTGTGTTTCCTCCTGTAAAGCGTTGGGCTGCAGACCTGATCTTTTCAGCTGGGATGACAGTGCGCTTGGTAGTGGGGTGTTGCACCAAAAGAGAAGCACATCGACCTTGGCTTTTTGGAACTGGCAAGGCTGGGTCCTTATCTACTGGTGCCCTGTACGAATAAAACCAAGCACCAAACAAGATAGTAAAGCTTTTCAGTCATGCCTTCATGACAGTTTCTTCAAAAATGTCAAGAATTGAAGCTCTGTAAGCTTTTCTGATTAATACCTGCTTCCAGTCTTTGCAACTCATGTGGATTAATCAGAGGAAATTGGCTAGTCTCAAGCTTTCGCTTTTAATTTTTGTTGCTGGAAAATTAATATCTTTAAAACCAATGCGCATCTCTTCGTAGGAATGTACATATTGCCTTCCTCTGGCTCTTACGAGTTTGCTGCATGTTGACAAGTACCCTACAATTATTTCTAACCTGCTTCATTGATTTTTCCCCCTTTTTTAACTGTAGTAATAATGACAAATCAGAGTTGCAATATAGGGTGTGTTTTACTGGGGAATGACTGTGGTAGATTGGATGCTGTGCTGGTTATTTGCAGTATTTCAAGGCAGAAGAGCTATATTTGATCTTGGGGGTGGAAGAGAAAACTACAGCATGCAAGCTGGTGCCTCCTTCGTGTTGTTAATTTATTGGCAGTTTTGGAGAAAATCTGCATTCTGTTAATATTTTTTCAGGCCAGATATTACCATGAACTCTAGTGCTAGCTATTTCAGCAAGAGTCATGTGGAGAATTAATATAAAATCCTCGGAGACTTTTGAATAGTTCTGATCCATAAATAAGACTTTTAACTGTCACGCTCGTGGAAATCATAATAAAAAGTAATAGGGTAAAAATCCACTGCTCCTTTAAATCAGTGTCAGCAGTGACTCAGAAGGTCTATTGATTTTTTTTTTCTTTTTTTTTATTCCTACCAACAGTTTCAATTAAGATTCAACAGAGCTTCTCTAAGAAAAACATGTATAAAATCCTTATTTTTATGTATAAGCTTCATAGTAGTTTGGCTGAATATTGCTTGTTAAAGTAATTATATCTGTATCATTTTAAAACATCAGTCTGGCAGGCTGATATAATGCCAAGTGCGTGGCTTTTGTTGGAAATTTTGGAGGGTGTAACTGCTAGAATATGTAAATATATATTTTGTTAGCTTTTCTAAGCAATAGCAGTACGTGTTTAAAAAGACAATTGTATTCCCCCAACATGCTGCTTTTGGAATACAGGAGAATTATGGCAGGTTTTTGAAAAACTCCACAGCATATTTGGTGTGCAGATAGTGTTGGTAACAACAAATAATTCGGGCAGAATGATCACATTTTTACCCCATAATGCACTAAGGACATGTTTGGTGTTTATCCACCCAGTGAAAAAAAATAGCTGATTTGGGGCAAGTGCTGCATTTCACGTGGCCTTTCCCAGTTTGTGTCAGGGCATTCTTGGGAGTCCGAGCGTGGAGGCTGCTCCGACCATGGGCTCGCGACTGCTGTGGAGCAAGGAAATCCCACGGAAGGAAGGCAATCTCACAGTCTGCCGGCGCCTCTGGAAACGCCGGAAAATTCAAATGAGAAAGGCAGCCCTGAGGGAGAAGAGGAGCACGGTGCATGTGTGGAATAAATGCATTTTAATAGAAAGGTTTGCCTTCTGAGCCACTGTGCCTCCCACTTCGATTCCCATATTGTCATGCGGCGGCTGCTGTAATTGCTTCCATTAAGAAGTAATACCAGGGATAAAATGCATTTTTAGTTCTTTCTACAGCAATTTAACAGTTAGGAGCAGTAACATTTCTAAAGGCTGTCTGAGATCTGTAGATCATAGTTTGGAAACCTTTGGCACAGGGAGAAGAAATCTTAAATTACAGCACAGATATCTTTGCTATCTCCATCAGAGATGCCTGCACTTGTAGCTGATATTTCTGTTAGATATAAATCTGTTAGTATAGCTGATGTATCTGTAGATGTTCCTGAAGTTTTCCGCATCTCACAAGCAATCTCAGATTTCCATTTCTTCGCGGTTGGGTTCCCTCCTGCTTCCTAACAGGCAAGAAGCTTTTCTTGGCTTTTAGTGTTGTGTTCTGGGGAACTTCGCTGTCATCAGCCTGTGAAGGTCTCATAGAAGTGTTAATTCTCCTACACATTTTGTTGGCTATTGCTTTGGAAATTAACAGCTATAGGTAACAGTTAAAAAAAAAAAAAAAAAAGAAGATACCAGAATGTGCATCATGCACAGCAAGTCTTTTTGAGTAAAAATGTTAAGAAAAAATACTGATGTTCTTTTATGCAAAAAAAGAAAAAAGAGATTAATTTATGTAAAAAGCACTGAAATGGGCAGTGAGGTTTCCTGCATTTTAATTTTAAAATGCCAGAACTGGGAGATACCTTTAACATTCAGTGGTCCCAAGCTCATGGCAGACTCTCAAGGCTAGAGAAGCCTCGAGGCCTTGAGGCTAGAGATCTCAATTATGTGTCTGTTACAAATTTCTAATTTATCAAGACAGTAGAGGGGTTTTCCCGTAGTGGCTACCAAGCTCTTCCTTCCGAGAACGGTCCGTGTTTCCGTGTTTCGGCTGTGATCCTGCCCTGGCCTGGCTGCTCCCTTCGGATCTGCGCAAGCCCCCGAGGCCTCTCCGGGCCTTGGCGCCTCTCCATGGCATGAGCAGTCGTTATGCCTCGTTCATTGATGTCAGAAGAGAAACGCGAAGCCTTCCATGGATGTTATCAATGAATAGGCGTTATATATAACAAATTGTTATGAATAAATAACTAGGATTTATAAATAACCAAGGTTTATAGCTTAACCCGTGCAGGTAGGACCACATTGTCCTGGTGCCCGCCAGGACAGCAGCAGAGCTCGTGTCCTCCATGGCCACGAGGGCCGCGAAAGGGAGGAGGGTCCTGACTTGAGAGAAGCTGGTTCCAGTGGCCTCATAACAGATGCTGCATCCAGTTTTCCTTTGCTTTCAGATCAGGGTGGGTTTGGATACCTGATTCGTCCCCAAGAGCCCCTGTTTGTGACTAAGGGCAATGTCAGCCAAAGGGCTTAGCAGGAAACTGATTCCATCTTTCTTGCCGGAGAGAAGAACTGTGAGGGGCAAGAAATGAGGGGAAAGATCCGTGCAGCTGGGAGAAGGGGGGACTCAAAACTCCCAGGGATAAACGGCAGGGAAAAACGGGAAAGAACTGCAAGAGGAGATTGTAAAAAATTTAAACCCAAACTATTTTATGAGGCTTTTATAAAAGTAAATAAATAAACAAAAAGATGTCATTGAGAACAAAAGAGAAGAACTTTTAAACAATGAAGTAGTGGGGGAAAACACAGATTTGGGAAGAAAATACAGCTTTCCTGTAATGCCTGATGCTTCCCTCTTTGCAAAACTTAAGCATTCAGGAGGCTTTTAGTAACAAAATCAATAGAATGTGCAAAATTGTTTAATTAGATTAAAGGCCAAAAGATAAACCCTTGTGATAAAAAAAACTTTCACTGTTCTTTACTAGAGCAGTGGCAAAAAGAGCTCCCTGCTCATTTACCCAGGGATCGATTTTCCGTCAAGCTAAGAAAAAGCGTGCTCCATTTGGACAGAAGAAGGCACTGACATCCCTTCTCCTGATTCAGAAATTTAGAATACAGGGTTGTTTAAGCATAGTTAAAACTATAAAACAAATCACTTTACAAATTTTCAAAAGGAGGCAGATACCTACCTATGTATAAGAAAAGAAATGAACTCTTGTTCAGAGATACTAGCTCAGAAAGACTGGTTTTATTTCCAGTTGCTATGGCTAGTGAATCTATTTCTGAATTTAACAGTTATTTCAGATATGATTTATTTAGGTTGTTCAAGTGTCAAGTGTAGTGAATTTAAAAAGAGGCTTTTGGATATATTAGGTTTTTTGCTGAAATAAAAAGAGGTCACTGAGTTTTAGCATTTCTCTTCCTTTTATTTAAGTATTGTCTGATTTCTGTTTTAGATTAGTAAATATTTCATTACTATGTGCATTAGTGTCATCATATTTATTTTTCTTTCAAAAAAAAAAAAAACCCAAACATTACTGCATTTATTTCTGTAAAAACCTTACAATATGTCTCATGAAAACTGATTCTTCTGCCTATAAAATATAGCTTTGGAAACAAAATCCCTTCCTTGATGAAAACAGTTTAGCTTTATCTAAATATCAATAGGATCTGTCATGAAGACCTCTCTGAAGGGACAATATCCTTTATCCATTATCCAGGGTTTTTGTATCTTCATTTCAAGAAGTAATTCTTCATTGCTAAAACCGAAGTAAATGAAGAACTCTGATCATTAAGTGATCTTTAAATTACACAGGGATGAAGGTGGTTGCATTTGGTTAACCACAGACCTTCTCATGGTCTTTCCAAAGTTGGACTAAGGGTCCCCTTTAGCCAGTTGCTCTTTTGAGACTTGAATGCACATAGTTTTGAACCTGGATGGAGTCCTGTGTATTCATTTTTTTTTTTCTTTTTTCCTTTTTTAAGTGCTTTTCAAGCAGTTACCTGGACTCTGCTGCGGAATTACAATGCAAAAAGAAAGATAAGGGATTTTTTTTTTACATTAAAATATATGAGAAACAGTCGTGCAGTCTGATGTTCACTGTTTCCTGAAGATCTCTAGAGGCAAAATGAGAGCTTTTTCAGCCCTTCATAGAGAAATTTGGGAGATCTTTCTTTATTTTTAGTTTAGGTTGGTTTGGGGCTTGGTTTAAGAGCAAGGGCTTCTCTTTCTCCCGAGTGGGAGGCTTTGGGAATAAAATTTGTATTCAAAAGCTTTTTTTGGTCAAGTTTTCTCTTCCCTTCCAATTGCTTAGTTTTCAGCATTTCAGTATCTGCTGTAACACACAGTGTCCTAATAATCTGTGGTGCTTTCAAGCAGAAATAGAGTAAGAAAATTAATTCATAGAAGTGCATTTGTTTTGCCTTATTTGTTTGCAGCCAACCTTTGATAAGGACTGGATTGTACTTGTAGATTTTGAGAATTCATTCTGTGTGTGTGCTTGTCTGGAGCTTTTATTAATTCTCCCTTTCTTTTGTTCTGCAGGCTGCAGATAGAGGAATCTTCCAAACCTGTCAGGCTATCCCAGCAACTAGACAAAGCTGTAACCACCAATTATAAACCTGTGGCTAATCATCAATATAATGTAAGTAACTTCAAACATTTGCACTTATTCTCTTAGCCAGTACAAGTCTCTGGGGATTTCAGGATCTCCGTGGACCTGCTATCCAGATTTGCTGCAGTCCTTTCATTCACAGAAGGCTGCTGTCAGTGGAAATGTTCCACGATAATCTGTTTTTTTGTGTGTTTTGTTTTGTTTTGTTTTCCTTAGTTTTGTTTTCTGGATATCTTCTTTCTCTCTCAAGACCTACATCACCAAGGTCTGCCAATTCTGGCTCTCTTGTGTTACCTGATGGCAGGCAGATCTCCCTCCCTTACACCAGCCTTTTTTGATTTATTTATTACTTTTTTTCCTCTTGTCTTTTGGGGAAATGTCATTTTAAAATTTGAGGATGAAAAGCAGTTTTGCCTTTGGGCTATGGGATGTGGAAGCACTCCTTTGGGCCAAATAAAGTATCATGTGGAGGTGGGTAAATGACTAGAAAAATATCCTGTGTTTTGCAGGGACTGACCTGAGTAGAAAACAATAACAGCTGATAACTTTTTACAGTTTCATACCTTCACAGTACCTGTTACCTGCATCATTAGCTTTGTCAATAATACACCCACACTGCTGTTCCAGATCAGCTGATGTACATACAATTTGCACTGTCCCTTTTCTTAAAGATCCTGAGCAATTTATATGTGTGCATATATAATCATTGTTACTGTTTAAATGTGAGGAATGTTAAGTCACACTAAAAATGAGTCAGCATGTTAGTCATTTAAACTTCTACACTTTTTATTAAGATTTTATTTACATAAAACAAATGACAATATACTGTGTGGTATTTAAGCATTATTCTGAAAGGCAATCTATTTCCAAAGAACCAAAAATAGTAATTTCTCTCTCATGGGACTCTCTGGAGTAGTTACTGTTTGAAGTCTGATCTATACATGGATGATCACACAATTCGTCAGTTAAGGGAATGACATTTATTCAAAATAGTCACTCCAGTATATCCTGCTATATAAATGCAATTTTATATGAATATAAGGATGCTTTGTGATGCTATTGTTACTTTCCTTCTTGAATTCTAAAATAAGCTGTAGTGATACACAAATTCTCTTTATACTGGGAATCTCTCATTTCGTTGACACTAGCAGTATAACTGTGCCTCGAAGGCAATTTGTGAATCTTTAATCTGATTGCCGACTGATGTCTTGTTAGCCTCATAAAATGTTGAGTTTCGTTTCAGATTCAGGGGGTAACTATATGACCAGGTTCCTTAAAAAGAGGAGGTTTATGCGTGCTAATGATAATATTTTTGATGATTATGTAGCTGTCCATTTATTGGAAGTTTTTTGGAGAACCTGTTAACTCTTCATGCCAGGCTAAAGGCATTTTAATGGGGAAGTCTAATAGCACATGCTAGTGCTTGAATCATCCCACTCCCTACAGCATCTTTCCTCTCGTTATGTCTTCTGTCAAAGTTCAGGTGAGGTGGCTCAAAGGGCAGGAGATTGAGACCAACTCCGCCAACTTTTGATTTTTCTGAAGTTTTGAAGCTACAGTTGCTTTGTTCAAAACACACTTTTTAAATTTAAATGTCCTTTCAAATTCAGAATGCTTCTAATCATATGAAAGCTCTGTTGGCAACAACACTTTTCACAAGATGAAAACAGGAAGGTACAAGTAACCACACATGGTGTCTGAAGATACTCAGTTGTCCTCCAGAGGGTTTCTGAGGAAGGAATTGGCACCTAATAACCCAAAAAGAGATAAAATTTCCTGAAGAAAGAGATGAGAGAATATTAAATGGCATTTAAATGTGTCCATGTGCCCCTAAAGAAGATAAAAAGGAAGGAAAGGAATTAGCCATGTAGGCAGGAAATAGCAATGGCTTGTTTGAATACCAATTTTGCCATTAGTAAGAAAAGACAAAGTGAGTATTTTCTCTTTAAAAATTATATTAAATTTGTCTTTTTATTAGCAGAAATAACAATTCCATTATAATGTATACTGTAATTATAACTTAGCTTTTCTTCTAAGAAAAAGGGGCCTTTGTTTATATATATCCATAAATGATATGCGTGTCTGCAGGGCTGCAATGTTAATGTTCTTGCAGCTGGGCTCTTCCAATTACTTCATTACGTTTCATACTGCAGCAGAAAGTTCTCTGGGCTCAACTGGGCCATCACTTTCAGATCACGTCTTTCAGCAAATAAACAGAATATGTGGGTCATATACAGGCAATAATCATACTTTTTTTATTTAAATCATATTAGTGTAGAGCAGAGTATTTATGACCTTAAGGGAACAAAATAATTGATTTTGTCCAACCATTTTCAATTACTTCTACGATGATAAGAATTATAAAAAAACTGTGGAAGAATGTATAATCAAATTATGGACATCTACTGTTATTTTCAATTTCCCTGAAATCTCCAGAAGACATATACCAAGCTCTGCAGAACTTTTTGCCTGTGAAGCTCACGAGGGCCTGATGAACATCTAGAGCTGCAATATTGTTTGCTGTTGTACATTTGTTTTCTAACCTTGGTCGGTCTTTTGATAGTGGTGGTCCTCGAGAGCTTACGGATGAATTTCAGAGTGAGGTTAATGTTTTTGTTGGAACAGGTTTAAAAAAAAAAAAAAGAAGGCTTTGCCTTCCCAGTTCCAATTTCAAGGAATTTTGGAGGGAAAAAAAAGTAAGATGATTTAATACTTTTTTCGAACATCTTCGGATCTGGGTTTCACTTACTGTGCTTTATCACCTTTGTATTAACTGTCTGCCAAAGGAGTGTAATACATAGTTACTGTATTAATGATACCTTCACAAAGGCAATTTTGGCAGATTTTCAGCAAGCTTAGCAACATACTGTGAGGTAAACAAAGAGAAATTGATTTTTGGATGAAGTCTTGCAGGGATAAAGTAGCAACTCCAGCTCTTGACAGCTTATTCCAAAGTGGTCCTTCTTTGAAATCAAATAATATTTTAATGCTATTTTAATTTAAAAACTGCACTGTTTTAAATAAATCTAAATCAGTTCTGAGTGTACATGCATTCTGTAACGTGGCTCTCAAAGTATTTTGAGCCTACTGCATAAAACATCTTGTTTACAAAGAAAATAGAAAGCAGGAAAATGAGAGGGTGCATTGTAACTTGGTATGAGCAGCATATTCACAAGACAAAGAAGAAAGCAACAGATACCATGCTTTTTTTGAAGCAGCATTTCATAATGCTCTCTGTTTTTAGACAACAGTGGGAGCTGTTGCTGCAGTTGGAGGCAAATAGTAGTGTTGCTAATTAAAATATTGGCAACTGGGACCCCAATTGCAGGCTAAGGGCTTTCAACAAAGGGAGAGTTTTGTCTTCAGTTTCATGTGAGCCAATGATTTATGAATTTTAGAATATTCACATCGCAGGCATACAGGGAATGCAAACACTCCTCTTCAAGTTATTTTAGATAATCCAAAGAATGCAAAATAGAAAGTCCTACTGGGAAAAGTTCACTGAGCTGCTAAAATAACAGAGAAAGAAGAATGCTGAGCACTTGGGTTTACTAGCAAATAAAGGCTGTGTTTCAGTTAAAATGACTTTATTTTTCTTCTAATGGAGTATTGTTTAGATCATTAGGCTTTGACACCCAACCATGAACCAGTCCTGCCAGAGACTTGGCCTCAGTGAGGATAATTTTGAGAATTTTGGTATCATTGCTTTGTTCCTTTGTGTAGGAAGCATCAGTGTAAAACTCAAGTGCTTGTTTTCTCCACGTGGAAGTAAGTTCTAGCTAAGCAAATTTGTTGCTGTGTCTTATTTGGAGAGGTACAAATAATACCTTAGATCTTTTAAATTTTTCTCAGAGATTGTTGTGATAATCACTTTAACTTATACCCATTATACTTACCCTTTATTCCGTAGCTGTGCCTAATACAGAATAAATAAACCTCCATCCTTAGCTCTGGTTCTTGTTACTTACAAAGAAAACAAAAAGCAAAAAAAGGATGAGATTGGTTTCTTCCTTCAGTTCAGGCTTAACCTTCCACCCAAGGAGGTTGCAATTGGTTTCTGTTTCTGTTTTTATTCTTCTTGTTCATTTTGGTTGTGTTGTTTGGAGAGGCAGAGAATTGCAGAAAGGTTGGTAAGAACAGACACAATAGCTGCCCTCGTGGCAGAGCCATGCAGCCTGTCTTCAGCTTTCACACCACTTCTTTCAACTTTGGTTTTTGAGTCAGAGAAAAGATACCAGCCTCAGAGAGAGAGAGGGAAAAAAAAGAAGTAAAAGGAGGAAAGTAAAGATCTTAATAGTGAAGAGTAACCTCAAATACTGACAGGAAGCCAGAGCTCAGCAAACATTACAAAGAGAGATGCCATCCTCTTCCCCGCTATCTTCCAGAAGCATCTGATGTCTTTCGGCAACAAATTAAGGCCAGATAATCCATCTCCTCCTCTTGTAAAATAATAGCATATGCATAGGTTTAAAAATGCCGTTATGCAGCTCGTGTCCCACAGCCACAATCTTGAATGGAATAGGTAGCTACAGGGAAGTCGTTATGGTGCTTTTGCTGGTGTTACCTGCGACAGAGATTCATTGCTTCACCAGAAAATTCTGTGCATCTTTTTCTGCCCCAAATTTTATGTTGATTAATCCTACAGGATAGCAATTCCTCTTTTAGAGGTATCAAAAGAAAGTATCAAAAGAAAGTATCAAAAGTATCAAAAGAAATAAAAACTTCCAGAATATAATTAGTGCTTTCTAGTGATAGCATGTAATAAAAATTTTAGACTATAGTCTGATATAGATGTGACAAAATCATTTTATTTTATTTTATTTTATTTTATTTTATTTTATTTTATTTTAATAATCATTTACATTTAAAATGCATTCTAGATGCCTGCATGTTTTGTTGTGCTCAGGATGCACCCATGACCTTGCAGCAAGTCCCTACACTTTTGTATTGAGTTAGAGCATGACAGTGGTACATGTATAACTAGTAGATGATTGCTCTTGAGAAATGCTTTCTCTTGAAGGAAAAAAACAAGTATTCATCATAGACTTTCTTAAGAATTCTCACTTGAACCAGGTGTAAAATAAATATATTTTTAACACTGCAAACTTTAGCTGGTGTCAGTTCAGTTGAAAATGAGATGCAAAGAACTTTTGGCAATCAAACAGTGGATCGGGTCGGGTATACCAGTATGTTGCAGGTTGCAGAAAAAGCAGGCACTTAGCTTCACATTTCATGCAATCAAGGGCCAATCTCCTCCTCCTTCCTAGTCATTGGATCATTTCTTTCACTGCTTTGTACAGAAATCCTTGTTACTGTACCAGGATTTTGGTAGTGATGCATTTTGCAGGTCTCAGATGTTTCATCTCTATTCAAATGCAGGCAGTAGGAGGCTTTTAGATGATTTGGGAGTTTTCTTTCTTCTTTGGTACCTGTATGACTGTGGAAATGTACCCAGCAGAGATCTATCCAAGTGCTTTGCTGGTGAAATTGCAAGGCAGGTAGCCCTGAATACACCTCTGGCCATGCTGCCAGGTAAATAGCATAGAGTCAGGAAAATGTGCTGTGCTCTTTACCTGCACGGTGATTTTCTATTGTGATAGCGGATTCTGATCATATTTGGGATTTGTGGTTCAGGCAGAATAGCCTTGTTCAGATCTTTTTTTAACATCATTGTAGTTATACTGCATATATAGGCAGTACATATCAATACAGTCTACCTGCATTGTACTTCTTTAAGGGTAAATAGTGAGACTAACCTCATAGAGAAAAAGAAATACAATCCACATTATGGCTTCTAAAGCTCACAACTAAAATGTTTTCAAGGTCAGCAGAGAGTCCCGATGAATTGTTAGTTGGACTTGGAGAAGAGAGGAAATATTTCAATATCCTATTACTTATAGCCATGCCAGTGTCCTAGATTTATGCTTCTACTCTAGTTTCTGCAGAGTGGTTGTTCTGCTGTGGATCATAGCACCCAAGATGGTGCTACATAAAGCTCTGTTACCTGATGCTAAAGCCTGTTTTGTCACAAAGCTGGTTCTGTTTCCCACATCTGTTTGGACATGCAGAGGCTACAGATTTAAAGAATCATTATGATACAATTAAACACAAAAATGTGTTGCTGGATGAATATCAGTTGCATGGGTTTGTGTAGAAGAGGTTGTGTCTTCTGTTAGTTACACTGTCATAAAACTGGAAAGGTAGAAGAGCATTTGGATGCACAAGCTGATCATCCTCAGGTTGCAGAAGCAACAAACTAGCCTATAGGTTGGGAATGGTTGTTCTTCCTCCAGAATTTGGAAGAGAGGGTTTGCTGGCCAGGGGCTTATGAGCAAGGGTGATAGTTTCTAGCCTCTGTGGAGCAATACCAGGAGACAGGCTGTTAGCAGCCCTCGGAGCGTAGGAGGGTGTTAACTGGAGATGAGCTATGGGAAAACTCGAATTGTGCCATAAAACCAACATCTCTGTTAGAAATAAGGGTTTTTTACCATCCCGTAGAAACATGAGTTTTCCTTGCTAGGCTTCTTCTGTGAAGGTTTTCCTTGAGGATAAGGTTTGAGGTATCAGAGGCAGGATGATTCTTTCACAAAAATATTACCCCACAGACAACGAGGTCATTACTGACTGTGTGACTGTTGTGTTGAGCTACTTTGGATCCACCCATGTAGTTTCCCTAAAAATATTTGGTGATTACATTAAATATATTAAATTCTGGGACACGGGGGTTGGCTCCAAGGAGTTTTGATAGTTCTGTTATTGAAGGATTTGTTGAGGGATACGTATTGGCAAATTTTGCATTTGTTGCTCTACCATGCTTGGAGTTTGTTTGGTTTGTTTGCTGTGTGTGAAAACCTTGCCTCTAATGATGTGCGTGCTAAAATGCAAGAAGTATTGTTGGAGGCTCATGGAGATAAAAGCTTTGCAAAAATGTCGTTAAGATACTATCATCTTTTGCAGATTGTAGTAGTTTAATAGTTTTCATGTATATTTTAGGAGAGATGCCAACAAGGTGCTTGGGGTTTTCTTCTTGGACTGTTGTAAGTTTGTCTGTGCTGCTCAGGTTTCTCCTGAAGAGGTGGCACCCATTTGTAGGAGTGTCTCTACATGGATGGGGTTGTGTTTATATGGATGGTTGCTGTCTCAGGGAACAGATGAGGTGATATTTGCAGGCTGGGTTGTACAACACTAGTATCCGTGAGTGCTTCAGGTAGTTATGGTGGAGATCGTGGGTAGAGCTGGGCTAGTCTGTGTTTTTGCCTGAATATGGTAATTTGTAAGATGCTGAGTTTAGCATTTGTGATGGTACTTCCAAATCTGATATCAAGAGAGGTGTAATGAAAATACCAGCTCAGTTCAGATTCCTGTACTGCGGTTAGTTTTATCTTCGGATTTAGACACATTTTACAGGCTGTGTTTCTGTGTTCTTTGTTTTGCTTTTTTTTTTTAGCTTGTTAAAACAGAGATCTTAACTTATCTGAAAAGGTCATTGTACTGAGCACAAAATGCTTAGTTTATGTTCATAAAAGAGAATGTGAGTGCCCAAGAGAAATTTTTGCAGATGCAAAGCACTGAGTCATTGAGTAGTGTTTTATTAAATAGTCTTTTTTGTGTCTCAGTGTTCAGCACTGACAATTATCCAGTGATACATATGAATGTCTGTAAAACATGTTTTGTATCTAATTGATAGATTGAATATGAAAAGAAGAAGAAAGAAGATGGAAAACGGGCTCGAGCTGATAAACAGCAAGTGTTGGACATGCTTTTTTCGGCCTTTGAGAAACATCAGTATTACAACATTAAAGACCTGGTGGACATAACCAAACAGCCGGTGGTATGTATTAGTAGTCTTGTAATACAGTTATTTTCAGTAGTTACTATTTTGTATATTTTCTGTGTTTGACAGGTGGTTTAATATATATCTCATGCCTTTGAAACAGATCTCTAAATATTACAGCAAATTGAAATCATCACGTTTCGCACTGTAGTAGGATACATAGTTCATTGCAGTAAGCTTACTGTCTCTTGGCAAAATAGGTTCAAGTAACTTAAGTCTTTTTGGGGTTCTGTTTAATAGTAGAAATGAAATTCCCTAATGCTCCAATGTCTCCGATGCTACTCCTATCCTTACTGAAGTGATAACCTGGTTCTCTTGCTGTCGTCAACTGAATGCTTAAGTAGGTGGGTCTGACCTTAAGCTTGCTGCAGGAAGAGGGGTTATTCTTGTCTGTGAGTCTGGAAAACTTTGGTGTTGCCTCAGATTTCATAAAATGAGTATTAATTGCACACGTTAGCCATGCCAGGAGCTCAGGCATCATACCGAGACCCCCAAGCTCAATTGATCTTCTTTACAGATAGAAGGATTTGGGGAGTAGAAGTTTGGGGATCTGATGTTCGAGGATTGTGTGGTTTTGGTTTTAAACACTGTTTTGATACATGAGCTGGAAAGCACACGAACATGTATGCTCACGTGATGGGTCTGTTATCCCTCAGCACTTGCAGGCCCTTTATCCACAAACCCTGATTTTCCAGCTCTTTCCTATCCTTTCCGCTTTTGCCCATCCTTCCCACTCAGCTTTCCTCGAGCAGACCAGGCAGCAGCAGGGCAGGTGGTGACATGTGAAGAGGGTCACTTGTTGCTTGCCAGCCAAATGCAGCTGCAGCAGCTGTGGTCCTTGTGCAGAGGTGGGAGGACAGGTTAGGAAACCTTCTTGCCAGGGTCTTTATCTCCTCTCTGCTTCTTTTATTACAGATGGGCACCTGAGGAGGCAAAGGTGTAACAGAGTAATTCAGAATTTGTAGAATCAGTATATATGTGTGTGTGTGTGTGTGTGTGTGTGTGTGTATATATTTGTATAAACAGCTATTTTTATGGCTAGCAGAGCCTGTTTTCCAAAGATTTAGAGATTTACAGTCCTTAAACCTTACCCAGCTTTGTCTCCTAGCTCCCTTCCCATACTCCTGCATCCAGAGTGAAACTGCCCGCATGGTTATCGGTCAGCTGGCAGTGAGCAGCACTTCTAGCAGCTGGGCTTTCTTGTTTGCTTCTGTGGTTTTGGTTTCGTTGCTTCTTTTGAGTTTTTCCCACTGCTCATTTTGATATCTATCCACACAACGCAGCTGTAGTTTTCAGAAAACTTAATTATGTTTGAGTTTAAATTAACTGACAATTTCAAAGTAGAGGGGAGGCAGATGAAGGAACAATGACAAATGGGTTACAGAAACTCTGATTCCTTTGGAAATGACAGGAAAAAGATGGAAATACTTACTAGCATCACTCAAATTCATATTAAGGATGAAGTGGATCTGAATCAGAGGATTTGAATTATATAAAACGTGCAATCCATTCCCCTGAGAAGCTGCACAAAGATACTACTCAATTCAGATACTCGTAGGTCCACTTTGCTGTAGTACTTTAGTATAAACTGTCAAATAATGTACTGTTTTCTCCTATTTCAATTACTTACCTAATGAGTCAGTTCCTTCTCTGTGTGACAGGGAGGCTTGTAGGACATGGAAGCTGAGGAGGAAGAAGGAATAGGAGGAACATGTGGAAAGAATGGCAAGAAAATTCCAGGATTTTTTTAATAGAAGATAGGTGTTATAGTCACTATCCTGACACACGTAGGTGCAGATTTATCTTATCTAAAATAATAAAGGGCCACCAGCTAAAAAAAAGCCATCCCACTTAAGCCATCATAGGGGAATAAGAGGATCTTTTTCTCCTTTGATGTGATTTGCCTCTTGGATATACCTGTCTTTCTGAATTGACTCAAAGGAGCCTGGAAAAAAAATTGGGCCTCTGACACAAGTTTCTTCTTTAGCACCAAAAGCTGGGCAAAATGAATCAGACTTCTATCTTCTTCACTGCCTTCAAGGATTGGACAGTATAGGGTAATTTTGTCACTGCTACTTTTATGATACATTCCTGAATAACTATTCTGCCTGTAGCATCGTGGGTCTCTTTTATGTACTTTCATCTTAGCCAGCCTAACCATTACTTTCAACCACTAGAGTAATTCAGACATGTTAAAAGGAAATCCTTTACTAATTTGACCCAATATTACATTTTATTTAGGCAATATCTTTGCATCTCTGTTTCTTATTTGAGTGTGTGTAGCCATGACTAAAAGTCCTGAAGTTTGGTTTTTTTTTGCCATAGATGTTTATGTCTTTCTAGTTTCTTGATTGTGATCAGATATTAGGAGAAGATAAATGAACTAAATCCTCTTCCTGATGTCTTTCTTTTGTCATTTGACAGCCAATATGGTGGTGAATTTAAAATTATCTTTCAGTACACCATCTAACACTGATCTAAACCTATCATAAAACTGGATTTTCCTTAAAAATGTCTATAGGGAGCTGTTAATGGCATTCATTTGCATTTAAAAATATTAGCTGTAGTTTCCTGCAGTTTTCGCTCAGTGCAGAGGTTTTCTTAATGCTGCAGACTTTAGCCTCTGGTATGGAACTTTTTTCTTTTCTGAAAACAAAGTATCTGCTCCTAATGCCCCCTGTGACATTATTGTTCACAGAACTGCTATACCTCATAAAAAAATAAAATGTCAACTAGTCAAGTAGGCATGTTTTCCCCATGCTGCAAAGGGCTGGCTGTTAATTAATCTCTGCTGAAGTGTTTTCTGCTTTATTTTCTGTCATAGTGTCTAAGGTTTCCTGGGTATGTAATTTCTCCTCTGAATTTCTGAGTATTGAGGTTATTTGAGGGGGGAAAAAATGCTGCTGCTGTCTTTCCAGCCCCCACTACAGTGAAGTTCTAGATGCTTACACCGCTGTCTAGTGATATTTAAAATGCACTTTTTAAAGGAGACAAAGTCTTTTTAGTGAAATAACAAAAAATGAGGGATTTTTTTCCTGCATAATGGTAAATGTAAATAGTAAATGAAATCCTTGCTACAGAATATACTAAAGGTTACACAGGAAGGAACTGCTGTCATTCCTTTGGGATGCTGCAATCACAGAGTAAGTCTGTTCTGCATACAAACTACAGCCTTATTAGGGGAAGCTGCATTTTGTATGTTTTTAGCAAAAAAAAATGAGCAATTGTGGTAGCAGGCAAATCTCTTGTCACCTGTCCAGAGGTAAATGCTGAGAGCTCCATAGAAATCATGGCAGTAATTCTGGATTTGGAATGAGAATATGCTTTTTTTTTATTACTATTTTTTATTTGAGTAATCAGATATTTATAAAGAGTGGAACCAATGGTCTAATGTGAACTGCATCTTATCAAAATAGTGTCTGCCTGCAGTTTTTTCTTACACTTAGGCTTTAACTAGTTGGTTATCCTAAATATGGTATAAGGAGAAGTATAAGAGAACAGAGGATACCTTAAATATACCCACAGATTATCTACAGACTTATTTTCTGTCTTACAGTTATATGTGCATAAATATGACAGAATCTCTCTCCCAGATGAGATTGTGGATCCCTCTTTAGTGTTCACCAGAGCCCAAAAGGCAGTAGTTTTGTGAAGAAAGTGGAAATGAGCAGTTTCTCTTAATGGAAAGATGAAGCGGAGTGTCCAACTGAGCAGTATACTTAAAGATGCTCTTCAAAAAATTGTCTGTTGCCCACACATCTTTCTTTGTCCTAGCATATATATATGTATGCACACATATATAAGATATCCCTGTTCTTTTTCTTGCAACGCTGCAGCGAATTCACCAACACATCTTTGTAACTGTTTCAATATCAGTCTTTAAAACAGACTCTAACTGTGTTGTTAAGCTTGACACCCTCAAGCACCGCCTTCAAAAATGCCCCCCAAAGTCTTGGCCTCTGATGGCTTATGGTGGCATTACAGGCAAAAAATTTAAAAAAAAAAAAAAAAAAAAAAAAAGGAAAGGAAAGGAAAAACAGAAACAACTTGCTGGCCGCGTCGCCTGTTCTCCAGGGAGGGCAGCAATGTCCCCAACTGAGAGCTGCCCCAACTGAGGCGCCGTGGCTGCTCACGTTACCCGGTGGCGCAGGGCAGCCCTTCCCGCGTGGCCCTTCGCGTTGGGCTCGTTTGGGTCAGATCCGTTACTCCGGGGCATTGGCACCCTTGGAAGTGGGAAGTTCTCACCGAGATGAGTAGGATCCTGTTAAGAACAGCCGTGTTTCACCAGCGCGGACGGCTCGGAGGCCTGAGCGAGCGGATGGAGGTGGGGACAGCACTGTGCCCCATACCACCCCACGGCCCCGCGGCCACCCCGCAGCAGGGAGGGCTGGTGCCATCCCACTCCCTCGTTATCGCAGCGCTTGGTGACCCTGCGTGTGCAGGGGGGTGGCACTAGATGGTCTCTAAAGGTCCCGTCCAACCGTAACGGTTCTGGGTGTTTCGGTGTGGGTTGTTTCTTGGGTTTTGCGCCTCAACGGCGGAGCAGCCTCGCTGAGGAATATAAAAATCTCTGTCTTGATCCCTTGCTGCCACCTGCTGGGGCGGCTGCCGAAGGCGCGAGGAGCCCTCCCGGCCGCACGAGATGAACCCGCCGCCTGCCCTGCTCTGCTCCCGCGCTGCCCGCTCGAGCCAGAGAATGCAGGGAAGAGGCTAAAAGAACAAAACGGCTGCAAATGCAGCCTGCTGGCCTGATTTTCCTTACCTGAAAGAGAAAGCAATCTTTTAAATAGCCCTCTCTGACACGGGGTAGCTATTTAAGAGTGTTTCACTATGTGAGTCTAAATGATATTATATCAAGAATAGAGTGACTAGAGCACCTACGAGTTTCTTTAAAAGAGAACTCTTTTTTTTTACTGACTGGAAACATACCCTCCTATAATTATATTTATTTCACAGTATTCTTATTTGGCGAGAATGAGGAGAGTATAAAGAAGAGTTTGGACAGTCTGGGCTTTTATTTTTTTACATGATGTCGTCAACAAATAACTGCTTTTCTATGAGTTGGGCGAGGTTGATAATATCATTTAGGGTAATTGTGGATACAGAAAATAAAAAGTTTCCAGTAGCTCCAGCCCAGTGTAGGTTTTCGAAGGGGATTGAATTGCCTGAACTAAAGCAATTATAAATTTAATGCGGAGATTCTCCAACTGTGGTCTGCGGTTGCCATGGCAACCCTCTGAAGCCCGTGCTGATTAATATTTAAACAAACAAACAGGCAAATTGCTTTTTCTTTTAAAGAAAAAATAAACAAATAACTGGTGTTTATGATAAAGGGTGATATTTGTGGGCTGTCTCGTGTCGAAGGTTATACTACTGGTTATCGTGGCTTTTTTTCCCCCCCCCTTTTTTCACTTCACTGGCCTGAATATATGAATAAATTAGAGGATTCTCTGGCACCAACTCAACATTCTTCTAAAAACAAAGCAGTAATGAGAAGCTTAAAGCACTGCAACACGGCTGAAAAGCCGAGAGCCTGGGGCTTGCTGGGCGCAGAAGGAGCCAGGGAGACCCAGGGTGCAGAAGGTCTGAGGTGAGGAGACGGCTCTGCTGCGCCCATGCGAGGTGTTAGCAGTAATTACCCATAGGGCAGGAGGAAATGGCCTCAAGTGGTGCCGGGGCGGCTCAGGTTGGACATGGGGAAACATTCCTACACAGAACGAGTGGTGAAGCATTGGAACAGGCTGCCCAGAGAAGCGGTGTCCCTAGCAGTGCTCAAGAAATGCGTAGATGAGGCGTGTAGGGACATGGTTTAGTGGGCATGGTGGAGATGGGTTTACGATTGGACTTGATGATCTTAAAGATCTTTTACAACCATACAGATTCCATGATTCTGTGAGAGATAATGGACATTTTTTGGTGACCCTCTTGCTCCGGGATGTTTCCATTGGCCATACCTGTGGCCAGCACGCGAGCTCTCAGGTCTAGGACTCGGGAATTCCCTTCTCAGCCTCCAGCTCCACCGTTCAACCAGTGCTCCTTCAATCTGTGTCATCATCTGGGGATTGAAAATCTGGCCTGTTCATTTAAAATGTAATCAGAGAGTGATTATCGCACCGCTAACCATGTAGCGTGTCAGAAGTTACAGCAATTCAGCTGTACCAGGGAACATGTTATTGCTGCTGTCGGGTTGTTTCTGTGCTGTTTTCATTAGCAAAGTAAAGAAGTCAAGCAAGGGGGGCAAGAGACCTGCATGGATGGAAAAGGAGCTTTTGGGAAAACGTAAAAAGAGAGTGTATATATAATGTGGAAGAAGGGCCCAACCACATGGGAAGAATATAGGAACATTGCCAAGGAATGCAGGGATGTGGTGAGGAAGGCCAAGGCCTGTTTGGAAACAGAGTTAGCAAGAGATGTTGGAACAACAGGAAGGGCTTCTACAAATACAAATTCAAGAGGAAGAATTGGGAAGATATGAGCCTGCTGCTGAATGGGATGGGTGCCTTGGTGACGGAGGATGCAGAGAAGGCAGAGTTACTAAATGCTTTCNATAGAGTTAGTGAGAGATGTTGGAACAACAGGAAGGGCTTCTACAAATACATCCGAGGAAATTCAAGAGGAAGAATTGGGAAGACATGAGCCTGCTGCTGAATGGGATGGGTGCCTTGGTGACGAAGGATGCAGAGAAGGCAGAGTTACTAAATGCTTTCTTTGCCTCAATCTTTACTGCTAAGGCCGGCCCCCATGAACTACAGAGCCCAGAGACAAGAGAGAGAACCAGGAGAGAGGAGAACTTTCTGCTGGTCAAGGAGGATTGGGTTAGGGATTATCTAGGCAAACTGGACACCCATAAATCTGTGGGTCCGGATGGGCTGCACCCAAGAGTGCTGAGGGGACTGGCGAGGGTCATTGCTCAGCCGCTCTCCATCATCTTCGAGAGATCATGGAGGCTGGGGGAGGTGTCATAGGACTGAAAAAAAAGCCAATGTCACTCCAGTCTTCAAAAAGGCAAGAGGGGGGAGCTGGGAAACTACAGGCTGGTCAGCCTCACCTCCATCCCTGGAAAGGTGATGGGGCAGCTCATCCTGCAAACCATCTCTGGGCATGTCAAGGAAAAGAAGGTGATCAGGAGTAGTCAGTATGGATTAACCAAGGGAATGTCATGTCTGATGAACCTGATAGCCTTCTATGATGAGGTGACCGGCTAGATGGACGATGGGAGAGTTGTGGATGTTGTCTACCTTGATTGCAGCAAGGCTTTAGATGCAGTCTCCCATAACATCCTCATAGGGAAGCTCAGGAAGTGTGGACTGGAGGAGTGGAGTATGAAGTGGATTGAGGACTGGCTGGATGGCAGAGCCCAGAGGGTGGTGATAAATAGGACCGAGTCTGGTTGGTGGCCAGTGGTGTCCCACAGGGTCAGTACTGGGCCCGGTGCTCTTCAGCTTGTTCATCAATGTCTTGGATGAGGGCACAGAGTGCACCCTGAGTAAGTTTGCAGATGACACCAAACTGGGAGGAGTGACCAGCACTTCCGAGGGCTGCACTGCCATCCAGAGAGACCAAGACAGGATGGAGAGTTGGGCAGAGAGGAACCTCATGAGGTTCAATAAGGACAAGTGCAGGGTCCTGCACCTGGGGAGGAATAACCCCAGGCACCAGGACAGATTAGGGGCTGACCTGCTGGAAAGCAGCTCTGCGGAGAGGGGTTTGGGAGTCCTGGTTGACAACAGGTTAACCATGAGGCAGCAGTGTGCCCTCGTGGCCAAGAAGGCCAATGGGATCCTGGCTGCATGAGGAGGAGCGTTGCCAGCAGGTGGAGGGAGGGGATCCTGCCCCTCTGCTCAGCTCTGGTGAGGCCGCACCTGGAGTATTGGGGGCAGTTCTGGGCTCCCCAGGACAAGGGGGACGTGGAGCTTGTAGAGACAGTCAGCACTGGGCCACAAAAATGATTAAGGGACCAGAGCATCTATCATATGAGGAAAGACTAAGCAAGCTGGGCCTGTTTAATCTGGAGAAGACTGAGAGGAGATTTGATCAACATGTTCAAGTACCTGAGGGGTGTCTGTAGGGAGGATGGGGCCAGGCTGTTCTCCATGGTGACTGGTGACAGGACAAGGGGTAACGGGTGTAAGTTGAACCACAGTAAGTTCCACCTCCACGTGAGGAAGAACTTCTTTCCTGTGAGGGTGACAGAGCCCTGGCACAGGCTGCCCAGAGAGGCTGTGGAGTCTCCTTCTCTGGAGATCTTCCCAACCCGCCTGGATGCCACCCTGTGCCACGTGCTCTGGGTGTCCCTGCTGGAGCAGGGAGTTGGACTAGGTGATCCCCAGAGGTCGCTGCCGACCTCAACTATCCTGTGATTCAGTAAATGTGATTTGGCAGATCTTGTGGCATCAGGTTATAAGATCTGTGGTAACTGCCTGTCTTTCTTTGTAATTTGATATTTTCTTTCTTTTCAGATATACTTGAAAGAAATTTTGAGAGAAATAGGCATCTACAACGTGAAGGGGACCCACAAAAACACATGGGAACTGAAGCCAGAATACAGACATTACCAAGGAGAAGATAAGAGCGATTAACAAAACTCTTTATGAAGTAAAAGAGAACTGTAGATTAGTGTGATTGCACTGAGGAAACTGATGTGGGTTTACAGACAGGACTGAGTGCAGCTCAATTCTGCAAGATTACCTTTAAATTAAAACAACTGATACTTTGTAATTTCCTCTAGCTTCATTTTTTAAAGGAATATTTCTTGGAAGTTTCTATAAGTGTTTGTCTTTGGACAAAAGAAATATTTATAGAATAAACAGCTATTAGATTTATCTTTACTAGAGATCTTTTGAGTTCTGATTTAACTTTTTTTATTAATATAGTTTTGTGGTTTTTTTCTAAGCCTTGATAAACATGTCCCCGAGGAAGCCAAAACTTTGTGGTTTTGCATTCCAGTGGTAGCAGGTTTATGTGCTCTCTCCTGCTGTGACCTCCACAGGCTCCATCGAGGCGGTGCGGACCTGCCCCCGTCCTGCCTACGCGCTTGGGAGTCACGGACATAACGCTTCTTTGCGGATCAGGCTTTGGGAAAAATAGCCACAGCCGTGGTGCTCATCGCAGTCCTCAGGCTTCAGGGGAACACAGGGAAACATATACAGAAAAAAAAAAAAAAAAAAAGAGGGGGAAAAAAAAAAGCAAAGGCTGTTTGGCACGTAAGTCTGTGCGGAAGATGATCTCTTCCATGTGATTCCTGAGAAAAATAAATGGATTGTGTGCCGATTAGGTACATGGAGGAACAGATATATCTTTTGTCTGTTTTTTAAAATGTTACCGATGTTTTGTGTTTGAGCATATCAATAAAAGCGGTATTTTAATTTGTAGCACGTCATGATCTATGTTATTGACTGAAAATATGTTATCATTTAGATAAGGTAGGTATGAAACTCTTTTTAAAGCCTTGCTTTTATCCTGACTTTGCAATTTGCTTTGCATGTTTTGAGAAGGATTGCTTTATGTCTCCATGTCTGTTTTCCCAGTTTTCAAAACCATGTTGCAGGGGTCATGCATCCAGCCCCTTGTGGGGAGGAAGGAAGGGAGGAACTGGGATGGGGTGACTTCATTTCTTAAACTCTTGCTCAAAAAAAATGAGCAAAGAAAACAGTGAGGAAGGCGCCATTATTCCAGTAAACCTGCCAATAAAATAGTGAGATTTTAGAGCACATCTGTCGCCTTCTCTCGTGTCCCTCAGATGTGTGTGTCACTTACTTAGTACATGGTAATAAAATAATCGGTGTATTTTGAAAGCAAACATTCCATTATTGGTGCATTTGAAGCAATAAAAGCATAAGAAGGGATGTGAATGCCTTGGAAGATCGGTGAAACAACCCTGTCCGCTTTGTGTGTAAAACCCACATTCTTTGGATATACATTTTGGTTTTATGTGAGCTCAACTGCTTCACAACTTGTCTTCAGTTGAGAGGGGCATAATTAGTGAAAACAGCATGTAGTGCCATAAATAGATATCTAAGTAAAAGCAGGTTTTTCATTGACTTAGTGGATGCCTTTGGACAGATTAAAGAAGCTTTCCTTGGAAATACTAAGGAAAGGGTGTAAAGAACTGTTATTTTTTCTTTTACATAAAATGAATTTTTGTGGACATCAATGGACAAAATATGGAGAGTACTAAAAGTAAACAAGCAGTGGAGTCAGCCAACAAAGAGGAAAAAGCTTGAGGAACCTCAAAGAAGCACCTCACTGCAGTACTTGCAGGCTTCTCTGCAAGCAACACTGCTGGTTTTCAGGATAAAATGAGAAGCAGCATCAGGAAACTCCTTTTCAAAAGAAAATTATCAAACTTAGGCCAACATGAACTGATTTGGAAGGCTTTGTAGCTTGTTAGTAGGGAACTGGTCTTTCAGCTGTTTCAAAAGCTGCTGCTGGCCTTGCTGTTGACCCATGATGCCAGCCATACTGTGGGCTCCACAGGGCTAATTTAAGGGGTTTATTTTTATTNCAGGCTTCTTTGCAAGCAACACCGTTGGTTTTCGGGATAAAATGAGAAGCAGGATGATGAGGAAACTCCTTTTCAAAAGAAAACTATCGAACTTAGACCAACATGAACTGATTTGGAAGGCTTTGTAGCTTGTTAGTGAGGAACTGGTCTTTCAGCTGTTTCAAAAGCTGCTGCTGGCCTTGCTGTTGACCCATGATGCCAGCCATACTGTGGGCTTCACAGGGCTAATTTAAGGGGTTTATTTTTATTTTTTTAGCAGAGGGGCTCCCATACACCCATGTGTCAATTCCTGCAAGCCACAGCCTATGTCCCAGCCAGGAATAGCTTGGGAAGAGGCTATTTGTGGCTGCAGACAGAGAGGGGGCCGCCACAACTCAACCACCACTGACTTGCTGATGAGAGAGTAGCAAATTGTGTGTTTTTATATATATACACATATAAATATATATATATTTTTTTCTCTAGCAACCACCATGTCCTAGGTTTATAGTAAGCCCTGCCTGCTCTAGACTTAAGTCACCTGAAAAATAAAATAAAATTAAATTAAAAAAAGTCCTCCACACTCCCAGCTTGCACAGCCAGGTACCTAAAGGGGTTAACAGGGCACGCAGCCTTTACAGCTGCTAGCCTGTAGCCCAGTGAAGCACACCGCACCGCCTGCTGCGCTGAGCGAGGGGGCTTCAGAAGGGTGAAAGAGGCTGGAAAGGGAGGCTCTGTGGCCGGCTGAGCAGCGCATGCGGCGCCAGGGGAGCCAGCGGGGGCTCAGGCTGTGAGCAGGTGCTGCAAGGCTGGACACACGTCCTGGTGCATCCGTGCACAAGCAGAAGTGCCCTGCAAAACGGGAGGATTTTTCTTGGCCTTGGCTTTTTTCCTCCCCCTTGTCGCTCAGCCTGTCCTCCCCTGCAAGCAGGTTTGCACAGAGTGGAAAGCAGCCCTGGAGAAAGGGCGAGGGAGGAGGAACCGTCCACCCGCCCTTGAGCAGGACTCGTGGCCTGGCACCGTGCAGCGGCCACACTTGCCCTTCTGCTCCAGGGATGGCAGCCAGCCCTGCATTTTTGGCAAGTACGGTGCAGCCAACAGGAAAACCCACTTCCCCACTGCAAGATTCACAAGAGCTTGTTAGGCACGTTTAGATACATTTATACATCTGTTAAACACTGCCATGAGAATGGGGTGCAAACACTGCTCTGTTCTGCATCCACATGCCCTTGGGCCGCTTGCCCAAGGTTTGCTGCCCTGGCAGAACTCACCCAGCAGCCAGGTAAGCGGGAGGCAGGAATTAACCCCTCTTGGCTAAGCCAGGCCTCCCCCAGGGGCTGGAACAGACTCCCAGGGGGCTGATCTGTGCTCTGAAAATACTTCCCTGCTGCCCTTCTGCTGCTTCCCGAGGGGGCCGCTTTAATCCGTGCTGAACAGGAGGTTACGCCAAAATAGCGTCACGGCCCCACGTGCTGCCGGCTCAAGACCCTTCCTTGCGGCAGCTAAAGGAAATGCATATGTAAATTAAGCTCTCACAGAACTAAACCAGGGTGTGTTTAAAACAGATGGAAACCTTGGAGATAACCATTCCGGGCGCCCTCTGCTCCCACCTCCGCAGACAGTATCTCCCGCTGGAGCCTGCTGCCTCCAGCCTATCTCGCCCCTGGCGCAGCTGCCTCTACCTCAGCCCTCAGGCAGGGCAAATGCCTCATGCAAACCAGACAAGATGCTAAAAATCCAATATATCTTAAGGCTGGAGGCCTCCTCTATCAACCCACGATGTGCGAGTCATGCCCTCCCCATTTTAGATAGCTGTATCTCCTATAGCGCTGCTGCTGTAGTGGGAGAGATGATGGCAATGTCCCTTAAACAAGCCCAGCTTTGCTCAGGGCAGGCAGCCACAGATTTATTGTCAAGCATCAGCAGCAAACCCTCCTTTTCCTTATCTGGGCATTACAACAGCACTTGTATTCCTTTATTCAATCCAGGCTGCCACGAGGCCAGACAGGTAGAAAGCGCAAGGAACCTGTTACTGTTGCATCTCTTCAAGAACCAGGAGAGCAATGGATATTTGCTCCAGGTCTGTCAAATAGATGCATTGCCCAGGGCAGAACACAGCTGCAACAGCAAATCGTATACTCAGGTAAACCATAAATCCAGACATGACCCTTCTACATAATTAATAATCCCAGGAGAGCTCTACACTCTTCAGCCATTTATCTCACTGAATTAAAAGCGAGGAAAGAGTTGAAATTACAGGACTTGATTTAATCCACTCCTGAATACCTGCCAACTCCAAAGGAACTAGTACCACAACTAGGAATGTGGCTTAGGCAGTGGAAAAGCCAGTATTTCCCCCCACCATGTTCCCACTACCTGTGCTCAGAGGCGGAGTGCTGATGGTGGACTCTTGCTCCAAGATTAAGGTAGGATGATTGAAGAAGCCATCCTATAACTGAGGACAGACTAAAAGATGTTTGTCTGATGTATCAAGCTGAGTGCTGGCTGTGCTTCTTCTTCCAGAGCAAGAAGTCTGTAGAATTTTGAGATGAAGGTCCGCTTCCTTCTGAAGCCACTTCTTGGAGCTCTGCCTGATCCACCTCAGCCTGCTCCTGCACTCCAGTGCCACATGTAGGAACTGCGTGAAGTTCTGCAGACAGTCAGGTTGCAGTGACCTAGGACCAGGCTATACTAGTGGCAGTATTAGATCCTTGGGTAAAGATCTTGCAGCATCCTGTCCTGGAAAGTCACCTTAAGAAACACACTAGACCAAAAGGCATCACCTAGAATGGGTTTAAATGAGTTTTATTTTAGACAACCTACATGACAGATGTTTGGTTTTGTTTTCTTTTTAAAACAATGCCTCCACTCCAAATCAGGGTCAAAATAAGTGAATAAAGCTCAAGATGACATCAGTCCAGTTGTTAGACATTGCCGAGTCCTGGTGTTGTGCTGATGAAGAAGAAACAGCAGCCAGCTATGACGACGGGTGATCCAAAAATCAGACTGTTTGATTCGTTACTGTAACGAGAGCAACAGTTGTTAGTTGGGGACCGCAACAATCATGTTCAGCTTCTGTAACTTCATTTGTGTGTTCCCTAATTCAATCTGAGCTGCCACACAGTCAGGCAGGCAGAAAGCGCAAGGAAGTTATTTTTGCATCTCAGTGCAAACCAGAGAGCAACAGGAAAATTGCTCATGGTCTATCAGAGGATGCTGAGCACTAAGCAGACACCAACAGCAGCCTTTGGTCAAGCCAGAGAGAATGCTCATTCACATCCTTTTGGCTGACACAGTTTCATATTTCCCGTTGAATAACAGCATGTCTTAAACTGGTATTAAAGCTTATGACTTATGTTCTGCTTTTCATAAGTTAAATCAAGAAGCTGTGGCAGACTTTTCCCCCTAGAATGGCCTACTGGTAATTAACCCATCCAGAAGTAAATGTGATTATCCTCATTACACATCCAAGCACAAGAGCTGCACACAAGCTCTGCTCCAAGAAGCTGCTTCCAGGTTACTGCCTGTTCTGGGGACCATGCCAGGCATCACACTCAAGAGGCTGCAGGAGCTGGTATGTCTATTTTTGCCCATAAAATTGTGTTCCTCTAGTGACTTATTGTGCCCAACTGCAAGTGGGTTCATCTTTAGATGACATGCATACCAAAAAGCTTGCAAGAGGCTTTACAGATAAATTTAGCTGTCTATAAACAGACTTCATAAGTCTGCAATAACTGGGCAAGGCAAGACTGGTGACCCCACACTGCTAGTCATTACTGAATCACACAGCTCAAAAATAAGGCAAAAATATTCACATATTCAAAAGCCGAACACTGTTTCACTGCAACCACATTCAAATCCAGAATAATTAAGGCAGACAGCTGGAGATAGAATAAGGTTAAGCACTCAGTCAAGTATCACTGTGTACTCAAATTTAGGGCAATATTTAAACAGACTGCTCTGGTGTAACAAAATAAGGTCATCATCAGATTAAGTGAAAGAGGATGGAAAAACCATCCTTTAAGGTGCTGCATAACTCACCCAGGAGGACTCCAAAGTAGAAGTGCTTCAATTCAGAGGATATTGTCTTTAAGCTAACAATTCAAAACCAAATACACCACCTCCCACCAATGCAGCTCTTTCTACATTTCCTGACTATTAAGTCACTGTGAACCACTGAAGTGAAAATATGCCTCCCCTTTAGTATGATCCTATAGTATAGAAGGGAAGTTTCCACTACACAGCAAAGCACAGAGCAGCAATTAGCCTGTACTTACATGAAACTTATGTTTTTAAACTGATAGCTACTTTAAAATTCAACAGGAACATAGCAGACCAAGTGATGTGTTGAAAAAGCTAACCATAGTCATGGCCACTGCTAGATTTAGGTCAGTACTTACACATTTCTCTATTTCTAAGCCATCCTTAAAGAAAATCATATATGGGGTCACGCCATCCTCACGGAAATCCAGGAGAGCCACCATACCATCTGGATTCATGTTCTCACCTACAAAGAACTTCAAAGAAAAATGTTACTGACACATTCAATGAGCTATGTGCAGCAGACAGTGCTCAGCACACACAGAAGTGGACACATTTCTGAGTTCAGTTTAGGGGGAGGTCATGCTGACCAGATGCAGCGGTTTTGCCTCCTGCAACTTGCAGCCTCAAATCCATTTCAACAACTGTCACCACCACATCACTGTGAACAGCAGAATAAAAGAGAACAGGGACCCAGGTGGCTTGCCAAAACTTTTCAATTTTATATTTGAAAGATAAAAAGTTGAAAGATAACCTCAAATCTTCTAAGCCATTTGGTATTCTTCCTATCTCTCACTCTGATACTCTAAGATAAGGGTATATTAGATGTCTTTACAACAGGAGCCCTCAAAAGTCAACAACTAGCTGAGCAACTAACCCGATTTCAGCTCATATCACCACTGTGAGTGAATAGGTTTCTTTACCTGGTAGTTTTTGAAGTTGGCAAGAATGTGTTTGATTTGTTCTGCAGCCCCCGTCATGAAAGGCTTTACTCTCTCTGGCTTATGTTCCTCAAGTCTGGCTTTGATTCTAGGAGAAGAAAAAGAGTTTGAAAACATCTTCGACTCTTAACTTGACTGTGCAGCATCACTTGGTACCAGAAATAGTCACTAGCAGAGAAACTGCTCAGTCTGGCTATGCCTCCCTCCTCCTCTAAGAGATGTCAAAATTTTAACTTTGCTTGGAGAGAATTCACAGATTAGCCTTTGTCACTCACATCAGGCTCATTTTCCATTTAGATTTGGGCTGGACAGACCTTAGCAAGCCATTTTCACAGCCACAGTGAATTCATCAGGGTCACAGAGACATACCTTCACCCCACTTTAATTTAGAGGTGAGCACTAGAAATTATACTTTGAATTAACCAAAAGATCCAGTCATAGACATTGTCATTGATGTTTTCAGTGTCAAGCTGGCAAGTTTCTGGCAGCTTTTGCTGCTACCCCATCCCTCTCCACAGGAGGGCTTGGCACAGGAGGGATCAGAAAGACAACAGCCCAGTTACAAATAACACCAAAAGCACATGACCAAGCCCTGTTCTGCAATTCAGCCAAGACAAACTTGGATATCCCACTATCAACTCTTTACTGCTGCTGTTTTGCCAAGTATTAAGACACCCCTGAAGTTCACAGCCAGGTTGGCAATGGGTAACAGCAGAGGTGAACTTTATTCTTAGTAGATGTTGTTAAAAAAAACAACCCTTGATGACCTGGATGTTTTGCAACCTGGTTTAAAGAAAACAAAAAAAACAAAGCAAAGCTGCACGGCACCGGCACTTACGCTTTCATGTAGTCCTTGATGTACTTCTTGTAGGACTCCTTTGTGAAGCTGGTTTCCTGGAGGTGGTGGTTGATCACTATGTCGACGCCGGTGATGACCGTGGCTTCTGTTCCATCTCCCTCAGGACCTTCGGCAGAGGCATTGCCACCAATTAGAGAGTCATCAATTTGACCCTCTGTCCTGGTGACCATCTAGAGTCGGAGACATCGAGACACTTAACGGCTCTGCCCGCCCGCGGCGCCTCTCCTTGCGCGGGGCGCGACGCCGTGTGCAAGGTGGGGACACGGCACACGCGGGACGGGCCCCCACTCACCTTGCCCTCCACTTCGAGGCACAGGCCGTTCGCCACCTCGCGGATCTTGTAGATGTCCGAGAACATCTCGTCCTCTGCGGGGACAACACAGCGCCGCGTGAGGCCCCGCTCCGCGCTCCAGCACCGCCGCTTGCGGCCGCCCGGCCGCGCCGTCCCGCTCCGGGCGCTCCGCTCCGGGCGCTCCCGCTCGCCGCATTTCCACCCGCCCCCCCCCGCCCCACTGCACATGCGCGGTGGCG
>VWPW01023213.1:82322-110501 GCA_013389825.1 Crypturellus undulatus
GCGCTGGTCTCTGCGCAGCGACCCGGGAGCGGGCGGGAGCGAGGCGGAAAGGGCCGAGTCAGCGCCCGGCGCGGCTCATATAGCGGGCGCGGCCCCGCGCGTCATCAGCGCCGCCGCCGGCCGCGCCGCTCTGACGTCACGCGCGCGCGGCTGCCGTTGGGCGGTGACCGTTGGGGGCGGTGGCGACTGTTGGGCGGCGACCGTTGAGGTGGCGGGTGGCGCTGCCGCCGCGTGGAGCCGGCGGATTCCCCGGGCGGGGAAACCTGGGCTTTATGTCCCCCCTGGCCCGACACCTCTGCGCCTTCCTCGCTGCGGCTGCGGCGCGTAGACGGCGGGCGAACAAAGGAGTTCCCTGGTGGAACGGGCAGCCCTGCGTCAGGTGCCGGCCCTGCCCTCGGAGGCGTCTCTGGGCAGGTGGGGAGTTCCTGCTAGCAGGAACCGCGTTCCTATCTCTGAAGGAGAGGTGGCGTTTTTTCCCTGCCCGTGTCAATGGGACCGTCTTTAACGGAGAGGTGCCGCTGGGTGCTGGTTGAGAGGGGAAATAGCAAGCAAACCTACTAGGAACCGCACAAATTGCCAGAATGCACCAGTTGTTTTGCATAGACTTGTAAGCAGTGAACATAAACACTGCAGAGGCATCTTCAGCACGTGCAGGTCAAACCCTGCTTATGCAGTGTCTAAGGCCTGGTGTGGAGAGGTGAAGGTGTTTTAGCAGAGTAGCTGGGCTGCATGTGCTCCAACTTGCTCTGCACAGCAAAAGCAACAGCCACCACCTTTTTCCTCTTGCTGATCTTCTATCGATCTGTGCGTGAATCTTGTTACTACCCTTGACCTGACTTTGCTGCTCGAGGAGAAGGGCTCAGAGGTTTTCACAGGCATTTTAGTAAATGCTGCTCTGTATCCCATCCCCCTGCAGCCAGGGGTGGCATCAGGCCTCCATGTCATCTGCTGTGTTCACACTGTTAACGGCCTCATGATGCATCTCGGTTGCTTCCAGCTGCTGCCTGCTCACCTGCAGGGAATCTCCCCATGAGCTCCATCATCTATAAGGAGGATTGCAGGGTTGCCTGTGCTCTCTTTCTCTCTCCAGGAGAGTGGGATACAGACTAGTTCCTGGTGTCTTGTAGTTACAGGCATTGCATGCATTTGTTGTAATGGGACTGGTGCCTTCTCCAGGCAAATTGTACCTTTTAAAGGACAAAGAAGGTGCAAGAGCCTCGTATTGCTCTTCAGATAAAATGAGTAGGGTGTGCTTGGGGGCACCATTCCTGTGCCTGCTGAAGGGCTGATTGGAGTGTGAAAGAAAATCACATTTCTTTTGTTTTTCCATTGATTTGGGAGAAACCCAGCCATCAGGCTGAGATGCAAGCAGGATAGTAAAGAAGATAATATCCTAGGTAACTTTTTTTCCCCCTCTGTTCCACGTATTTTTCTGCAATAGCCTGTTACAGTTGGGAATTAATATAGTCTTCCCTTGAACCCTGATTCTTGGAGGAAATTGATTAAATTCCTTCAAAAGACATCATGGAGCTGAGAGTGATATTGGGAAATAGGATCCAATTCCCTCTCCCTCACCCCTTTGTTGGCAGTAAATTATTTGTTGCTTTCTCTGTGTATGCCAGAGGAGCTAATGTTTTATCTCCCCCTCCCCTGCTGTCCTCTCCTTTGCTCCATAAGCTCCATTGGTGACTTTTTTTTTTTCCTCAGACTGTCTAGCTGGTTATGTTGTATAATTGTATTTATTAGCGTAGTTCTCTACAAAGTTTCATTTTTAAGACTTCTGCTATTTCAGACTTGAGGAAGGGGCTTCTGCCCAAAACCATGTGGATTTTCATTTTGTTTTGTTTTGCAGTACCAGCTAGGCTGATAAGATATTTTCTCTGCTTATGAGCCTTGCTATTGTGGGGAAAGAGGAATTTTCATCTTTAGCAGTGGGTTGAGTGACAGGGGAACATTTGGCGCTTTTTCTGTGGCACAATACGCAGCTAAAAACATCCTGTTAATAGATTTTCTACATGTGGTTTTATTTTGAAGAGATTGCTCTATGGTAATACATATATATATATATATATGTGATAATGTTGAAATTTCTTAAAAATCCAGTGCTTGATCCCACTTCCTGGGTTCAGGGCAGAAACTCTTAGCCACTACTGATAAGGTAGATGGCCCTTAAAATTGCTTTGCTTTTTGATCTTTTCTGTATTCAGAGTTGCAGCTGTGAAATGAGAGATATGATTTAAAATTATTTTAGCCATATAGGTTGAGGCTCCTGCCTGAACACTAATTTGTTTTGGAGTTCAGCTAAAGCAATATCCAGTTTAAAAAAACCTTTAAATGAAATTAAGAATGTTGACATGTAAATTTTTGGCACCACTTTAATGAGTTGTTTTTAAAGCTGATTTAAACTTAGACAACCCTGAATAAATCCCAGGACTAATCTTGAGTGTGTTTTAATTGGTTTTGGCTTTGCAAGAAGCACTTTTCTGAAGTACTATTGCTGAGAAATCCCTGTCATGCTATATTAACAGATAACTATATGACATGTACTTGTATCTTGTTAATGAATAGATTTGGAAATAAACTAAAAATATTCTTCTTTTTCAGGAAACAGCATAATTTGAAGCATAGTGTGGTGGTCTACAACTGCTTTTTGTGCAGGCAGTCCCTTCAAGCATCTCTTGTGGTGAGTCAGGGTTAATTCAATCCAATGTGGCTATTTATAAAGGTAGTTCCTCTGCAGCAGAGGGCGTTTTGGATGCCAGTTGACATTTCAATGTTGTAGCAGGTTCTCTTGACAGCACACCTCATCTCTGAGACGTGTGAGTCCCCATGGGCTGGTGTAATTCACGTGTTTTTTCTAGACAGAGGGGAGTTTTAATATCATTTCAGAAGGATTTCCTGGGCATGAGTCTACAGGCTCTCACTAGGAAGATGCGTCTAGGAGCACCTCAAACACTGAGGGAGGTGCTGCCTACGGGTTGGCACTGGCTGTGGGACACAGGGGAGGAGCATTTGGGGATTGCACCAGGCTTTTTATGGGGTGTTCCAGGGAGGAACCAAAGCAAAGGGGTGGGAAGAGAGATCAAGGTGGTTTGGTTGGGAACTAGCATGGAAAAGTGGAAGGCTACGGGGATGAAAGGAGTTGGTCATGTGTGAAAAGGTTCCTAAGTAATTACGCTTGTCTGGTTTTGAAAGGCTACTCGTCGTACACTCGTTTGACCACACTCTGTACCAGGCCTGTGCAGCTGATCCCATCTTATCATTAAAAATTAAACTCCACTTTTAAGTATTTTTCCCAAGTGAGGGGCTCTCCTGTGTCTGGCTGAGTGTGCAGAGGCCTCAGTGCTGGTGCCTGGAGTCAAGCTGCAGGGGCTGTGCCTGGAGCAAGTGCAGGTGCCTGTGTCACCTGTGAGGGCTGGCAGGTACCCAGCTGGACTAGCCAGTGGACAGGTTAAGTGCCTGGGGGCCAAACATGTGTGTGGCAGAGAGGAGGACAGCTGCTGGTTGCCAGAAGGGCTAGAGGGTCCAGGCTACCTGCCTGAGAGACCAGCTTGTGTGTGTGTGTCTGTGTGGCCCTGCCTGGCTGGCTCAGGTTTGAGCTATTTATGAAAATAAGCAAATTAGATAGATTAAAAATATACCAAAGGCATTTCTTTCCAGAAGGGAAGAAAGGTCTTTAGCTTAGAAATTGCTCCTCGGGAGAAATGTATATGTTGGTACCTTACTGTTCACAGCGGGTGCAATTCTTCTTGTTGCGGCTGGATTTCTGCTGCTTCTGTCATTTCACACCCACAGCTCTTACTGCTCTTGAGGAGAGCTGACTGCTCTTCTTCAAGCAGGCAGAGAGGTCGCTGTGTAGCAAAAAACAAACCGCAAAACCCACCGTTTCTATGACCTTCTATTCATTAGTTGGCTCACCCTGAGCCCTTCCAGTGGGGGACATATGAGGGAGTCGCTGCTGCTTTTCAGGAAAAACTGGGCTGAAACTGCTGAGATAAGAACTGCAAGGATGCTGCCAGAGGGTGTAGCCTCTTGGGATGCTGCCCTATGACAGGCTGGCTGCAGGTGCTTTCCAGCCCTATTCCCCATGGCCAGTGATTCTCAGTTGGACCTTGTCCCACACCAGGTGAGCAGAGTGAGTGCAGGCACCATGGCCAGGCTCAGCCGAGCACCAGAAACTGACCCACAGAGACAAGGCCAGACACTCATCAAACCGGGCTCAGGGTTGGGAACAGCGTGTGCAAGGACAGACACGGGCATTGCAAGCACCAGTGAAGGACCCAAACGTGGGTGTGGAGCAGACACAAAAAAAAATACCCAGATTTCGCGCTCGCCCTTCAGCTGCGCAGCTTTTGGTGGGGGTGCTTGGATGCCTGTGCTGAGTGGAGATGCCCCAGTAGATGGCAGGACAGGAGCTGGTGACGCAGACACTGCTCAGGCTGTGGCTGGGAGAGAGCAGAGCTTTCCTGTCGTACCATCTCTGTGTTACCTGAAATGACCCAGAGCCACTGCAAGGAAAGCTGGAGCGCAGGCTGGTAATTGAGATGGCCTTTCTAGGCTCCTGGCCAGTCCAGGGCTGCCCACAAGCTCTGTTCTCCTCAGGTAATCAGCATTCCCACATGAGCAGTGCATATCTACTGAGTTTTTAATAATTAAAATTGCTAATCCTGTCACGCTCAACTCACTTGGTGGCCACTTTTCAAACTGACATTTGCTCCACAAAAGTTTTGAAGTCTGAAATGGAATTCTGCAATTTTAATCCGTTGCTGTGTGCTTTCTATCTTGCTGTAAGAAGGTAGGAGTCCTAGGAGGTTTTGTCAATAGAAAAGATAATCTTTGGAGCGTGTGGCATGTGACAGTGTAATTCCCTAAAATTAGGGCAGCCAACAGATGTAGGCACTAAAGGAGGAATCCTCTCCATTTTGCTTATAAAGGAAACCTTGCTGCAAACATTGCAGATGAATGGCAGGAATAAAGGAGTCATTATAAGTAAACAAATGTATCGACTTTTTGGCCTCCCAGCTGTGCAAAGCACTGTTTAAAATATTGCTGGAGAGGCAGGCAGCACCACTAAGAGATGTCATTTTGGAGAACAGCCTCCTAAGCTGCGGTGTGGTAACCAAAGCTCATGATACTTGCCAGGCACCAAAACAAACCTGCGGTTCTTTTTAAGGCCAGATCCCAGCACAGATATTTATTGTTTTTGCTAGTAAGGTTTTGCTCACAACTTTATCCCCCTGCTTCTGCAAGAATTAAAAGGACTTAAGTGACAAAGGGCATTTCTGAGGGTTAAGATGTATCATGCAGCTCCTGAGTGTGGATCTTGATTTTGTGTGGTAGAACAGGAAAGGATTGTAGCAGAAGCTCTTTCCAAATGACTCCGGCTGAAGTGCTCAGGGAGAATAAGGCTTTTTTTTTTTTTTTCTTCTTTTTTGTTTTTGTGTGTGAGAGAGAGGACTGATAATCTTAGGCATGTAAAGACCTTGAGAGGTCAATCAGTCAGTGTTTGTGACACAAGGGGATTAGTTAGATATACACCACTCCAGGGAAATATTTGTCCACCCTGTTACTCAACCCTCTGGTGATGGAGATTCCCACCAACTGCTGCAGAACAGACATTTACTGGGACAGGGTCTGCGGCCTGGCTGCTCCCATCCCCTTATGAGTGCTGTAGGGTCGGGCTGGATTATGACCTGTGGTGAAGTGGATTTCGATGGCTTCTGTCTCATGCTTAAATTCTTACCCCTTAGGCTGCCTTGTTCTACTTTGCTGTCTCTCGGCTTACAGGAATTATGTAAAGATCAAAAAAATATCAGATGACAAGGTCAGAACAAACAAGAGGAAGTTCCTTTTCACACAGTGTGTGTGGAACTTATTGCTTCAGGATGTCTTGCATGCCAGAATTTTCGATGATTGCAATAGCAATCACAGAGTCATGGAAAAATGCCGAAAGGGCTGCTAAGCACTTCTGGCTCTGGAGGAAGCCCCTCAGCCAGGACTGCTGGAGGTTGGAGTCTACAATACTGAAATATTCCCACATGTTTGACCTATTTCTTTTATTTTTTCACTTTATGCATCTGCTGCAGAGCCTGGCCTGAGGCAGGAGCTTTTGATCTGCTACTCCATGTACCCTACAGACACCACTGAGTTATGGTCTGCCAGAACCCAAATAGAGGCTGTCACTACACAAATAGGCAACAAAGAGCACAGGGGTCACATATGAGCCCAACAAAATGTGCCTCCTCCTTCAAAGATCTGTAGAGTTGGAGTGATATTGGGTTTGGAAGCCATCTCCTGTATCCTTGAATCCCCTTCCCTAGCTTATGAATAAAGGGCAGAGACAGGGAAGGACATCTGAATTTCTGGGAAGGGAGAGGAGCAAGAAGGCTGTGAGGAGGCAGAAAAATCTGCTCTGTTGGCCTGAAGTAACCCTGGGAAGCTGCCGTGAAGGAGGACCTCTGCCCGTTCTGCCTCACCAGCTCCCAGTTATGCTAATTGTATTAGCTGCCCTCCCAGGGATTTTTCCCAGCCTGATTTTGCTGTCTCATAGTTCTGACCCGGTTTTGACATTTGAAGGAGCAAGTAAACCCCTACATATGCCAGGTTCCCTTGCTACCATTGGCTTCCTTGCTGACCGTATGCGCAGCCAAGGTAGTGTTGGATATCCCTGGATAAGCAAAGGATCACAGAGATGCTCTGAGATCAGGCTGCTTTGTAGTGCCATGCCAAGAAATCATATCCACCCTTCAAGGTGTTTTTGGGCAGCCACACACCACCTCTGTCTGTGTTAAATTCTGAACTGTTTTGTAGTACGTGCTAGTCTCATGTTCCTCTACCTGTGGTTTATCAGATGACAGAAAAATTCCTGTCAGGGCAATCCACACATGTACACAGCTCCAAACAGCAAACATGTACATGCCCATAAGCAAGCAGAATATGGAGAAGTTGGGAAAGACACACACTCGCAGCCAAAACTGAGTCTGATTTTTCTGCTGTAAATGCAAATCACTATGGTCATGCTGCACATGGTGGCTAATATTTCCCTTGTTATTTTTTTTCCTTTAAAGGTTATGCTGTCCTTCAGTTCTAAAAAGCTCAACAAGTGCTGGCAGGAGCACAGCATGTACCTGGGAGGTAACAAAGGAATTCTTGTGTGCCAGGCCTGGCATTTGCAGCTGTTCTTCTCAGTGCCTGCAGTCAGTGCCCAGCCTTTCTGTCCCACATCCTCTGAGCCTGAAATGAGTCTAGAAATGTTTATCCACCTGTTGTGAGGGTTGATAGGACAAATCATTGATATTCCATGGGGATGGGAGGGCAGGAAGAAATCCCATTGAAATTATGAACATATAGTGGAGCAAGAGAGCATAGAAGAAAGAAGCTTGGAGCATATGCTCTTACATCATAAAGCATGATCCTCCAACAGGATAAATATGAAATAGGAAAATATGCACCAGATGAAGCATGCTGAACATCAAATGTATGTACCTTGCTTGTCTTTTGGTGAATTTCCTCATCATTCGTGAGTGGTTTTGTGCTTGACATCCGAGAGAGAATTGAAGGAACTGGTTTTTGTTACCGTGGGTATTGCTGTTTAGAGCTGGGAGGGAGCTTGGTGTGCCAGTGTTGCCCAGAGTTTTGCTTGGAGAGTAAAACAGAAATTGACCTCTTCTTTCAAACTCGTGAAGGTCTCTCCTGTTGTAGGACAAAGAAAGGGGGAGAAGTTGCTTAAGATCAATGCCATGAAAATGTACACTTTTTAAATTTCTTCTGTTAATCTGAGTTTAGTATCTACTCCTTTAGCTTCCTCTGCTGACAGTCAGTGCTATTTAAAGAACTGGCTTTTATCCAAGGCCTGCACTTGCATGCTTCATGTTAGACTAGGGCTGACAGAAAAGCTCTCTTGCTTTGCTGAGCAATCCTTGTGCTATTACACACAAAAGGTCTCATTTCAGAGTTTTTATTTATTTATTTATTTTTAATGTAGTGCTGGCTTAGAGGGAAGCTTTTCTGACAAAGCAACCTTGTGGATATAATGTGTCTGTGCTAATTGACGTTTCGTGGAGACGGGCAGGAGCTCAAAGGCAGTGATTTTTACATGCAATTCGTTTTTGAGGCTTTCCTATGAAAAGCTCAAACACGAAAGCTTTCTGATTGTTGTGGACCACTTGGAAATTGCTGTTCGTCATTTCCTTGATTCCTGTTGGTATTCTCCATTCCTGAAATAGACATTACTCTTGGTAGCTATAGCATCCTGTAGCTATAGCATACTTTTTCATTCATAGCCTCTTTTGATTTAATATAATAGTGAAAGATTGTTAGCAGATTTTTCCACAGGTTGGAAAACAAAGATATGGAGAGGATCATGATTTTTCAACAAGGATAATGGGAACCTGAGATACTACCAGGACAAAGAATGTCAGTGGTGCCAATGCAAGAGTTTCATTTTCTCTGAGTTGTAAGGTCTGTTTTCCTGAGTGTGGCATTTGGGCCTGCACAGCCAGATTTCAGACTGTTAACCCTGGAAGAAAAGTGTGAAAAAGGACCATGTTTTGGGTTGACAGCCTGGAAGTCCTGTGCCCCAGCCTTCCTGGAGCACTGTTGCTTTCCGTAGCATTCAGTACTGACTTTATAAATCTGCGTTTAGGAGTCTAGGTAAGTCTATCATTCTGGTTCTCGGAGATGGTAGAAGCCTCTTGTGATGTTCAGGTCTTGATCTTCACACTCAATTTGAGCTTCAATCTGCTGGTTTCAGTCCCTGTATTTATAAATTGGGCCTGTTGCAGGAGAGTCTGACTACACCGAAGCATTGTGAAGACATATTACTAAGAGCCCCAAAGTGCAGGTTATGTGACGAGACTTTCCCAAAGCACCAGGGAAGAGGACTGCGCATTGCAAAGCACCTAAGAACTGTGCTCAGCCCCTCTGGAGCCAACTGTGCGGATGTGAATAGCACGTTTGTTCTACTAACTCACTCACCTTCAGCTAGGAATAGCCAGAGATTTACTGGGAGATACAAAGGGGAAAGAGGCAGTCTAATACTGCAACAGTGCTGTTGCCATCCATAGATCTAGAAAAAGAACTAATAGAATCAGAAATTCTGTTAATGCACACCCAATGCTAACTGTTGTTAGCTCATATATAATTCTGTTAAAAAAATGAAAACTGCAGTCTGCATGTATTGCACACATGGGCTTGCATTTATAATTCACAAGAATGTGCTGGTGAGCAGCTTTAATGCTTTTAATGCAAATAGTAGAAATCTGAGGTAAGGAATGGGGAATATCTGTGTTCTAGTTTGGTCTGTGCATTATATGAGAGTAATGTTTGTGTTGCGTTTTGAATTATTTAATCGTGCAGCTTAAGACAAGGGTTGAAGTTTACAATACAATGTTTTACTTAGTGTGCTCTAACAGTGATGCTTTATTTTGACTGAATTCAATCATATTCTTATGTTAATGGAGTATAATAATAGGAAATCAGCCAAACTAATGAAGATGTGAAAATTGCTTGATACAGTTTTCTATGTATTTTTTCCCCCTTTTTTTTTTTTATGGTTGCTCCGCAAGAAAGAGCGTTTGAGCTGAGCGTCTGGAAAATGTTAGGGCTAGTAAGTTTGTATTCCATAGACAAAGTTTATGTTAAAAAAAATCATCATTCAGGTACAGTTAATGTTCAGCACTGTACAACCGAAAATTATGATATATTTGCTACAGGCCTTTGTGCTTTCTCTACAAGTGTAGAAACAGTTTTAATTTGCATTTTTTTCATATATATGTGTAATTACCCTTTTATTTTGTAGGTGCTGTATTTTTTTCTTTTTATATGACTTGCAGTAATTTACCCATGAAGCCGTTAATGTATCTATGGAGGTGTAAGCATAAGGTTTACTTTTTAATATTCCAGTGCAGAGTGACCCTCAGTAAGGTCATGCCGTTTGCACTGGCTCCCATCTCTGGTCAAGAGAGGTCTCTGGAAGCCAGTTTAGTAAGTTGCAACAAAGTTGCAGTGTCATGTGCTGCTCCAGGAAAAGTTCAAACTTTCAAATTTGGGCTCTGACCACGAGGAGACAGAAATGAGATGCAGTTCTGAGAAGGGAGATACATTATACTTCTACTTATCCCACAGAGCTCCTGAGTGCTCTCCGAAGCTTGAATCATTTAAAGTTCACATTTGGAAGCACCTCTTCAAGTATGGAGTAAGGTTGGGAGTGGGGTGGAGAGTATACTTGGATAGCTGGCATTCAGTCACGGCAGTAAATGCTTGAGAATATTTTAAAATGGAAACTTACTGGAGCTAAGATGGCCCAGTGCATTAGTATGAAAGAAACCTGCCACTGTCTGTCATCAAAAGTGCAAAGGGACTACTATTATGTGCTGCAGTCTTTGACTCCTCGCCCCAATGGCCACAATGAACTAGAATCGTCTGAGTAAAATCTGCATGAGCTCAGAGCAATTTTTACAGTACACTTCTCACTATTTTTACAGTGCAATTCTTTACGTTAACACCATGTCTTTAGGTTTAATGTACAGTAGGAAGGATCAGCTGCTCTATAAATTCAGCTCAGTCTTTTGCAATGCATGTGAAGCATTTTAAAAGAATTAAGCAGCAAGAATTATAAAGCTGTACAGCTGAACTTGCTGGGTAAACTAATTTTGAACAAGAATATTATCTATAAGAATGTTCTCATTGTTTCTAATGGAAAACAGCAAACTAAAAGTCCGTGGCACAGAAGCACAGAACAACTGTGATTGTAGGAAGTCTTGATTCTGGTTTCTGCTGTGGAGTGCTGCATGTGTGATGGCACATTGAGCACCCTCCTCCTACAGTGTGTACAGGACGCTTTGGAGGTCTAAGTACTGTTGCAGCTCTGTCTTGTGTCACTTTTTGTATGAGATCACAGTGCAGAAGTGCTACAGAGGCCACCACAGCCTAAGTAAATTCTTAGAACACTTCTGGGCAGGTATCCAGTGCAAATGCCTGGATAAGCTTATAATGCTTTTCACACACAACTAATCTGACTAATCTGTCACTTGATATCCTTGGAGCTGGGGATGGCAGCATTTAGCTGACACGCAGCTCTGTTAGCATGGGCCGAGGAGAGGGCTTGGGAGCTCTATCTTCCTACAGCAGTGACGCAGGCAGTGGTTAAACTAAGATCCCTGCTGATTAGAGGCTTGCTGAGCTAATTGAATAAGCTCTCTTCAGATAAACCAGGTTGAGCTATCGGGGTCTAAACCCTGCCATGACTTTTTCCTACCTAGTCCTTAACTAAGTCTGAACAGTCTCCATATAGTTTTAAGTTCCTGAACAGTCTCCATATAGTATATGGAGAGTAAAATCAGGCATCTGTATTGCACACCTCACTGTCCTCTCTTTGCTCATGTTTTCTTCCCTAGTACTGTGCACATAGTGATTAAAGACCATCCTCTGGGCCTCCCTCGCTTTGGGAAGTGCTCCCACACTCCAGGGAACTGAAAATTCATCTCTCACAGAGTGACAGCATGGGGCTGCCACCTGCCCTTCTCCCTCCAGGGCTGGTCTTAGCCAAATAGTGTTGGCTGTGGGACACTGCTGTCCACATGCTGTGAACCAGCACACTTATGAAGCAGTGAAGTGTTTCTCTAAAAAGCGTCCTATCTTTTCAAACCTTCTTGTTTGCAAAAGCTGCTACTGATGTAAATGTGGCATTTTGCATCACTTTTGTAAAGTGCATTTTTAGATGTAAAAAAGAAGGAAACAATATTCAAATGCTTATAGGAAAACCTGGCTTACCAGGCTGTGGTAAACAGGAGAGACAGATCATTTGGGTAATGATGTAATACAAAATATGCCATAAACACTCTGAGAAAATTATCAAATGTTGGAAATCAGGAAGGAGAGGAATGAGGCTCTTTTGTATGCATATTGCGCCCAGCAGATATTTTCTGTTAGCCCAGGTTGTTGAGTACTGCCAAGTAAGGAATTTGAGGTATACCTGGACTGATAGAAAACACACACTATGCACCATGCAACTTTTTTTTGGAGTAATGAATGATTTCCTCTGTCCTTCATTCACTACTGGATCACCAGTTGTGAGGAAGGTTAGATCAGTATCTTTTGTCATGTACTGAAACAGAAACACATTGGCTTTGCTGTGTTTTGCACCTGCTGCCATGCAGGCTGCTCTGGTTTCTCCTAGTTGCTACTTGCTTAGCCGCAGCAGCGTGCAGGGCCGAAAGCCTCTGTGGAGCAATTGTGGGTGATCCTTATTTGACAGTCAGAGGACAAGGGCCAGCTTTCCAGATCGCCTGCTGTTGTTGGAAAGTATTGAAAGTCTTCTGTACTACCTTGCTGTCCATCAAATCTCCATCAGCTTTTCATTTGCTCGCTCAAATACAGCTCTTGCGTTTCCCTGACACACCAAAATCATTATCTCTGTAGAGAACTTCAGAAATGAAGGGAAATCAATTTTCTGGGAGCTGTTGGGAAATTGCAACACTTTCAGAAAATTTCATCTGGAGTACAGGTTTGCATTAACTGGAATTGCCTTGCTGGGAACTCATGCTGTATGAGTCTATTTTCCATTCAAAGCCTAGAACTACCCTTAGTTCTTTCAACTAGATATTACCTGCACTTCCCCTCTAAATATTATGAGCAAACACCATCCTCGTTCTATATCCACAAAACTAGGGTAATATAAAGGCTTTGCAAGAGGCCAAATAAGATGCTCAAAAATGTTCAAAAGATACTCAAAGATACTCAAAACTTACCAGCAACAAGCATTTTTACTGTTACTCCTGCTTTCATTTTCCTTTCTCCTGAATGTTGTGTGCAGAGCCCATTATTAACTTAGAAACTGTGGGACAATATTCATGAGATGCACTAGAAGCCTGAGCGGGAAATGTCACTGAGGTACAGGCGGGGGAAAAAGAACTGAAAAAGTCCTTGTGAGTCTGTGTCTGCTGGGGCAGGCTCATCCAGACTGCCATTCCTGATAAGAAGCTATCTGAACAGTTTTTAAAAGCCCGTGATGCCAAAGGCTCCATGAGCATCCCAGTCTCTCCCAGCAGTTCACTGTCCAGATCATTGTGAAGTCTGTTCTAAGGTCTGTTATAAAGTTTTGGGGAATGGATTGGGCCTTTCCTCCTTGTGTCTACCTTTCGCTTCACTCTTCAAAGTGAGTCTCCTTTCAACCTTCCCTCACAGATCCTGTTTTGGGGCCCTCTGCCCATCCTCCTCACTCCTCTCTGCAGTCCTTCCAGCTGCAGAAATGTGTCACATGGAACTGGACATGGTGCTCCATCCGAACACTGCCCATGGCAAAAGCATTATTTAATGTGTCTTTTATTTTTATAGCATGTTGAGTTTGGGGGATTTTTTTTTTTTCCAACAGCATCTGCTGCATTACCGAGCATCAGATTATACCCTTTTCTACATAGTGCTCTTTAACCAGTTGTTCCCAATCCTGTCATCCTGTCTCTGTATTCTCCTTTCTTATCTAAGTGTGAACTTGTATTTCTTCTGACTGAATTTTCCCTATACATTAGCTTTTCTACCTTCCAGCAGTGTGTGGTGGAGGAAGACAGCTATATTTGCTCTGATGAAATGACAGCTGGATACTCTGTTGCCTTACAGGAATCTCACTGTGTTCAGAACATACAGAATCATGAACATAGAGGTGTGGGAAGTGGACCATGTTTGTAAACATAAAAGAAAGTAACTGCAGGACTCTGTGCAAACATTCGTGTTTCATCATCTGGGTTTATTCCTAGGTAATAAAATGATGGCTTAAATCAATTTGGTTAAAGGTTGAAGAAGAACAAGGAGGTCTGGATGGTGAGGAGGATTGCAGCACAGGCTGCTAGCACCTGGCCTGCCACGCAGGCTCAGGTGAGGCTGTTGAGGATCCAGTGTGAGACACAGAGAGCTTATGACCCAGAGACAATATTCTTTATACCAGCACGCTGATTACCCAAGATTTTGAACTCTTGGCAGGTGAATAGTAAATACCAGGATGTCGAAGTCTACTGACAATCTGGACTAGTGCAGGAAGTCAGCTCCAAAACATTAGGGCTGTTTGATAAATAGTGGCTGGTCTGAACAAGAGGCAGAAAATGCAAATGCGGAGGATGGGAAGGCCATGCCAGGGCAGGGAGCGCTTGACCTCCACATGCCAGGATTGTTTCCACTGTGCAGCCAGTGTGACATGAAGAAAGCTGATGAATTCTCTGACTAATAATTTATAAAGTTTCCATGGGACAAAGATGGTGGTGATGAGTGGGTGACAGAATGACAAGCAAATTGGAATGATGGCTGTAACCATTTGGATCTCTTCACTAAGCAGGACAACTAGACAAAACTGTCTTCAGCACTGCAGAAAAGAAATATTTTCCACTGTAGGCAGCAGTGGAAAAATAGTGAAGCAAGAATCAAGGCACAAAAAGCAGAGCTCTTCAGTGGGATTGTTTGAGGACAGCCCTGTTTTGTTTAAAAAAAGATTAAACAAAATGTAGGCAGAAACTCAGGAGCTGTAAGATTAGGGGCTTGGGAACTGTGCAATCAAACCTTATCCCTGCACATCTCAGCAGAAAAGCTCGGGTTTTTCGGAAAAAGGCTGTAGGTCTGTGTGACCAGCAGCACACACGGGCCGTGTGGAGACATGTGAAAAGACGCTGAGCACCGAAGTGAACTCCTGGCCGGTTGGTAGCCACGCGGCTCCGATGTCGGGCTCCCGGGCAGCCTGCCAGGGTTTTACTGGCTGCTGATAAAACTAGCAAGTGCCTCATAGCATGAACAGTGTTGGAATTGCAGGGAACGGGGTTATTCAGGGGACTCGGACATGAGTCACCAAAAGTATCAGAAGTTTGCCTGAATTCCTCCTGCATTGGGGAAATCCATGTACGGTTGAGTACTAGTGCGTACTTAAGAATTGTGACTGGATGTAAGTTGTACCAAGCAGGAACTGGTTTGCATCTAAGCTTATTTAAAAAAAAAAAAAAAAACGAGGAGCTGGTTAAACGCTAGGACAACTTAAGGTCAGGCTGGAGCTGAAGTCCTCTAAAGGACCAGATTGTTTCCACTGCATGAAGCAGTTCCCTCACTGGAAGCCAGACTTCAGATTGGCACTTCTGTTGATAAGGATGGTTTTGATGAGGCCACAGCAAGGTGCCAGTGGAGCAGGGCTGGTGGTGCAAGACAAAGCTACCCCTGCCATTCCACGGGGAGTCCCAGCTCTGCTCCTTTCGCAGGCATGAGGAACAGGCCGTGGCTCAGGAGATGTCTCGGATAGCCGCCACATTCCTCCCGTGACAGGGCTGCACGGTGGTATGTCCTGTAAGAAATGGAAAGAACTGGATATATAACCACAGTAATGGATGCAACCTATTGATGAGGTATTGTGTGCAGACTTTAATTAGAAATACCCACCAGGCTCTTTCTAATGGCGAAGAAGCCGTGTTTAAACCTGCTCTCTGCGGAACTTACATCCACGCTTTCCACACCGCCTGAAGGAAGCTCAACCTGGAATGTGGTGCGTGGTGCCACGGGGCAGCACAGGTGGCCATGAGCCGCGTCGCAACATCAATTATCGTAGTTAATGATAAGGAGAGAGCCTGAGGGGCAAGTGACCTTCTCATTAACCTGGCAGTGCTGAAATGCCCTGCGTGCCTGTGGCGCTCGGACAGAGCAGGGCTGAAACTACCTCCCCAGCACCTTCCAAGACCAGCCGCTGTAGGGTAAGTACTGGAAGGCCCGTGGAGGAGGGAGCGCTTCCCACTGCCCGAGGGCCTCACTCACTGGGAGCTGCCCCATGGCGCCCACAGCCAAAGCGCCCCCCCGCCTGCGGCCCCTTTAAACCGCTCCCCCGCCCGCGCAGCGCCCCAACGGCCGCCGGGCGGGGCCTCGCGCGCCCCAACGGCCGCCGGGCGGGGCGGGGCCGAGGTGACGGTTGGGCCGAGGCGGCGGCCGGGGAGGTGGCGGCGGCGCTTTATAAAGCACGAGCGGCCAGTGGGTCCCTGTCTGTGCCGTCGATTGCCTCCGGAGGTGACGGGCGGGCTCGCCGGTGAGTGGGGCGCTCAGCCACCCTTCGGCTCGGCTCGGGACTGGGTGGTTGTCCCTGGCCGGCCGGCCGGCGGGCGCACGTGGCCCCTCGTCCCGTGCGGGGGCGTTTCTTCGCGCCGTGCGTGTCGCGTTAGCCTCCCGGAGCCCCCGTTAGGGGAAGGAAAAGGGGTGGGGGGCACTTAGCACCTTGCAGGGTTTCCCTCTCTTCTCGCGGGCGGCCACGTGCTACGGCTTCTCTCGCTACTTTCCTTTCCTGATGCTCCTGATCTCGTACTGGGGCTGGAGAAAGGTAGCCCTCGCTTGTTTTATTTTAGTTTTATTTTGTTTGTGGTTGTTGCCTTCGTCTTCTCTCGTAGCTGCTATTGCTGCATATTTCATGATACAGGGGCTTATGGCCTTGCAGTATCTCTCAAGGAATGCCTTTGATGGTGGGAAGTCTTGTCTTCCTGGTATTGTACTTGGAATTAGTACAGTGGCTGCAGTTCTCAGCCTTGACTGCGTCATGTTTGAGGATGTCCATGTGCATTTGGGAAGTGTGATCTGCACAGTCCTAGAGCAGTCCTTAGCTGTGTTTATATAGGCTTGCTTATGTTGCACGCAGTAACTCTTTAAGAGTAATAAGTCATCTAATGTAAGTGTTTGTAGCATTCGGTAGTCAAATCCATTAAAAAAACATTTTCAAAGTTAAAGCTGTTTTGATTTGGGATGTACTCAGTTGTGCATTTCATGAGTGATGCTGGTGTCTTAGAGTTAACTAGAGAATATGGTGTTAGGCCTCTGAATTCAACTGAGGACTGCTTTCAGTAATGTGTTCTTTTACTAAATTTGCACTTGCACTTTTGATTTTATTTCTGTCATGTTGCTAAGTCAAAGTAATCAAAAGAGCATTACTTTTTACTAGGAATAACTAGTCCTTACCAAAAAAAAGTAAAATAAAGGCAGCATTTTAATTTATAATGATGGCTGGACTTTTTTTTTTTTTTTTTTAAAAGCTTGCTATAATTCAAATATCTAATGTGCGGCTCTTTTAAGGAGATGCTTACTGTCTTTACTTACCGGTATAAGGAAACATTTCTGGATAAGAGGTAGAAGAAGTTGCCATGCCCCAGTGCACTTCTTTAAGTATGGAAAGTAGAAATGGGAGGACTCAGAGTTGCTGATTTGGCCCAAACAGCAGGCAGAGACCCATACTGTAATTCCTTAAGAGGTACAAATCTTCATACCAAATAGCCAAGGTGTTAATCTTGGGTTATGTCAAGGGAAAAATGTTCTCTTAAAAACTCTCTATCAGGGCATCCGGTGTGCATCCAAACTTTATTCAGTAGGTAGTAGTAAATGTATCTAAAGAGGAAGCTTTACTCACTGAGTGAATGTGTTTCTATGTTGCATTATTCCCCTGGAGTTGCAGGGGAAAGGTGAGCGGTTTACAATGTTCAGGGTGAATCAAATATAAAATGTAAGCAATAGTACAAGTATCTCTTAAAGTTTTGTATTAACAGATCTGTTTGTGATAGATATAAAATGTATCTCAGTGTGTTGGAAGCAGAAAGTTAACTGGTATTTTTAATCTGGGTAGCAAGGCCTATTAAAAGCAGAGGAGCATGTATGGCTGGTGGTAGGGAAAACTGAGCTTAGCTCTGCCTCCATTAATCATAGGTCTGCCATAAATCATGGCAGCAGAGGAACTGGAGTACCTGGAGCTGGAAATGGCCTCCCTACAGTGCAGTACCACACACATGATGTGACTCTGCTGCTGCTGCTTTCACTTTCAAAAGCTGACAGAGTTGGTGCCACTGGTTCCTAATTGTTTTGGCCTTCTGGCAATATAGTGGGTGCCTTTGTTTGCCCTTCTTGCCTTTTTTTCTTTTTTTAATCAGTGATCTCTTCTTAAGAAGACTGAAGAGTCAGCTGAAATTCTGTTGTTTTATCTGAGTATTTGAAATGTGTGCTATGCATTCCTAAAGTTTTTTTTCTTTGGATGCAAGAAGACCAGATATTTTTCCTCTGTTGTCTTTTATGACAAAAATTTGGTCTAGAGCAACTATTCGTCAGGCAGGCTCAACATGTGCCCCTTTTGCTAACTCTGTTTTAGTCACAGTTCTGGACAGAGGGAGTGGCTAAAGAAGGTTCATCCTCTAGGCAGTGCCAAATAACTGGTCAATGTATCTGGGACCCCTTTTCAACTGGGTAGGATAACTGGATAAACAAATGAACAGAGTGGAAGTGCAAGCTAAGAATGATGTTAAATGCAGCTGTTCATGAAACTCATAGATTAAAGATTGTAGAATCCAGGGAGTTAGGAGGATATTCTAGAAAATGAAGAAGACTCCTTGCTTAGGAGTAAGGGAAGAGATAAGCTATGAAGAGACCTCATTTTGGGAAGTGCAGTCTTGAATAGGCTGGATTAATCTGGTGTCTAATTCTTATCTCTTTTCTAAGATCATCACTGGATTATTTAAGCCTCTTGCAAAGTATATATCATGGAATACTTCCTGCTTGCAGTCATTTCTTTGTCCAAGTCATTTCATTAACTTCTAAGTTGGAAGAGACCTTTAATGTTAAAGGCTTATGCATGTATGTATATGCTATTTCTATGTAACATTAGCAAGAATTGATACTTTAATGAAGAGTATAGTGTACTCCTGTATTTTCTATTAATCTTTATACCAGAAAGGGAAGACAGAGTTTTAATAATGAATGTCTTAAAATGCTCCCCGATTCCAGGATATAGTCAAACTAATTCGATTTGTCAGAATTATCAGTTGTTAATTGCAGTGCTCCTTAAGATCGTGTCTGGAAGATGAGAACTACTTTGACCTTTTGCAAGGAGGATAAAGGTTGTCCAAGACCACAGATTTGAAGCAAACAATTGATTGAACCAGACAATTGATTTGCTCGGAGACACTGATTTGAACCCAACTGCCATTACGCAGCATTACCTTTGCCTTGGTTGTCAGAGATACTAAATGGTTTCCTCACTCTTGGCATGTTTGGAAAGTCCAGTTTAAGAGGATGAAGCACAAAGTTGTTTTAAATGCTCACATGTGCCCCTTCCCCTAGTGCTCCAGGTGGCAGATGTTGCAGATGCATGTGTTTACATTACAACTATTTTTACTCGTAGAAGCTTTAATCACTCTTATCTTTCACAGAAAGAGGAATCAATAATGTCGGCGCTGAATTGGAAGCCATTTATCTACGGAGGTTTAGCATCAATCACTGCGGAATGTGGTAAGCATTTCTTTTAACTGTGTACATGGCTGTTTAACTTGGAAAGTCCCATTAAAAACAAGCTTGGTTCCATAAGGTCAGTTGATGAATGCTGTATTGTATGGTTGTTTTTAGGGTGAAGCACTGGAGTTTTTCCTGCACTGCGGATTAAGAAGTTGCTAAGAACCTTGTTTTAATGTTGAAACACTTATGTAAACTCTTGGTTTTTATACAGACTTTGTCCTTTGGCTTTTATCTCTTGTTCAGCGTTTGATCTGTTTATAGACAACGCTCATAAATCTATATCCCCTTTCTTTTACTAGAGTAGTAAGCTAAGCTCTTAACTAGCAAAATAATTTTTTAAATTTTTACGGTAGCTGTCTTGCAGTCTGCGCTGCTGTTTTTGAATGTTAGTGTCTGTTTCAACTTGAATACTTATTTATTTAGTGTAAAGCATAATATGGTCACTATGGTGAAATAACTCGTTTGATTAAGTGTTTAATACACAGACTAACCTAAAATACTAACATGCTTTTAAATCATACTTGAGATATGTGACAGTAAAGGAGAACTGTATTTCTGTATTTTTGATAATTGTTTCATAATTATGTTCATAAGTAGCCTGATAGTTTTAGACTCACAAATGGAGTCTCTGATGTAATTTACATTGCACCTACTCTCTAAGACAGACCACTCCTCTATTTTTGCCTTCTACCTCATCTGTTCTCATGAATCTTTCTCAAACTTGAACTGAGACCTCTATTTTATTTGATAGTGGCTAGTAGTGCAAAATTTCTTATGAAAGATGGACAATCTGCAGAAGCCATGCTTTTCTGGCAAAACTTAGTTTACCTTAATAGAATTTCTCTTCCAATTTTATTTTTAAGGTACTTTCCCAATTGACCTGACGAAAACACGTCTACAGGTTCAAGGTCAAGTTAATGATGCCAAATATAGAGAGATCCGCTACCGAGGGATGATGCATGCACTAGTGAGAATATTCAAAGAAGAAGGATTGAAAGCATTGTACTCGGGGTAAATAAACTAATTAACTTGGAGTAGGGGTTTCTGAACAGTCTATTAATAATGAGCATAAACCATAGCATTTAAACTCTTGAGTTTGGGTTTTACTTGGATAGGAGTTATTTTAAAGAATAAAATATATAACTAAGCATAAACTTATTCTACACAGTCGTTCTAACTTTAGTTAGGAAAATAAATGAACACAGGTTAAGGTGATTTTTTTTTTTCTTTTTTTCTTTAGTATTAGAGTAAGTGTGCACTTGTCTTTGTAAAGTTATTTCAAGCAAATGTGTTTGCTATTTTATAGACCACATGTTGAGGCTTGCTCTAAAATAATCCTTCCACTGTTCACACATGTCTTTGTAGTGTGTACATAAAAAGCCTTGTTTTGTTGACAGTGATTTAAAATGAAAATTTAAATAATCAGACCTTTCAGTGATAGATATCTTGTGACAATCTTCCCCCACACCTGTTTGCTAATTGTTTGATTTGACAATTTTAAGTTGTAAATACTGCTGTTGCCTATTTTTACAGGATTGCACCTGCAATGCTACGTCAAGCATCGTATGGAACTATTAAAATTGGCACTTATCAAAGCTTGAAAAGAATGTTTGTTGAACGTCCAGAAGGTGAGGGCTCTGTGGTTTTTGGGCTTGTTTGCCTGAAGGTGGCATCTTGTATTTGTTATCTTTTTGCAGTGGTTTGAATAAGCAAGGGAGATGTGTCAGGACACATTTAAGACTTTTGTAGTCAACTGGCTTGAGTTGTCGGAGTGGAGGAATCTTTCTGCTAAGAGGTCTTTTATGCTCTGTAAACTTGCAGCTAATTCTTTCCTCTGTTCATGGCATAGATGAAACCTTGATGATAAATGTCCTTTGTGGTATTCTTTCGGGAGTAATTTCATCAGCTATTGCCAACCCTACAGATGTCTTAAAGGTAATTATGCTTTACGTAGCTTGTCTTTAGGATAGCTTCTTTTGTCTTGAGGATATGTAAAACCTGGTGATGTGTGTGGGATTCTGTTTTGTAACACTTATTGTTTAAACTGCCTTTAAAAAAAAAAAAAGTAGTCATGTTCTGAATTCTTGGAACCTCCTTATGGTCCTCAATAGTTACTTATCAGTTTTCCAGGACAAACTTCTGGTTTGAGAGGGAGTTGGATCTGTGTTTATTTTATTTTATTTTTTGAGAAAAATCTTGTAAGATTACTGTTCTGTGACTTTCATGCTATAATGTATGTGGAAGCTCCACTACATAATTTTTTTTTTTAAAGAATGATTCTAGAGCTTAAATATGTGGAAGTTTTAGTTTGTTTCAAAAATGACTTCAACTGCTTATTTCTGATAGCTACATCCCTACACCAACTTGCTCTTCAGGAAGAGGGTATTTTTGGTAGTTACAAGGCTAGTTTCCTAAGGACACTGTCAGAAATGTGAGAGATCATAGAAGTTGATTCTTACTAGCTGAAACCTTAATCTCTTAACCTTTCATTTTAAGAGGTTCCTGTCAGAACATTATAAAGGACACTTTACAGAAACCATCTGTCAGTCTAGTCTAAATAGAGATGGGTATAGAAATAGAATTGACTTAATACAGCCAAGAATTACACCCACATCCACATGGAAAACTAGCAGCTGCAAGCAGAGGATAGTTAAGGCACTTGCAAAGATTGCATCGTAGTTATGGTAAAACCAACTATCGATTTGTATTCAAGGGGAAAGTTGACTTTAAGCTAGCAATTTACAGTGATACAACTGTGCTAAACTATTTCTAATCTTATACTGGAAAAGTACTTATGTTCTATTTTGATCTTCAACTGTATCTCAGATCAGAATGCAAGCGCAAGGTAGTATGATACAAGGAGGAATGATGGGCAACTTTATACAGATCTACCAAAACGAAGGCACCAAAGGATTATGGAAGGCAAGTTTTTTGGATTACTTATCTTGAAGTGTTATCCTATGTATAGGTGTGTGGGGTTTTTTTTGTGTATTGTGTTTTTTTTTGTTTGTTTGGGGGTTTTTGTTGGGGGTTTTTGTTTGTTTGTTCTGTTTGGTGTGTGTGTGTGTGTTTGGTTTGGTTGTTTTTTTTTTTTTTCTTTTTTTTTTTGTTTTTTTGTTTTTTTTTAAGTCTTGCTCACATAAAATACTTGCGGTGTTTTCAACCAAAATATGGAAGGAGCAATAGCAAAGTTGAATGTAGTTTCTCATGACTCTTACCACTGGGTTTACAGCACATTTCATTTTGGTAAACAGTTACTGCCAGTCTTGCCTTGATGTATTGTTCCCATCTGAAAGGGGAGCAAAAAAGGCACAAAGAAACATAGCCACTTAAGTTGAGGTAATAATCTTTAGGACAAATTAAGAGATGTTTTCAATCTATACGCTCTGTTCTTTTCAAAAATACTAAAGAACACTTGGAAGTAAAGGTGCTAATGAACATCCCCTCCAGCTCAGAGGTTTTCGTAGTCAGTCCTGTAGATTCTCTTAGGCCAATTAAAATTCCTCAGTTGTCATACTGCCAGTGACAGTAATGGAATGCTGTTTTGAAACAGACGAAAAATGTTTTTTAATACACTTTTCCCTGAAGTTCCATCTCCATTTTGCTTTTCCTTTCATCTTTCTTGCCACTTGTTCAAGTAAAGGCAGCAAGTAGCACCTGGTCGAGGTCTTAGATTTTATTATATCAACTGTAAACTAGGGCTAAGCAGAGAGGTGGAGTAACATAAACAAACTGACACTACCATTCAATGTAGGGAAAGAGCTCTGCCTATTTCAATCTACATGTTTAGTGAGCCCATGAGACCTATACCATGTTAAAGTTGTTTTTTGAATTTAAAATGTTTGTGATGTTTTGCTTTAAAGTTAATGACAGTGCACAAAGTTTTCATCTTCAGCTATACTGTCTTTGCCAGGGGGTATCCCTGACTGCGCAGAGAGCGGCTATCGTTGTTGGAGTGGAGCTGCCAGTATATGACCTTACCAAGAAGCACATAATCATGTCTGGTTTTATGGGAGACACAGTGTATACTCACTTCCTGTAAGTTATGGCTTTACATGGCTTTAAGTGCTTACATAACTCAGTTGCATAACTCAAAATATCACTGTAGAAGATGCATCTTTTAATTCTGAGCTCTTCCGATTCCTGCTTTATCGTCTGTTTCATCAGTCCAGATGTAAATGTAGTTCTGATGTTTCTTAATACAGTAGCGTCTCAGAATAGCAGGGAAGCTAGCCATTTTGAAAAATGCAAAGTGAAATTTAGTTTTGTAGATGATCTGAACCATTAAGTTGTGCAAACTGAGCTTAGAGGAAAGTTTCATTCAAATGTTTGCTTTTCGCAGATGCATAAAAATCTGTTTGAACATTCTGTACCATATGCAAGGTCTGTATATCAAAGCTTGAGAATGATGCTTTGTAGTAAAAGGAAAATAGTTTTAGCAGCTATTATGTGATGTAACTTTTAACTAGAAATATTAAAAGCAGCCATTATTATGGCATTGTTTAGGGGAATTCTTATGCCACTTTAAATGTGAAGGATCAAACTTCATTACTGCTCTCTGTCACTAGCTCAAGTTTTACTTGTGGGTTAGCTGGAGCCATTGCGTCGAACCCAATTGATGTTGTGAGAACGCGCATGATGAATCAGAGCCGCCAAAATGGGACACACTCAAACTACAAGGGTACTCTGGATTGCTTGCTACAAGTAAGTACAGTTTGAATGCTAACAGAAGTAGAAGCTTGTATCATCAAGCATAAATTTTGATGTGGAACTTGAAATTGTTCTAAATTCTCTAGAAATTAATCCATATAATTAAAATATTTATCCAGCACTTGAGCAATATAGACAATAATTCATTTAGCTTAAAATGTAGCTGCTGTCCTGATAGAAGCTCGAGAAGGGAGATTATGTAATACATGTGCTGCAGATGGATTTTATTTTTTTTCAGTACTTTCATCAAAACAATCTTTTGGTAGTATTGTCTTAGTTTGAAACAATATTAGAACACTGAAATAATTGTTTCATACTTAGCTCTCAAACAACACTGGGGCATATGGTAGCATTGTGTTGCACTCTAGGTAATGGGAAGCCTAATATAGACAGGCAATGCAGGAGAGCAGGATGGTCTCCTACATGGAAAAGGATGGGTGGGAAGCTGATTGGACAAAGAAGAGCAAGAGATCCAGGCCTCCGTGGAAAGAAAGCTGCAAAAACATGACTGCTAGTGGATGAGAAAGTTAGAAACATTTTTGTAAAGGAATCGGGCAGGAGTTAAAATCCTGCTAGTAAAGCTTCACTCTAGAAATCAGCTAGAGAATGCAACAAACTAACAAACTTCAGCCCCCCCCCCTTTTTTTTTTTTTTTTTATTGGGAAGTTGTTTTCAGGTCCTCTTCCTATTTCAAAGCTAGAGCTTCAGTTAGTGGCTAGGGAATTTGTCTGCTACCTGGTGGTGTGGAGGGAAGCCAGTTCTACCAGAAAGAAGACCATGGCTTTGGCAATTGGTAGGCTAAATTGCAAGAGGACAAAAGCTCAGAATGCAAAGAATCGCTTTTCTACTAGGGATATGAAGGCTGTTTCCTAAGTCCGCTATTACACTCCTTTGCTTGCCAATATGCAGTGCTGTAGGTTGCTGCCAGCCAAATGGAGAGTGAGTAGCAGGAAAGGAATAGATGCATGTCTCCTTTCTCTGGGATGCTGCAGTAAATTCTTGGGGGAAGAAGAAAAAAAAAAAAAAACACCAAGTTTGGGGAATCTTAACTCAAAACCAAATCAAACACACTCATGATGGCCAAATGTGTAGAACTGCTCCAGCTGTCCCCCTTTGTCCTCTCCTTTTTGGTTTTGATTTGAAGCAAGAGATAGAATGAATGTATATCAACTGTAGCACTTTGAAATGTTGGAAGGGACTGACTTAGAAGGAAGAAGCATTGGAGTAAGTGTTTTAACTTGCCCAGTGTGACTCTGAAGTCAACAAAAATATGTGAATACATTTCACAGATGCCTAGCATAAGCAGTAGACTTAAATGCAGCATTATTGAAAGTTTTGAATACAGAAGTCCAAGGATGTAACTGGGACAGATTTAGACTGAGTGCCAAATTCAGGCTAGGTATGAAGTTCTCTGCTGGGGTAGGCCCATGTTGCAAGGCTTGCTAATTACAAGTGAAAAACTTGCCTGTCTCAGTAGACACCAGCTACCCTAAGATTAGTGGCTCTAATGCTTCCTTTAGTGGTTCAGATTCCCTTTAGCTGTGGTACTCTGCACTAATCTAGATAGTAAGTGTTAACTTGTTTTTGCTTTTTCCAGACATGGAAGAATGAAGGCTTTTTTGCTTTATACAAAGGATTTTGGCCAAACTGGCTGAGGCTTGGTCCTTGGAATATCATTGTATCCTTTTCAAAAGTGTCTGAAAACTCCTAACTAGCAATGCAACAGAAAGCAAATGATTGAACAAAATGTTTCCCATGGGAGTTATGTCACCATAAATGTTTGTTTTTAATGAATGGAATATTACGTACTTCATTTCCCCCAGTCAACTGCTTCCAGGCAGATTCCATGCACACAATGCATTCCAGAGGGTGAATCTTGGAATATTACCTCCTTGAAAAAGAACTTTGCCTCAATTTCTTACCAGACTCGTTAGAAGAGGGTTTATTTCCAGGGTGGGTAAAACTGTTGGCAGTTGGTCATAAAATCCTTTTGTATTTCAAACTGCCTCCATTTTAATTTTGTTAATCTGTTTCCCAGGGCTTTAGGCAACTGGTTACTAAGTGAGTTGATGGTAATAATGTTCTCCTATATGTGAGCCTGTTAGACTGGTAAAGCAGAGTGACTCAGAACCCAAGTGCTTGTGTAAGATGGCCTCCTGCTGCCTCAGTTCTCCTGAAATCTATAGGAATGGGAAAAACTGGATTCCCTAGCCCTGAAACCTCTGAGGTACTGCAGTGCCTTGGCATAGGCTTCATTGGTCTGCAAAGTATTGCAGAATAAAAATGGTCAACTGGCCACATGATCTGCAAGGGAAGTAACAGCAGATTGGAATTTCACACACAAGTTCCTGTCCTCTAGTGAATGTAGCGGCACCTTTGCACCAAGTGGTCAACAGAGAACTTCCTTAATGAAGTGCCCCAGTTCTTTCTGACATACGAACAGCTGAAGAAGTTGGACTTCTGATGTGTTGAACTGTTATGAATTCTCATGTGCTATCTGAATTTAGAGTAGCTTAAATTGCTCTCGAGTACCTTCTCTTAGTGCCTGAGATGCTCTCAAAAGGAAAAGCTCATCAGAAGACTGCTGCTAATTAGCATGGCCTAGGAGCAACGTCCAGGCAAACACTGGCTCCTGTAACGATGCTCTTGTGGGTCGATAAATGATGTGCACTGCTTCCAAGGCTGAACCAAAGTTGCTGGAATACTTTGTCAACTCTTAAGTGCTCTTGAATGTGAAGATCTGTATTGTAACTTGAAAGTGTTCTTGAGGGGGTGTGCGTGGTTGTGTGTGTGGTGTTTTTTTCTTTTTTTTTTTTCTTTTTTTTTTTTTTTTTTAATTCACGTTTTGTAAAGGGAGTTTTTCTTTCTCTGAAGGTGGATGGGTAGTACCAAGAAACCGGGGTACTACTGTTTTCTGAATGTGTAATACCTGTGGCTGCAACAGTGGCTATTTTAGAGCTCCAAAGATAAAAATGAATGTGTAACAAGACATCTTTTTTTGTTTGCTTGTTTTTTAGCCAAAAACCTATTGCAGAAAAATCTGCTTCTGGCTTTAGAGTTTAGCTATGTGCAAAGTCTAGAAGTCAAAGATACCAACATGATCTGCTGGAGTTACCTGACTTCCTTTGCAAGTGTAGTGGTACAGTTTTGTATAGTTCAAGGAAAGTGGGTTTTTTTTTTTTTTTTTTTTTTTTAAATGCATCACTCTTGGTTTTCAGTGTAAGTGGTTCTTGAACATTCATATGCAAATTGTTATTTAAGAATGAGTATGGACTGGTCAGAACTTGACCTCCTTATCTCTCAGAGAAGCTGAGCTTCTTCCATTGTTGGGAAGAATAGCTTGTAACTGTGAGTCTGTTCTGTGTCTTCTGAATGATGCAAGTTTTGCACTGAGTAGCCTGGACTGATTAATGTAGGTGTCTACACAAAGCTTAAAACTCCTGGAGAAAGGCAAGTTCAATACAAAGGCTACTTTCATTTAAAAAACAAAAGCCAAGAAGTTTTAAGTACTTTTACCAAACAAGCTCGAGTTGCTGCTATGTGCAGGTTAGCTTTTTTTTTTTTTTTTTTTTTTTTNACACCCATACTATTAGCTGAGGAGTTATTGTCAAGACTATGTTGAATGCCAAGATGCCAAGCAAAGAAATATATGATGTGCAAAATGTGATATGTTCCTCCTGCCTTTGCAGGAGGTAGCAAAGGATGCATGGATTTGCATTTTTGTGAAATTGTAGTATATTAAAGTGACTTTTAAAGCATGTTGCTTAATTATACATTCCATTTAATCTTACTGCAAATTCAAAATTACTAATGTCACTTAACTGATAATTTTGAATTCACACAGTGACATTTTTGAAATGCACAAGGCACTTTCTAAAGGCACAAAAATGTTTTCTATGTATAGGCGTATGCTCCTGTGCACTTAGCTTGTTCTCTGCAGCTGTTTCTGTGCTTTAATAGAAATATTTGTAGATATTTTTGTACAGGATAAAAACCTTGATGTTTTGCTTTGGAGCCTATTAAAAGTTTTACGACTCTAACACATCTCTCCTTGAAGTCCTTGGACTGGGGCTGCACGGGAGTCCTGCTGAGATGGAGGGAGGCAGGGGAGGATGCGAGAGCAGGAGGGCGGGACCCGCGGGAGGTGCCACGCGGCGGCGCGGCCGTCCCCGCCCCCCTCCCCTCCCGCCGCCAGGGGGC
>VWPW01023213.1:110676-239608 GCA_013389825.1 Crypturellus undulatus
TGGCCGTGCAGGCGGCCGCCGAGGAGCCGCCCGTGCCACCAGAGGTGAGCGCCCCCCGGGAGCCCCGCGGAGCCCCGTCCCGCGCCAGCCCCAGCGCCGCGCGCGCGGCCGCAGCCTGGGAGCGCGGCAAGGGAGCCTGGCCCCGCTCTTGCCGTGCATCGATCCCCGGGCGCCCCTACGGCTGTAAAATATTAATGCGGGCCCAAGAGCTCGTGCGTTATTGATGAGGCCTCCTGCTGTCCTGCCTGCCAGGGGAGGGGCAGGGCGGCGTTTGCGTTTTTATGGCCACGCCAAAATCAACAGTGTGTGGGTTTGTACTGGGAAACGCTTGTTTAACGAGCGGGGAGTTTTAATTTAAGGCAAAATTGGCTTTTGTTTAAGCAGCTCAGTGTAGTGTCAAGTTGTGTTTTATATTACAACATTTCCTCTACCCTTTGGTTCCTGCAGACAAGTGACTGTAGACAGTGAGTGGCAAAGTGTATTTAAGTGCTGTAAATATCCTGATAGCTTGTTGTTAAACATTATTAATTACTTACAGTTCTTCTCACACACTTCTTGAATGTATTTAATAATGAGGAAAAAAAGTATTCCACCAAAAGAAAAAGAGGCTTATTAAGCTCTCAGTGTGCTGGAGATCTACTAGTTCAATGTTCAGAAAGTATTTGTTTTGCTTTCAGAAGGTGTGATTTATGTCTTTGTAACTTGCCTCTTCTTATGAGAAGTTTCCTGTTTGAATAGGATTGGGACATAAGTTATAGCACTGTAAAGTTAACCGTGTTCGGTGCCAAGATGTGTCTCAAGAGTTTAAAAAGCCAAGGCAGGGTGAAACCTTTCCTCCTTGAAACACATCCGCATGGCTCCAGAGTCTGTTCTCCTCTCCAGGACTTACAGTTTGTGCTGAAAGCCGTTTGTACCTGTGTGTGTCAGTGCTGGCAGGTACCCAGAATGACTCTAGGAGGATATTCAGCTGTTGGAGGATGTCCTTAAGGATCTAAACCTTCTCTGTAACAGGGTAGTTACTGTGCTTTACATTTAGCACAGCTGGATGAATTTTGAGGGCTTCTGCCTGGCTTGGTTCCTGCTGAAGAGGATTGGGATGGGAGCACTCAGCTTTTTCCAGGAAAAAAAAATGGACTCTGATTCTCTCTTTCCAAGACAACCAGTTCTTGACTTCCTGTTAGGGTCCTGCCTACTCATTTTCTGCATCCAGAAATCAGGTTTAAATCGCAGTTCTCACCGGCGATTCTTCATCCGGACTTCGTGGGGTTTTTTTTAAGCCAGAAAAATTTTGGGGGAGTACGCATGGAAACTGAAAAAGATATATTTGAGATCCTGACTTATGAAAAACTAATTGTTCTCTCTTTACCAGGCTAACGTTCTCAGGCAATTAATATTTTACTAAGCAAGTATTTTACAAAATGAATAATTTTCTAGAGCGATATAAAGATTTGTTTCTCTTTTCAATTGTTTTTAGTGTTTTTTGTTGTTCTGTTACTAATGTTCTTGGCAATGCTGAAAAATATCCTTTAATTGTCAAGGAACTAAAGAGCATTGTGTTAATTAAAATGATGTAACAGTATTTGATTTCTTGAACTCATTTTGCAATATAAACTAATAAATGGTTTCTAATTATATGTAAACAAGGTTACTTTGAAGTTACTTTTGCTATATTTTTCCTGCTTAGAAACAAATGATGTAGCTCATAGGTCCCATTCAACAGAGCCTTGGTAAAAGAGCCTTTTTTTATCTGAAGTTCTTCATTGAGAAATGTTTGAAGGAAGGTGAACATCCTGAACAAGTTCTGGCACTGTTAAGTCTAGAATTTTTCTGAATGTGTGGCAGAAAAATGTGGCAATTCCTCTACTGTGGTGACATGTCACAGCGCAAACAGTGACAGGTTTTTGCTTCTGCGTGAGCTGTGAATTCTTACGTATTCAGATACTTTAGTGCATTCATGTAGATTAATGTACGTTTCATCAGTATGTCACGTGCCCATACGTTCAGTTTTTTAGGCAAACACATGCTCATGTAAAGCGCCATCAAAATGTAACTAAAGTGTGTGGGTTTCCACGTGCAGCTTCCCATCGAAGATCTGTGCAGCCTGACGTCACAGTCGCTCACGGTCGCACTGACGGCCGCGGTGCCGGATTCGACGGAGGATATTCTCCTGAAAGGGTTTGCCGCACTGGGGATGGAAGGTGAAAGAATTGAAACGGCACAGCAGGTAAACGTTGCTGAATGTCCTCAGAGTTACCTTAGTCTTTTTCAGAGAATAGGAATTTCTATGTCTCTAGCATAGATTTTGGTCAGTTAAGTTATATTATCAGTATTCAAGGTATAAGAAAAAACTTGTGGGGAAAGCGGATGAAGCCTTAGCTTTTAAGGAAAAGATGCTTTCCCTCTTTTGAGTACAGTGGTATGTGAGGGTAAGGCATCGTTTCAGTAGACGTTGCTCATGATATGACAATCTGATATTGTTCATAATACTTTTTTTTTCTAAAATGACAGCCTTGTTTCTGCACAAGTAAGAGCAAATGAAATTCAGGTTTTGCTGTTTTAGGTTAGTGGTGGAGTTATTCTGTTCATCTTCTAAATTTCTGTTTTATTCATTTGATTTTATTTTTTTTTTTAAATTTATTGCCCGTATGCTCTATTGCTGTTGACCCCATAAAATCTCTTTTAGTTCTTCTCATGGTTTGCACAACTACAGACACAGATGGATCAAGATGAAGGTGCAAAGTACAGGTAGGTGTTCTTCCTCATTTGCTTTCACAGTGAGCAATGTAAACCTCAGGTGCTGCGTAATGTTTGCACACATTCAAATTAAATCATCAGGAAACTCTTCTTGGTGGTAGCTGGTGACAGGACAAGGGGTAACGGGTACAAGTTGAAACACAGAAACTTCTATCTCCATGTGAGGAAGAACTTCTTTCCTGTGAGGGTGACAGAGCCCTGGAACAGGCTGCTCAGGGAGGTTGTGGAGTCTCCTTCTCTGGAGATGTTCTAGACCCACCTTCTAGACCCGATGTCACCCTGTGCCATGTGCTGTAGATGTCCCTGTTGGAGCAGGGAGGTTGGACTAGATGATCCCTAAGGGTGCCTTCCAACCTCAACTATGCTGTGATTCTGTGAAATGTATTGGTGCAGGTGAAGTATTTCCTTCCCACAGCTATATCTCCCATCCTGGAGGCTGCTGACCTTGTGATAGGGCAGTTAAAAGGAACAGAAATATCTCTCTCATGTGCCTTATGATTTATTAAGACAAACTGAAATTAATTTTGACATATGGGTTGGGCTGTAGAGAAAGGGAGCAAAGGATATCTTGCGCCTTTTCAACAGCCGCTGTAGCAGTCCATCCTTTGATGGGGAGCCTGGCAGGCGGGTGCCGGTGGCAGTAGTTTCTGCTGTTGCCCTTCAGATCAGTGTCGGCTCTGTCCGCATTCCCGGCGTTCCTCGCGTGTCGCTTGGCTCTGCTCTGGGAACGAGGCGTTTGCAGCTGTTTCTGGTGAGCCGGCTCCTTAGGCAGCTCCCAGCTTCCCACGGACTTTCACGATCCTCAAGAGTCTCCTCTGAGCAAGGCTGAGTGGCTCAGCTGAATCTGCTAGTGGCTTTTCCAAAAACTGGCCAGTATTTTGAAATCTTAAGAACTTGCCCTTGGCTACAAAGAGACCCTGTCCTGCTTTTGTGCTTTAATCTGGTCTGTCTCTTCCCCTCTTGTTTTGATGCTTGCATACATGGTGTTTCCTAAAAACAAAGATTTAAGCTTATACTGAGTTTGAATCAATCACAACCTTAAGAACAGGGCATCTTTACACTTCGCATTTGTAATGTACATAGATACTTTGCTGTATAATGACTGCAGACCGATTTGTAGGATGACAATTCTAAAATCACTTGCAGTAGGTCAGAGGAGCAGGAAGAAAATGAGTTAAAATGAGTTAATTCTCTGCCTGTTGTACACTGGTTTGCCCTATACAGAGTTGTTGCACATGCTGATTTGTACATGGCAAGGTGTAACACAGTGGTTTAACCTGACATCCAGGAGTAATTAATTTTATAGTACTTCTTATTTAAATGTTGTGCTTGGCAAATATTTAATAATCATTTAGAGGTTGTCTGCACTGAGCTTTAGACAGGCTTGGTGACATTATATACTGAATATTGATTCAGTATGATTTCAGTTTGATTTCAGCCTTTTTCCATCCTAATGATAACTTTTGAACCCTCTGGTTAATTGCAGCTGCTTTAGAAAAGTAAATCCCATTTCTAAGTGAAAACTGAGACTTGTATCGAAGAAGAATCCCAAATTATCACACCATTGAAGGCAAGACAGGTAGAAATCATCTATTAGCAGTGGCCTGCAGTGGTCGACAGCAGTGTTTGTGCTCCTCTTAGACACTGTGTGCCCTGGTCTGTAGACTAGTTACAGGGTACGCTGCCCCTTTCTGGGCAGGTTTGATAGCAGGGATGGCAGAGTAACTCTGGAAGCAGAGTTACTGCAGGGGCTGTTGCAAACCCTGTGACTTTACTTCTGCAGGTCGGGAAGTGCCTGTTTATCGTGCAGGCTCTCTTCATGCAAGTGGTCTTTTCATTTTCCTGGAATTGGTTTCTGTCAGGGAAGGATAGTGCCAGTGTCACTGGAGGCCACTGAAGTTGCAAACATGGAAAGTGAAATCTGACCTTTGTTACCTTTTGGTTCTCTTTCTCTAGACAGATGAGGGATTACTTGTCTGGCTTTCAGGAGCAGTGTGATGCTATACTGAATGACGTGAATAGTGCCCTTCAGCATCTGGAGTCACTGCAGAAGCAGTATCTTTTTGTGTCCACTAAGACAGGAACACTACATGAAGCCTGTGAACAACTTCTGAAAGAGCAGGTGATCTTTGCTGGGTGGGTTACTGGATGCTTCTCGGTGTAAAATGTTCAGTTGCACTAGCAAATGAGGGAGCCTTCTCTAATTTATACCTAACATATACAAACTATATTGAGATTAGTAATTCATATTGCTTACAGGAGCATTTTGAGATTTTTTTTTTTTTTTCAGGAAGAAACTTCTTTTTTTTTTTTTTTTTTTTNTTTTTTTTTTTTTACATTATCAGCTTATCTCTCCTAAATACTTTCTGCTCATGAGCTGTTCCAAGAGCTGTTCATCTGCTCTGATTTTACTATGGTTTATTATTTAAAGTAGTTAGGAATAAACCATAGTTAAATCAGAGCAGATGTATGTTTCAAAAAAAGAAATATAATAGGGTGATGCTAGAGAACATACTTCAGTTGCCCTTTTGGAAAATGGAAACAAGCAAGTTCTTGTTAGTATGTGCTGCCTTCATCCCCATCTGCTGTAGTAACTGTCCGTCTTTAACTGGTGGAAGAACCACCAGTTTACTACATTAGCTGCTAAAATAAAGGCATTAAACTTCTAAATCAGCATTAGAAACACTAGCTATACTGTAGAAATTGGCTGTGAAGTTCTCCATTTTGTTAGCTGAGAGGCATTTTTGTTAAGACCAAAATCTGCGGACCAACAACTTTTTGCTATCCTCACTGGTTGTTCCAAGTGGTTTGTGACCCTTTGGATGCCACGCACTTGCAGAGGGGCTGTTCTGATGCACAGAGAAGCAAGGTCTGCAAGTAAATTAAAACCTTCGAAGTTACTGTCCCTGAAAATCTACACTTTTTAATTTATTGTGCTTATTTGGAAGCAGATTATTTAGAGCTAGTTAACATGGGTGAGCTGAGAACTTTTTATGTCATGACTTTGGAGAGAGGGAGGCTGAAGACTTTATTTTTAAAATATAAACTACTTGCTGGATTACTCATCATCTCTTTTGTTGTTTTTGAACAGTCAGAACTTGTTGACCTGGCTGAAAACATCCAGCAAAAACTTTCATACTTTAATGAGCTGGAAAATGTTAGCACAGTAAGTAGTACTTCAGTTTTAATAGTCTTAAAAAGTGAAAATATGCCAATCTTTAAAACTTGATCTCAGAGTAAGCTGTTTTGGTTCCTTGTAATTGATGCATTGTCTTATTTTCCAAAGAAATTGAACTCCCCTACGCTGTCTGTGAACAGTGAAGGATTCATTCCCATGCTGGCTAAACTCGATGATTGTATTGCATATATTTCTTCACATGTAAGTAATTCAATATTGTTTTTAGTTAAATGTTAATATTGCTTTGAAACCATCTCTTCAGACTTTTTGCTTTGCTTTTCCTGTAAAAAGCAAAAATGACAATTTATACAATTGAGATATTTAACTGAATATACTTTTCTTCTGCTTGATATTTATGAAATACCGCTTTCAGTTTGTACAAATCAGTATTTCTAGCTAGTAAACAGATATTTTAAGTTTTGATAAAATTTGAAACTGTCTTTTATTGTTCATATTTAAAATGGATTTCTTGTTTCTTTCAGCCAAACTTTAAAGACTATCCTGTATATTTGACAAAGTTTAAGCAATGCCTTTCTAAAGCTATGCACCTGATCAAGACATACACTGTGAACACACTACAGAACCTCACAAGCCAGTTAATGAAAAGGGTAAGGAAAGTCAGTAACTGGAGCTGTTCTGGAATGTCTGTTCTAAGACAGTTTTCTTCTCTGTTGTTCTGAGGGAAAGAGGGAGGAAAAAGGGAAGTGTCAGCAATTGCATATGAAAATAGGTCAGTCTTCTCCTCCATACCACAGTGTTGCCAAATGGTGTGCAGAAAGAAAAAGATGGCTTCTGTGAGGGTCCTGTTTTGGGGATGTGTCACAGAAGACATGGAGCATTGCAGGGAATGCTTGAAGGATGAAAGTAAAACCAGGGAAATTGTAGGATAAAAACTGTTTAAAATTAGAAATCTTAGAGTTCATAATATGACTCTCCTTGTATCAGATGGCAAGTACTTTGGGATGATAAGTTTGCAGTGTTTTTTGCTGGATGCAGAGTATGGCAAGTTCTTGCAGGTTTGGGCAGTATCTTTCAGTCAGTTTTAAAATAGTAACAATGATGTCTGAGTCCCCTGTGGAAGAGGTAGGTGTTTGGTTCCCACTAGCTCTGGTGAGAGTAGGGAAATTCTTTTGGTTTCCTCAAAACTTTATTAATCATGCTGCAGTATTAGCAGAGAATAAGGAGGAGAGCAAGTTCTCTTTCTAGCTTCTTTCTTTCTTTTTTTTCCAACTAATCTTTATATACTCTGTTCAGTCCTATTAAAATTTGAAGTGCCTTGAGGGATTATCAGTGAAAATGAAAGATGCTAAAATTAAGAACAGACACAAATAAAGAGTTCTTAGTATTCTTGGAGACTGTTGATTAAAAAAATACTTTTTGATTAAATATATTGGTTAGTTGGCCCTAAATGTTTCTATTATTTGGTACTTTTAAAAAAAAAAAAAAAGTTGTAGCTTATTGCTGTAGGTGCAGGACTTGGCTTGATGCCAGGTGAATTGCTATGGCCAAGTGGAGTTCAGGTGAGACTGGATGTCTCTAAGGATGTTTACAGAAAGTAATTAGGCTTCTCACTTTTGGGTTTGAACTGCTGCTTAGTTGCTGAGTCAAGGAGAAAACCTCTCTTAGGAGTCAGATGACCTTCCCTTTACTGTCTACACGGGTTTTTGCGTATTTTATTGAAACATCTAGTTTTTGCTTCTACTGGAACGGGAGTACTGAAGCAAGTGAGATTTCAGTTGTGAGCATTTGGGAGTTCTGATCCGTGTTTGTAGAAGGGGATGCTCAGGTGGACTGTAGGATGCAAGGAGGAGTGGGGGAAGGTGGAAGAGTTTTCCTGTCCTTGTTGTGTTTAAAGGGAGAGAGCTGATGTTTCTCTATAGTTGGGTGGTTGAGTAGCTGCAGGGGCAACTGCCTCAAAACCTGGTGTTCCAGTTGAAACTTGCTTCTCAATTTCAAGACTGATGCATAAGAGAGATTTATGCTGTATTTCCTTTCTGCTGTTTTGTTTTTCTGTTTAATCCGGTGGTGTAGCAGGTCCAGGGAAAACCGCTATCTCTAACAGAGGATTCCGTAATTCCTGAAAGCACTTAGTAATTACTGAAAGTGTCTAGACCTTTGCTTGAGCCTTTGGCTTTGTTCTTCCATCTGGATTTATTCAAGTTGTGAAACAAGCCTGTCTTTCTGGTTGGAAAGCGGGGAAGAGTTATTTAATTGACAATATATGTAAAGAACCCATTTCCTGTTTTAGAGTCTAATTTTCTCAGTTGATTTTTACTAGAGACCAAATACAACTTTTTCCTTTTTAATGATTGTTAATCTCTTCTTTTAGGATCCTTCAGCTGTGCCAAATACTGACAATGCCTTCACACTGTTTTATGTAAAATTCAGAGCAGCTGCTCCCAAAGTCAGAGTAAGTAGCCTGGTAACTAGTTGCTAATAAGGAAGCCATGAAAATGGGTTTTGAATTCATTACTAGTGAGTGAAAAGATTCGTGCATATTAGTTGTTAACAAAAAAAAAAAAAAAGAATTTTCCAAACTACTTTGCAATGATTAGAGAAATTTGATTACTGATGATTCTTTTTTTTCCTTTATTATGTAGACTCTTATTGAGCAAATAGAGCAAAGATCTGAGAAAATGCCAGAGTGAGTATGTCTGCCTAATTTATTTTTGATATTTTAACTGTTGAGTCTTTATATTTTGTTAAAATGTTGTGTTTAGCGTATACTTCATTAAATAAAAGTTTAAAATAGAAAGTTTTAAAAATGGAAAATGTTTAAAAGGGCAAGTCTGCATAATTGTAAATTTGACAGAGGACATTATGATGAATATTGCAATTAGTCATATAATTTCTTGTTTGTTTGGTCAGGTATCAACTACTTCTCAATGAAATTCATCAGTGTTACCTCGACCAGAGGGAGCTTTTGCTTGGTCCCAGTATCGCTAGCACTGTTACAGAATTAACCAGTCAGAACAACAGAGATCATTGTGCTCTGGTAGGAAAAGCAGTTGTGTGTTTGAGGATGTTGTCGTGTTTCTTTCTTGTTGTAGGTTTTTTTTAGTTTCTCTCCCAGCAAAATTCATTTATTAAATTCAAACACTATCATATGAAATTGTCAGTTTTGTTTACAACCTAAGATCATGTGAATTTTTTGTGAATATTTAAATTTTACTATCAAGCATAAAAAAGCACAATGAGCTGCTTTTTGGCTAGTAAAATCTTTTAAGTCCTTAGATAGATACTTATCAGTAATTCTGAATTTCGCAAAACTTTAGTTTGATCCCAGCTGTAGTGACAGTATCTGTAATGCTTCCCTTAGTATTGCTGCAAGGAAAATCAATTAGTGATCAAGTATATGTATTTCTCTGAACACAGGTACGAAGTGGTTGTGCCTTCATGGTCCATGTTTGCCAAGATGAACACCAGCTTTACAATGAGTTCTTCACAAAACCAACACCAAAACTGGAGTAGGTGGTACATGCTGGTTTTTATTTTACTGCATTTAGTATTTACTGTGCTGTGGTAATAGCAGTCAGCATGATATGACAAATATTGCTGTATTTAAGTTGTGTGTTAAGAAACAGCAGAAAAAAAGTACTTTTTGCTGTGCTTCACATTTTGATATTCTTCAGGTTCCTTTTCAAGCAAAGCTGATAGCTTATGGATAAATTATCTGAGTAAATATTTTGAGACACACACAGAAATAGCTGTAGAAGTTTACAGTGCTACAGCTCTCAGCTGTTATCATGTTGCTTCCATGCCTAAGGTACGCACAGTGAATTGCAGAAATGCTTTTAATCAACTTCGGTGTAAAATTAAGTTGGTAAACTTAAGCCATTTTCATCAGGGATTTAGGGGTTGGCAAGCTGGTTTTGTAGACAAAAAATATTTGCATTTTCCTGCTTAAGAGATGAATTGAAGATAGTAGCAGACGTCCGGGGATGATGATATCTACATCTGCTCTGACTAGATCTGGAGGGTGTTTGTCTTTGCAGAAATTGCAAGTTCAGATAAAAGTCTGGAGCCCTGAAATGTGAGCATTTGGGTAGCTTGCACCCTTTCTCCATTTTGCTAGTATGTTTCAATGACATTTCAATTCTAATATTTGGGCAGGTCATATTCTATGTGGATTATAAGTAAAGCATATCTGTGCTAACATATGCTGTAGGAGACGGGCTCAAAATAGTTTTCACTTTTTGTTTGTGCTGTGAAAGAAACTGAATGTCCTTTTCAGGAATTCATTTGAACATTAAAAAAGAAAAAAACAAAAAAAAAGGGAAGCTAAGGATTTTTTTTTTTTTTACAATGTGATGAACAACGACTGTACCAAACTACTTTAAAAAAAGGTTTCAAGTACTTAATTTGTTGTTTGATACTGCCTTGTTTAAACTGGGGGATGATTTAAACCTTCAGATAATATTAATGGCATTATCAGCTAATATGTGACTAGTAAATGGAACATTCAGAATGACAAGTATAGCCTAGACTATTACATGTCCTTATTTAAACTTCCTTTAAAACGAGAAATGAATATTCAGCAAATACACAGGAATGGGAATGTTTGGTGTGTTCTGTACTGGTTTGATATGTTCAGTTAGGTTGGAAGGTGAATGCTGAGAGGAGCTACAATAGATGCTGACAAGACTTAGAGGAGGTTACCAAGCTTCTGGTAACCTGTACTGTTCCTGTTCCTGTGCTCCTGGTTCTGATAAACTGTTGAATACTTGGAAGTGGGTGAGCTTTTCATCAAGGGGGAGTGGGGATGTGATTCGGAGCTTAGCAGGCACTTTTCTTTATGAAGAAGCCAGAAAAATGAATTTGCCGCATCTTCCCATTGTGATAGGTCAAGTGTCTTTTTATTTATGAATTCAAAACTCTATCCCAATTTTAAGTGATTGGTATTCTGTAGCTAAAAAAGACCTGCCAGGAAGTTTGTGTTTTAAACAGCTGTTTTATAGGACTTTTATGGTTCTCTATTGCTTTACTTTCTTGTCCTGACTTTATAAATATGTTTGTGATATGATTTGACACTTTGAAAGTGTGGCTTATGGTGTTATACTTTATATTTTCATCACAGTGAGCTCTTGGAGAAATTGTGTCTTTCATTGTATGATGTTCTGAGGCCAATGATCATCCATGTTATTCACTTGGAGACTCTGTCTGAACTCTGTGGGATTCTCAAAAACGAGATGCTTGAAGATCATGTACAGAACAATGGTAACTCATAGGTGGAATCTGATAATTTTTAACAATCTTCCTAATTGATGAAAAAAAGTGTTACTGAACTGTGTAGGCAAACTCCCTGAATTTTTTTTGTGTTACTCTTTTTTTTGTATTAAAAACACAATACATTTTAATACCTTAAACATCTCAATGATGATTTGGCTATTTTCATTATATTGTTTATTTATAGTAGAAAGGTCTGTGTTTTCCAAGGACTGTGTTTTATCTTTATGTAAACTAATACACTGGTGTTGCAGAGTGCTATTATCTATAAACTGTGCTATTGTAAGCAGCCATCCAGCCAGGATGTGTATGTGGGCCAGAACTGATCTAAATGCATCTTTTCAAATGAATAAATTGCTCTAGTTGGTCCATCTGTATAGAAACTTAAGTATGCATAATGATGAAGCAAAAGGAATACAGACCTATTTGGTGGTTTGCCTTTTTTCTTCATCTTTTTTTTTTTTCCTTGACTTTCTTTCCCTGACATATCAGCTCCCATGCTAAAGACTGTGATGCTAGGAGAAGATTTATGTAGTTGATGGAAACTTCAGAGTGTCGAAAGTGCTCTGAGTTTGTGATCTAGTAGATGGGTGTTGACCATTATAAAAAAACTGGCAACTCATCTTAAGGTTACCAGAGAGTAACAGAATCATTCCAGAGACCTGACTTTGAACAAGCAGTGGAGAGAAATCAAACTTGATAGCTGGTACATAAAACAGAGAACTCATCTCTGCATCTTTTGGAGTATCATGAATTGTTCATTTTCCTGGAATACAATTGTAACACTCTTGGAAATGAGGAAAAAGTTGTAGCGTGGTCTTTAGACTCATCTTAAGGAGAGACTTTCTACTACTTAAATTTAGGCTGACATAATAGTTCTGAAGCTGGATTTGAGCTGCTTTGGGTCACCTGTTCTTTTGGGATACATAGGTGGGTGTGGCTGTCAGCTCTTGACAAGCACCCTGTTGACACTGGGTATACTAAAAGCAAAGAGGTATACAGGTAGAAATGCTGCTCTTGTACTTCTAGTTCTGATAAGTCTTTCAAATAATCAAAATACTTAATGTGGTGGCTGAGGTTTTCCATTTGAAATTGAATTTCCTGAGTCTGAAAGCTTGAGATCTGAAGTGACTGCAAAATGAAGTTCTGTAATCCCTGATGCATCACAAGTTTTTTTTTTGTTTGTTTGCTGCTGTTGCAGAAGTTTTCTGACTTCTGCAGCTGATCACTTCTCTGACAGTTTTATATGAACTACTTATAATTTTAGGAATGTAATTTTTTTTTTTTGGAATGAAATTAACATTTTCTTATTTTTTCCAGCTGAGCAACTGGGTGCTTTTGCTGCTGGTGTCAAGCAGATGTTAGAGGATGTTCAAGAGCGTCTTGTCTACAGGACACACATTTATATTCAGACTGATATCATAGGCTACAAGCCTGCCCCAGGGGATCTTGCATATCCTGACAAGTTGGAAATGATGGAGGTATCATCTTGTTTTCCTTGTTTTTTTTTTTCTTTCTTTTTTTAGTATAGATAGCGTAAATAGACACATAGTATAGTGTATAGTATGTTGTGAGTGTGTTTTGTGTTGTTTTTTTCTTTTTCCCAGTTTTTACCTGCATGTAATATTACTGCTACCATCTGAAGTGGCATCTGCTGAATTTAAATTATGACCCAAGCTCAATGTCAAAGAACACTTTACATCCAGCTCAGCAAAACTGACCGCAGTTTTCACATTTAATGATTTTTTTTCACAATTGTATTTTTTTTATTTACTTCCATGAATAGTGACAATTGCAGAATATATATGTATTTGAGAAACACACTTATATAACTGTGTTACAGGTGTGTTTTGAGAATTGCTGGTCAGAGAGTATTGTTATGCACTCTGTGCATAAATGGTGCCATTTTAGTGGTCATTCTCAGCCCTCTGAGCTTATGTTCCTTTTGAAAAGAATCAAACTAATTATATTAATTTTACATGGTGAAAACTAGAACAATTAAAAGATTTGAGAATGAAACTACTTACAGAATTACAGTGATGGTCAGTGAAGATCTTTAGTTTTTGACCAGAGCAAACTGCATTTGATAAGCAACTGAAAGCTAGTGCTACATGGAAGGGATTAGATATAATAAAACTCTTCCAGAACAGCAACCGTTGCCATTCATTTCATAAAAAGAGACTTTAGAATCAGCATTTCTTTCCTATAAAGCTTGTTTTATAGGAAAACTTGTTTTATGCATTGCCCGTGGTCTTGAAGAAATTACCATTATATAACTGTATCTTATTGTGTGCAATTCTGACTTCTAAGCTGACAAGCATCGTGAGAACTTTCTCAACAGTGAGTTCACATCACTATAATCTCATTTTTATAAACTTATAAAACTGTTACTACATTCCCATTTATGTTTTGGTGATTCTAAATGAAATTCATAGGTTTTTAGGAAAGTACCTAATCCCTAAGCTAGTAAGTTTTATGGAATCCATATATTTTATTTTGAAAGTTTAATGACAAATGAAAGTTCTTAAAAGCAAAAGTGAGTAATCAAAAAGTCCACCACGCAAAATACAGATAATGTCATCCCTCTGTTCATGATGGATGGAGATCAAAAGTTGTACTATTAAACCTGCTAGGACTGCAGGGCAGGAACTTTTTTTTTTTTTTTAATTGCATCAATATAGCTGGAGAAAAAAAATAATGGTGAGAATTTTATAATGATGCCTGTATAGGCAAACAGCTCAGCATCCTAGTCTCCACCAGGCCTTATTTTCTGATTAGGGTTCTATGTCCACACTCTTAAGGAGAAGAAGCGAGTGAGTTTACAGTTCATTCTAGTGAGAGAAATATGCTATTCTTTGTATGTCTTCCTAAGACTCCCTTTTTTTTTTTTTTTTTTTTTTTTTTTTTTTTTTTTTTTTTNTTTTTTTTTTTTTTTTTTTTTTCTTTCTCTTTTTTACCTGGTTTATGATTCATTTTGCTGCTTGATTGCTTTTTAACCTCCAAACTTTCATATTTACAGAGACCTTTTGTCTGGATAACTGAATTATTGAAACATTAAAAGCACAGGGCAGAGCCATTTCTTATGCTTTTCTGCTCAAATATTAATGCAGTTCTTTCCTCATTCTTGCTCTATGTAGTTGCTTTGAAGCAGGCCAGTAAGGGTGAAATGTAAAAATGTTAAGTACTATTAAGAAAGCTTTTTGTTGAACTCCTCCAGAGAGTAAATGAGAGCACTTCAGGACGATCTGCACGTGACACTTATAATAATAAAACCGTCACAGAGATGATCTATATCCAGTGACTGAATTCAAGTGTTGAATTGGGTCCCCAGGTCTGAGCTTCTGTTTCTAGGTGCTTGTTTGGTTAATCTTATGGAGAAGTAAAAATGGGCAAAATGGGAAGTAATGCACTTTATGCAGATCTGTATAATGCTTCCAGGTCTTAAATTGGTGTTAACGTGTTTCTGCTGCTGTTTTAGAAGCTGTCTTTGCTATGTTATGGTTTTTCTAGAATACCGGAGATCTGAGTGTAGCAAACCTCTGTTAAAGTTTAGTACTTTTTTTTATTATAAGCAGAGAAGTATAATGCTTCTTTAAAAACAAGCAAGCAAACAGTTTTCTTCTTTTACAGCAAATTGCACAGAGCTTAAAAGATGAACAGAAGAAGCTATCATCTGAAGCTTCATTTTCAGATGTCCAACTAGAAGATCCAGAGTCCTGCAGTTTAGCTAAATCTGGTATGCCTTGAAATACATTGCATATCACACTGACAAATTAATGCATAAAGCTCCTGGCGAGTGAGGATTAATTTGACCTATCAGGGAGAAACTTGCATGCTTCTTAAGGGGTTCGTTTTCCAGAGAACTTCAGAAGAGATTTTAGGTGAAATTTGTCTAGGCCTTCTCAACTTTTTGGAATGAAGAGCAAATTCGTTTTATATTTTTGTGTGGCTCTCGTTATATTTAACAAAATCCATTTGTTAAATGAATACTTTGGGTATTCAGAAGTGTTTTTGTATGGGCCTTTATGTGGAGAAGTGACTTTTTTTTCAAAATATGTTTCTACATAGTAGTTTTACGTACTTTTACAATAACTCACAATACAGTCCTTGACTTTTTAAATATTTGACCTGTGTGTCAGAAGATTACAGTGATCTGGGAGCAATTTTTGTGAAATTTTCATTCTTTTAATGACGGTCACTGAATGTTACAACCCTATAAGTAAATGACTAAGACCCATGAAGAATATCATCCTTCATTTTTGTCACTTGTCAGAATGGTGTTTTTTTCGCAGCAGCATCTCTCTTGGCTCTTTCAGCTGATTCTCATATTCCTTTTGCTTGCCTGCTCTTTCTTTCGGCTTGCAAGGTGTGAACAGATCTTGCTGGTGCATCTGTTTAGAGCCTGCAAACCCTGTGCAGAGCAGGGCTCATACATTGCATGCCCAGCCCGAGGCAGGTAACAGTCGCACAGAGCCCCCGAGCCTTCAGGAAAAGGGAGGGACCTCTCTGGTATCCTGCAACCCATTTCCAGATGCCCTGGATGACTGGGATTAGGTGCCCCTCAAGGGTTTCAGCATCTCCCTTTTCAGTCCCTGTAGAAAGAGCTAAAGTGTCTAATAAGCAGCTTAGGAAATTCAGACAGAAAACCCAAGGTCTGACAGAACTTCTAATTACTCTGACTTTCTTTTTTTAATTGAAAAACAAGAAAATATGCTACTGGATTATTTTTAGACAATTTCCACATCACATAATCCGCTCACAAGGGCTTATTCTGTCAAGAGGTGAAATTTCAAAACTTCTTTTTGAGTGATTGCAAATTGAGATCAAGGTTATCATGCTATTGGCTTGGCCATTTCCCAACATCTAACGGGAAAATGAAAATAATACAAGATTTCTCTGTCATGTTCTGGGAAAATCCATTTTGGGCATACAGGGATATTATAACAGTTGTGCAGGAGGTGTTTTTTTTTTTAATACTTACTGAAAACCCCCATGTCAGAATCTTTTTTGCCTTCGAATAATTTCTGCTGTGTGATGCCTAAACTGTGCACCTCTGCAGTTCTAAGATCAGCCACAGCAAAAAGAAAAGCATAAAGAAGTAAAATTGATGGAATGACTTGTTTTTTCTTTTTTTTTTTTTTTCTTTCTTTCTTTCTCCTGAGCATCTTCCATAGTTCCCTGGGAATATCCCTTTCTCCTGTACACCTTTTACCAGTAATTGTTTGTCTGACAGTTTTCAGCTGCTGGGCTTAAGTGGGTGAGGGTCATTGGAGACATTCTTGTAAAACTAATTCATTAGAAAAGGGTAAGGCTGCACTGTTCCTGAAAGCAAATTCATGTCTTTCCCAGAATCTTGTTGTGCCCTGTAGAGAAGGAAAAAAGCTAAGCAATTTTGGTGCAATAGTACGTATGATATTGCTGTAGGGATCAATATAAATTGCAGTCCGTGTTGCAGGCTCCTTCAGTTGAAAGGACTGATAGATGGGTTTGGAGAGGACAGATGGATAGGTTTTTCATGTGTGTGTTTTCCTTTTAAACAGGTTCAGCAGAATCTCTTAATACCAGGCACCAGACGACGATTTCGCCAGCAGATCTGCATGGGATGTGGTATCCTACTGTCAGAAGGACTCTGGTGTGTCTCTCCAAGCTCTACAGATGCATAGATGTACGCAAGCATTTCTTTATCTAGTGTTCAAGGAAACTTGTGAAGCATCTAGTGCCAGTTCTAAATATTTTAAGCTAAATTAGTAATGGGTAATTCCTGGCCTCTGCTCTTTCTTGTTAGTCTTTTTGCAGGCGTCTTGGTGCAAACCAAGTAAACTGACAAACATAGGTCATGATTTCCAAGACAAATTTGTATATGTAGAATTGGAAAGAAGGCTCTGGTATGAAGTATTAGTTGTTATAATTCAGTTTGTGATACTTAAGATGCTCATCACACTGAATTGAGAGAATGAGGCAAGAGAAAGTAGAAAATTCTAGGTCATTACAGAGAGTGAGCTTATTGCTGAACTCAGTGTGCTGCTTGCTCTGTGCTTTGCAGGTCATCATACAAGGTGATGTTTCTGGAGTTAAAAATGATGGCTATTTCTGTGTTTGCAAAATGGCACGTTATTACAGCCTTAAAAATATAGGAAATATGTAGATACTAAGCAGCCGTTTACATTATCCAGTATTTAAGGCAGTTATCTGCACATCAAACACAAAAAATAGAGTTCATTTCATGAATATTTTGAGACTTTTCCTTTAAAATCAGATTTTGTTTGTCATTTACCAACATAAAGACTAGTAAGCCTCTGGCAAACTTGCTGCAAGTGCTTTTTGTTTTCCTGTGTTAAATACAAGTTAATGCATTTCAAAATATTTTGAGGTGTTACGTGAACTGCTGCCATGATATTATTTGCTAAAAAAGAAACTGGAAAATATTAGTACCTCATTACTTAATACATGATTCTTGTTAAGGTGAATGTCACTTGATGGTGACTTCATAGGGCTTGCCAACTCCATAGGGCTTGCCAAGTGCCTGCCTGTATCCAGCTAACTGGGAGCATGAGCAGACTTTCATATTTGCCTCCTGTTTTCCTGCATTTAGGCAGTGTGTTCTTAGTGAGTCAGTTGCTAGCTTTGGGGTAGCTTTCTGGGAGCATATACTGCACATGACACCGCTCTGAACTCCCCTCGTGCTTTGCAAACCCTTTTCTGAGTCTGTTTTCATCCCTGCAGAGGGCAGTGTTTCAGGGGCTATCGCAGGAGGCTCTGTCTGCCTGCATCCACTCGCTGCTCGGAGCTGCGGATTCTATCAGCAAAAACAAGGTCAGAATACGGACTTTGGATATGGGATTGTTTTTATTTCCTGTATATACCAAAAGCAATTCCTTTTTTTTGTGTGTGTGGGGGGGTGTTTTTGTTTTTCATTCCATTGAAATCTCTCTTAAAATGCATTGCTCTGTCCCATGAGATGTGAAGGAATTGCTAGCTCTTAGTTATGGTAAGATATTGTAAAACAAAGATAGGAGTTCATATGTAAGCCCATCTGAAAAGCAGAGCTGCACACCATGGTTACAGTCTGCCAACAAGAATTTAGTCAAGNAAACACCCCTCCACACACACACAAAAAAGGAATTGCTTTTGGTATACACAGGAAATAAAAACAAAGATAGGAGTTCATACGTAAGCCCATCTGAAAAGCAGAGCTGCACACCATGGTTACAGTCTGCCAGCAAGAATTTAGTCAAGTAACACCTAAAAAGAAATTCTGAGAGAAATCTCTGCTCCTATTATTTCTTTATTGTCATCGCCTGTTACCCCTTTCTCTGAGAGAGAGAGATATATATATATGTGTGTGTATATATATATACACACATATTTTTATATGAATATATATATATATTTCAGTTATTTGATGGGAGATTTTTTTAAGTTTTCATTGATTAGATCTGTCTGTAATCAAAAGATTTCCACTGATCTGTTCCTCTGTTCCTCAGAGTTTGAAGCAGTTTCATTAAGTTATTTATGCTTTAAATGCAACTTTCTTAAATGTAACTTTAATTTGATGGAACCTTTTTTTATTCCTTTTTATTTCTGTTGCAATTTCTTTAACGAAAACACTAATTTGCTAATTCCTGACAACCAAGAAATGATCTTATTAGGCTAGACTTGGTGATTATTATATAAACAATAAATACTTACTAATGGGAAAAAGTTACAGATGCTATTAGAAGTGAAGAATTGCTTTGAAGTGTTTAATTCTTCTGATCTTTTAAAAATATAATCTGATAAAAATCATTTAAAGAAAAATCCAAATATTTCCTTTAAACCTGAGCAGTTAACCAGGTCATATATAATCTAGAGCTCTACAGATAGTTATGCATTGCAGCACTAAACCAGGCTGCTTTTGACTGTAAAGACTGAAACTGGTCTGGCAATGAGCTCTAGACTGGTTGGCCCAAGGCTGGGGTCTGTCACTTTGTTCTTGACATCCGTTCTTTTAATATTATTGGATGAAGTCACATACAAAAATTGGAAATGAATAAACAAGCCCTCAAAGGCTTTTCACCATCTATTTTTAGTAGCACTCTTATTTATCAAAACTATGAATTGAAAATTAATTACTTTGCTGTTTTAACATTATGTCAGGAAAATCTCTCTTGTAGCTTACAAAGCAAAGAAGTATTCTTGAATCCTCCTCCATTTACCTCAATGAGCCATGGACTTTAAAGGTTCAAAGCTGCACGCAGCGTAAACCACGTAGCTGAATTAACCAGCAGTGCAGAACTGATGGTAGCAGTGGTGAAAACTTGACCCTGCCTTATTCTTTGTGTCTTTGCTGTACTGTTTAGAAGTTAACTAAGCTTTGCATTTAATGATATGAGAAAAATGCCTTGTAAGATTTTTGCACGATAGTACACTTAATGTTTCTGCAATAACCTTGATTAGTTGTCCTGATTTTTTTTTTTTTCCTAATCAGCCAGGCCTGATTTTCCACTGTTACGATATACAAGGAATATATATATATAAAGCAACTAAGTTATGAAGAATTAGGCTGTATCTCAAATAATCTCTCAAAACTGTGTATAAAGTGGACTTACTGCTATGTAATTTAGTTCTTCTAAAGAGCATGAATACAATCTGCTTCAGTAGAACACTCTATTAGGAATAGTCCCAAAGTGGGGCTTGTTGGTCCCAGGTTGTAGTTAATAGTGTCACAGGCTAATGGGAAAAACTTGTAAGGCTTTTGCAATCAATTTTGTTAAGAGTAAGCACCTGCTAAAACTGGAGGTATTGAGGCTGTGCTGTTCATGTAATGTTTTTTAAAGATGTGATGCATGTTCTTTTTCTTGTGCTGTAGACACAGGTTGATGGACAACTTTTCTTAATAAAACATCTTTTGATTCTTCGTGAACAAATTGCTCCTTTCCACACTGAATTCACCATTAAGGAAATTTCCCTGGACCTTAAGAAAACTAGAGGTACTGAACAGTTGCTGGCTACAGAAAGAGATGGGATTGTCCTCCCTTCCTGTGCTAGCAGAAGTCGTGGGTTTATTTTATGTTCACCTGCAATGACCCTCTGGGCTTGCTCTAATCTCCTGCTTTAGTCTTATCTTTTCTGAAGAAAAAGGAATCCAAAAAAAGAACAAAGTAAGCACCTGTATAAGGACAATTCAGGATGGTTCTAATGAGTTCCTTGCTTTGTGTGTGAAATGCATTTGCCTGTGCTTTCTGCTGCTGACCGAACTTATGTTTGCCATCTTTTTAAGAAAAGCTAAGTAATCTTCACATTTCCATTTCTCAGAGATGTCTCTCCATTTTGCTGACCTTTTAAGAGACTAACTTTTGTTGCTGCTGGTTAACTGGTTAATTTAAAAATTCATAGTTGACTTGCATAGAATAAATCAAAAATTTCTGTGAGTTTTGGTTTAGGAAAGGGGTCCTTTTGTTGCAAATGTAATAAGCAGCCTTATTGAATAGTTTTATGAAGTGCGCATGCCTCTTGTAGGAAGGGAAAGTAGAGACTTCTAAAACTGTGCTCTGCTTGCTTTGTGAAATGCATGGGGAAAAGAAATCTCATGGAAAGGTTGAAAGGTTGAGGAATCTGTAAAGGTTTTACTTTCTTTCCAGAACAGAAAGCTGAGAAGTAACTTTTCTTACCTGCTATCTAATGTGCTGCTGTTTTAACCTTGATTTGAGAAATTCTTACACTAACCATTTCTCCTGTTGCATTTGAACATCAATGAAACCTCCTACCTGTTGAGTAGTTTCTAGTTGCCTGGAGGTTAAAGGGTAAATACATCCTTTTGGTGTCTTTTCCTGGCTGACATACAAGTTTGTTCTCTATTTAGTTGAATAAATTTTTGTGCCAGCCAGGGCGTTGCTGCTGATGGTGGTAAGTAATGGAAAACACTTTGTGCTACATATGGGGATTGAAGAGATGTAAGCTGTGCTTAACCCTTAATGTAGTATAGCTTAAACCAGTAGGGCTTTAAAGACTTTGTACTTGTGTTGAGTTGTGGAAGCAAAATAATATGACCGATAGGTGTTTTACTGTCGTCTAGCCAATTTTGTGCATATAGGTATAACTTGGGATTCATAGATAAGGGGACATTCCTTAGTGTAGAAATAAAGCTTCCATTTTTTTTTTTTTTAATTAATACGGTAATGCTAGGGTATTATAATTGAAAGAGATAGTGGGGAGAGGTTTTAATACTAGTTAGCTCTTAGGAACCTTATTAGGAACTTAGGTTCTTTTTGGAATTGGTGAAGTTTCTAGGGAATAAGTCAGAGAAGGAAATGAATCTTCCTCTGCTGTCTCCTGTAACTGCATAGACTCTGAGGTTAGTGCCAAGCCTGTGTGCCTGGTATTTGCTCTTTGTTTAATGCCTTTGACAGCTCTCTCAAGGCATGTATCTCTTCTCCTTCCCTTTGTTTTACGCAGCAACAGGGGCAGAGACCTACTTCTAAAATAAAATAATTTGAGATGTAGGAGGACACATGAAAGATACTGGGGTCACAGGCATTACTGAAAGCACTGCTGAAAATGTATTGATAAGTATTGATATTTTTTATTAAATTTGAGGTTGGTGACATCCTTCTGACACATAGGAATAATTTGGGTATCTTGTGCGAGTTGCAGACATAACTGCTTTTCCCTCTTGAGATGTCTGCAGACTATAAGCAACGTTTTGTTGGTTAGTCCTAACTACAGAAATAAACTGCGCAGGAAGACAGTGCCAATTCTAAGTTATTTTGTGCTGTCATGCTTGGTATTCCAAGACCACATGGGCCAAATTCTGCCTTCCTTTAGCTACTTAGCTACTTATGTGAAGTTTTGTGGGTTTTTTTTTTCACTTTTAAGCAGAGTTACAAATGAAAAAGTCTTGCAGTATTTCCTGCTGGTAGCATTTCAGCTAGTGGCAGTCAGCTGTTATGTTAGATGATGTATTTACCTTAAACAGGTAAATTAACAGTACAACCGCTGGAGCTGGCTGTGCTGTACCCAGAATGATGTACACCCAGATCAACCTGTGTGTGTGTCTGTGCCTTTCTGTGCATGTGCACCTAGCAGCAGTGGCATCCCTCATGTTTTTAGAGGTGATAATGCTATGCCATCTTAATGAGTAAATGAGTGATTAATGTTTTAGGTTCCCTTAGCTGAACCACATCTACTTATAATGTGAGTGACTTTGTTTCACAGATGCAGCATTTAAAATCCTCAACCCAAAGACAGTGTCAAGATTCTTCAGGCTAAACAGCAACAACGCCTTGATACAGTTCTTACTGGAGGTAATACAGGGTCTTTAAATGCACAAGAAAAACTTTGTTGTTTAAGTGGGTGGTGATCTCTGGCAAATAAAAAGGAGAGAATTGTTGTCTTCTGTTCAAGGGTACTCCAGAAATCAGAGAACATTATATCGACTCTAAAAAAGATGTAGATCGTCATCTGAAATCAGCTTGCGAGCAATTTATTCAGCAGCAGACCAAACAGTTTATAGAACAGCTGGAGGAGTTCATGACAAAGGTACAAAGCTGCTGGATGTTCGTTAACCTAACCGAAAAACTGGCGGGTCCAGGGCATTGTATATGAGTGTGGGCTCGTGCTACCTGGTTTGGTGAAGGTGACCACGTCTCCCACTGTAAGATTATGTTTCCTTATAAGTTTCAATGAGAACTGTCCAGGCATTTTTGAGACTACAGGATCAAAGGAGTGAATCACAGTTTGCTTGTTTGTTTTTTTAAGTGAATCTTTGTGCTCTTTTATTAGAAAGCTTTTCAGCTCAATGAAACAGGTCTGTGAAATTTAACAGAAGCTTTCCTGTTTGCAGGAGGACTTTTATCCAATTGCTGAATTTGTAAGTCTCCAAAAACAGTCTCAGGTCATGTGGCTTTGAAGAGAGGTCTTAGAGTAGGGCCGTTGTTGTGTAGGGGTCGGGAACAAAAAAGCATCATGCTGCAATAGGTCTCTTCCTAGAACCTGCTCTAGAATTTAGGATTCCAGGACATCTGGAGAAAATTACACAGCAGGGTCTCTTCTGGAAAATGAGAAGTGTGTTGTGGGTACTGTGTACTGAGTAGAAGTGGTTTTATAGCTAGACATCTCAGCAGTTGGGGCCGTGGTGTTGCATCGGTGCCAGAAACATTCTGGTTGCTGCCTTCTGAGAATTTAGAAGATTCATTGTTAATTTTACTGATGCCTGGTAGTACTGGAGTGAGGGACCATTAAGATGCCTGAAATATAGATGGAGAATTGGTAGAATTGATGGAGTTGCCCAAATTATCTTCATTTGATTTATTGAAAACTTGGACAGTTTAACTAACCTTCTTGAATATAAATCGCTATTGAGTTTTCTCCACATGCCTATGTGTCTTTGTAAATTTGATCCCATTTTGAATTTATTTTGAAGAAATGATAATGGTGTGTTTTCGAATTACATTTCTGTCAGGCTCCTTACTGGCGCTATTATTAAGCCAGGCCTTAGATAAGGGAAAGAAAAGGGAAGGTGCAGTAAGGTAAACTGCAGTGTCTGAGAGATTTGTGCAATTACTGCTGGGTCATTTTGTTGTGATTTCAACAAAAATTGAGGAATACCATTGTGTTGATTGTGCTTGTTTTAGGTGTCTGCTTTAAAAACAATGGCCACGCAAGGAGGTCCCAAGTACAGCCTGTCCCAGCAGCCGTGGGCACAACCAGGTATTTACTTTGTTTTGCATTCTTCTCTTACCGCTAAGATGCTGGTATGGTGGTGAAGCCACACGCATTTTCTGGTTTGGGACTTCTTTTGAAAACTTCACCTGAAGTGGAGAGGAAAGACCTCTTCTGCTCATCATTTTCAGTAGAGTGGTATAAGCTACATTATGTGGAGCTAGGGATTTCAGAATGTCATTTGTCTCTATGCATGTTTCGGTGCATGACTTTCCTTTTTTTTTTTTTAATCTGAAAAGTTGGGCATTTTAATGTGGATTTTGAGAATGAGATGTGGAAATTTCAGGGTAAGAACTAAAAACATAAGAACTGACACCTAAGAACTATCTTTTTCTTGAAAACCTTGGCTTATATTTTGACCTGCGTTCTAGTTTAAATGTCTGAAGATTCCTCTAAATGAAATCTGGCAAACTCCAGAGTTTGCCCGTAATTGGTGCAAAAGATGGATGACTTCAGCATTTCTCAGGCTGTGCCTGTTCTTGCATGAAAATAGCATTTCCGTAGCTGAATACAGAATGTGCTTAAGATATTACTTGATCACATTAAGATAAAACTTACTTTTATGGGAAAAAGTGAGTCTACATTGAAACTTTTGTCGCCTGTACATTTGGTAACCATTTCCTCTTCAGTTTTTCAGTGACTATCTGAAATCCATCTTTGTTTCCCTCTTCCTAAGAACTCAAATGCAAATGTTTCATAGGACATTTGGTAATGTGGCATAGTTAAGATATTCCCGGATTGTTTTTACTGTTCGTGTTACAAAGTTAAGCTAGCACAAGGCAGTGAGAAGTCTTATGCTACTTCTTACATTGGAGCCTTCTGTTGTGCCACGTTCTTAAAATGCAAAGCCAGCAATATTCATTCATAATTCAATGCTGCTCCATAGTTCATGCAATCTCAAGGGCTTACTTGGGCTCCTGCTTATTTCTGGCTTGTTTATAAGTATTTTTAACATTTCTTTGGAGATAGTTATGTGTGTAGAAGCAGATGTAAGCGGAGCTTGTGGTGTTTCTTGGGGTCATTTGTCTGGAAAGCAGGAGTAGGTGGAATAAAATTTAGATATGTATTATGTTTTCTTCCTCATTTCTACAGTTAACTTTGGGAATTTAAAGCTATGAAATATAGATTTGTCTTGCCCCTTGAGCAAAGATCTTGTAAAACCATTAAAATACTCAGCAGTAAAGCAACACGGTCTTGTCTGAGACAGGATTCCTGTCTGGTTGAGTCATACTCCAGATGGCCACGCAGCCTTTCTTCCCACAGACATGACACACGGACAGTCAGGAGACATTGTGATACACTGCTCTCCTTACTAGCCCTTTTTATTCCCCAGCAGTTGCTTTTCTGGGTAAGGAAGCTTCCTAGAGGAATGCCTAAGTAGATCTTTATTTCTGTTGGAAGGCTGCAACCTCAGGAACCTCTGGAGGATGTGGGGAGTTGTCAGACAGGAGTTGAGTGGATTTACTGCAGGGAAATAGGGGTCATGTCTTGAGCAGATCCCAAGAAACCCAGGATCCTGAGGAAGGAGCTTTGTTTGACGTGTTGTGGTTGTGCAGTGAGATGACACCACTCTTTTTCAGTCTACACTGTGGTTCCAATCAGCTCTGGTAAAGTGGAGATGGTCTTCTGGAATGTGCCTTTGAACTAGCAAAAGGGCATTTTGATCTGTTAATTGTCTTTCCTTCTACTTTCAGCAAAGGTCAATGATCTGGTCTCTTCCACTTACAAGACAATAAAAACGAAGCTGCCGTCAACGTTACGAAGCATGTCATTATACTTGTCCAATAAAGATACAGAATTCATTTTGTTTAAGCCAGTTAGGGTGAGTATTATTAGATATACATCAGCCTGTTCTTTAAGACTTTAAACACATTTTGTAGCATCATGCAGATTTTTGACATGTACATGTATGTGAATAGAGATATTCTAGGCCAGCAGTGTGGCCAGTAAACATGACAAATACCATGTGCCCACAGCAGTGAATATAACATTGCAGTGATGCAATTGAAAAGCATATGCATTCAGCATGTGACCAAAAAGAAAAAAGACAAAAAAAGTTTTTTAAAAGGCTTTAAAAAAAATACTGTCCCACTCTTCCCTGTATTCCACCTACATAGGCCATGTTACTTTTAATTTTGCACATCTCCAACTTGTTCTAAGCTTGGCCATCTCTTCATGAGCAGAAGTGCTGGCGCTAGGGAGAGTGATGCAGATCTGACAGGGATCCCCCTGTAACCCACAGGAAGATTAAAGTTTGAGTTCTTCAGCATTTATATCTATAGCACTTAGTGCTTCTTTTCTTCACATCTTAGGTGAAGCTTTTCCTCACAGACAGTTGGGGTTCTTTGCTCCTCTTCTGGGCCTTTATCTAGAGGAACCCTCCTCAAAGCTCTGCCACATCATCTGACCTTCAGTAGCTATTCCATGGATATCATACCTACTATAGCTTATGTTTGAGATGAGTTTTGTGTTATTTCAATATTGTTCTTTTTATTTTTCTCCCTTTCGAAAGAATAACATTCAGCAAATGTTCCAGAAACTCCATGCTTTGTTAAAGGAAGAATTTAGTAATGAAGATCTCCAGATCATAGCTTGTCCTTCAATGGAACAGGTACATATTGTGTATATTGTAGCTCGTTGTTTTATCAGTCACTCTTTCATGTCTGGGGTGGGTTTTTTTTTTTTTTGGTGTTCCAAATCCTTTTCCATTTTTATCCCCTGAAAGCCCTCGGTTTGATCACATAGGGTTAATCTGAACTCTCAGTTAAAAGTTCCTTTTTAAAGTTTTTCCTCAGTGAATATGTTAAGACAACTTTTAAATTAAAGGTGGTGATTGATGTTGCAGAGGGTTTGATTGTACAGTGCCTTGGCAGAGAGTCAGTTGGAAGACTTCACCCATTTTGGGGCATTATCTTTTTGGGGAGGAATCTGAGGTAGTAAATATGCACACACACACCTCTGCACACATGACGATTATGTTAGGAAGCAGTGGGAACAAATTATAAGAGACAATTTAAAGTAAATTGCATTGGGAAAATGTACAGATATAGGGGTAAGTAACCGGGCCCTAATGGTCCAGAGAATGTGGATAGAGTTGTGACTATCCTGGTTTGCCAGTATTTGAACAGATAATGTTAGGAGGAGCTTTTCTGCAGTGAATGTAGCGGCAGAGCAGTGTGGTAACTGTTGTGGAGCCCAGAGAAGAGCTGATGCACTGAAAGGAAGGGGGGTTATCGCAGAGGAGTTGACTCCCTTTAACACTGTTTATCAGAGGATCCTCAGAGTCATTTTTTTCAACAAATTAAAATGCATAGAAAACCATATTGTAATTTGTAGGGAAACATACATTGTGACGGATCTCTAGTATGCTTTAAATAGTGGCGAAAATAGCTACTGTCATTTTTTTGCCAGCTTTTTTTTTTTTTTTCCTTGACCCTGTTGCTAGAAACTTTAATGGAATAGGTTGTGCCTGCTGGAAGGACTGGTCAGCATGGTTGCAATTGCCTGTTAAGGGAGCCTGTGAGTAGGGAGATAATGGAAAATTTTGGGCAGTTCTCTTGTGACAGTTCTCCTAGTTTCTGTAAATCCTTAGACATTCCTGAGGATTTCCTTTTAGAGTCTAAAATATCAGACATTAGATCTTAGCTCTTATGTCTAATGTGGACTTTAACTTTGTATTTCAGGTGAACTTACTTCTGTCGATGTCCAAGTAGTCCAACAGAGGGGCTGCTTCAAGAAAACTTCAGCTGAATGGCAAGCAGCGACGGGGATGTGAAGGTTCGGAGTGAGCAAAGGATCCTCCTGCACAGCCCAGTCTGCACTAAAACTCCTAAGGCTGCTTAACTCTGATTTACTGGTGCAGGGGGAGAAATCAGTTCTATAGATTCCTTGAAGGTCTTGCTATTTGATGAAGAGAGAAAAATAACAATGCAAAAACCCCTTTCTTGTGTGAGCTCAGTTACTGCCTTTTCCAGTCACAGAGATCTTCAAGGTTGGACTTCTGTTTTTTTCATTTGTTTATGTAAAGGAAAACAAGAAAGGATTTCTTTTCTAAGCTCATGTACACAGTGAAAAGAAGCATTTTTCAAAGACACACTGCAAATAAAGTGGAGGAAATCAAATGGAGAAGGGAGCAGGTATTTGCAAGGCTTCGAGATAAACACATTGCATCTGTCAACTTGATTTTTAGTAGGCATGCTCCTTTTCTTTTCCTTTAAATCCCTCTGAGAATCCTGGTAATCCACCATGTGCTTGAACATAATTTGGGAGTTGTTAGTTGGGAAGACTTTATTTTCCTTGAACTTCTTGAAACACCTGGTTCTTTTTATACTTGTGACTGGGAGCTCATGAGATCTGACCTGTAGGTTCACGTTCTAACCTCTTCCATGTAATGAATCTCAGATGCTCGAGATTTGCGACAGAAAGCTGTGCAATATAACTTGTTGTTTCTAAGGGAAACAACTGTTTTCACGTGCTTTGCAGCAAAGGCCAGGCTTAGCCTTGAGGTTCTCACATGCGCTACATTCTCATGTAGTTTCCTTTGCCTTACCTGATCGGTGTTGTGTTGCCCTGGCTTGGTCACATTGGAGCAGGGCTGGAACTGGACCTCATGTGCTGGAATAAAGATTAATGTGGGGTGGCATATCAGAAAGGAATGGGAAAGCACCCTCAAATCACCGTGGTAAGTAAGAGGATAAGAGAAATGCTCAGTCACCGGTAAACAGTGCACTGTGTTCAACATGCATCAATTAGTACTCTGTGTCACAAAGCTGATTGCTAAATGCATTGTCATTAATAGAATGAGACATTAAAAGCAGCTCTAGGGTATCTCAGTGTGTGAGTTTCTTGTGCAACAGTGCAAAAGAAAAATATGATGACTTACATAATAGTGTTTTTTAATTTATTTTTAAAACTTCTTCTGTAATTTGAATTATGTTTAAGTTTTTGTGCACATCAGTGGTGTTTTGAAACAACAATTTTACTGTTATAAATCAGATGGCTGGAGACTACAAGGTTAGGATTTAAAGCTGCCGTGAGAAGTGTTGCAGCAGTGGTGCTGAGGTACATAAATGCTACTTATAGGACCTTCCATAACTCCTTAAAATTCACTAAAGGAACTAACAAGGAAGAAAACTTACCCTTTCTTTATACTCATGTAGAAATATAGGCTGTAAAATAATGTCCATTGCCTTGTAATATATGTATATTTGAGTTTTTTATAAAGTTTTACAGAAGGATTGCATGATTGCTGTACAGAATGATGACTGATGTAACACATTGTACAGAGGAGATGAAGGGGCAGCCCTTACGGCAGCGTCTCCTGTGTGGGGGATCTGTTCAGCTCCAGAGCAGCCAGGCAGCTCTAGGACAGCTGCTTGGGAGATTAGGAGAGCAGTCAATTTATACAGCCTGTTTGCTAAATGAACATTTGTTTAAACATGTACAGTTTCAGATATTTACTTTACAAATAGTGTAAATACTTTCAAGAGATTAATTTAAGATGCTTTATATTATCTGACTAGAAACTTGCTGTTTTTAATTTTTTTAAATAAAAATGTTGCCTCCTATTTTGGTCCAAGAGTAAAGCTTTATTCTGTATCCTGAGGCTTCTCTGTCAACATAACTGTAATACAAAGACAATAAATGTCCTGTAAGCACACAGTGCTTTGTTAAGAAAAAAAATGTTCTTTTTAGCAGTAAGAGAGCTGACTTTATTTAGCACAGATAAATACCTGACTGCTGAATGTACAGCTAATTGTTAAAGTAATCCCTCTTTATGGTTATAATAAAAGGAAATTTGTACTTTCTTTACTGAAAAGACAAAAAGATCTTGTGTGCCTAAATGGTCTCTTTGCTGCAGTTATTTTGAGAGAATAAACCACAGCTGTTCTACAAGACGGTGTTTTTGCTAGTTGGCCGTCACTAAGAGTGAACTTGGGCGTCCATGGCAGAGACCCTGGTGTTATTCAGGCCTTATTTTGTGCGGTAGCTGTTGTGGCCGCCTGGCTGGTCACGGTTGCACCTATCCAGACCTTCTCATTACCGATATTGCCCACTGGGTCTTGCAGCGTCTCACCGCCTGGGCACTTGTTCCTTGTACCCTCACTCGGGTCTTACTGGGGCTCTCCTGCAGGCTGTCTTGGCACCCCTTAACAGGGTAAAGAAACACCCAGGGCTAAACTTGAGATAATAAATCAGCGTGTCCCTGACACTCCGGAAACTGGTGGGTTGCGAGGCAGGAGCCTGGCCAGCGGCCGAGACTGGAGCTTCGGTACCCGAGGAGCTCTTTGCTCTCTCCTGGATTGCCCCGCTCCCTGCTCCTCTTCCTCCCTGTTGTCGCGTAGGTGCGTTGGGCTGACGCAGTCTGTCGAGGGCTTGGAGCTTCAAGGGCTCAATTTACACAAAGATGAGCACTGGGAGCTCGGAAAAAGCAGCTTTATTTTCATAGCAAAGCTGACCGGCTGCCAGTGCCTTGGCCAAGGAAGTGTTAATCTGAAGTGTCAGCGTAGGCGCTGGCTCTACGTCTCCCATGTCTTCGTTTGGGCACTCACACGGATAGCGGGTGGCGAAGGACCCGCAGGGCTGAGCTCACCGAGGCAGGGGGTGCCAGAAGCGGTGCACTGCTTCTTGTATCTTCAGGAGCAGGCCCCTGAGCTCGCTCCTTTTGGACTGAAGGAAGAGCTCCTCCGCACTGCTGGGCCTTCTGAGCAAGTGTCTTGTCTCGGGGTCTTTCAGCTGCAAGGAAAGCCCACGTTAAAGAGCAGAGCGGCAATGCTGAAGAGCGGCCGGGAGCTCCCGGGCATCCCCGTGTGCTCAGTGACATGGGGCATTTCAGAGCCAACCGCCCGCATGCAGCGGAGGATGTGGGTGCTGGACGCTAACCCGTCGGGACAGGCACCCCAGGGCTGAGCCCTGGCGGAAACAGCGTTCCCACCTCCCGGGAAGGGTCGGGGCTTGGGAACTCGCATGGCAGCAAATGCCAAAGGACCTCGCCGCTCCTCTCCCCGTACGCCCTGCTCACGTTAAGTGAAACGCTTTTTAGATAAAATCAGGAGCTTCATGTTTGTATTGACATTTAATATAAATGTTTTGAAAAGAAATAGCGTTTCAAAATGAATTTGTGAGATGTGCTGTTCTTACCCTTCAGCGACAACATTTCAGTCTTATCTAAATGCTTTCCTGAAAGGGAATTTCATTAAGATTCACAGGGGCAGGAAATTTGCTTTTGAATGAAATGGTGGGTATTTTTCCTTTTTTTTTTTTTTCTTTTTTTTTCCACCTGAAGATTTGTGATCAATCCCTTTTAGCAGCTGCAGCAGCCCTGGCTTTCTGCAGCGGAGCTGCTCCCAGGCCGCGTGGCCGTGCTGAGGACTCACCTTGAGCCGGGCGCCCACGTTGAAGTGGATGTGGTCGCTGTGGCTGCTGAACGTGAGGCAAATCTGGTCCTGAGCTGCGATTTTGACGGTGATGTGACTGTTGAGCTCCATGAGGATGGACTGGAAAGGAGGGCTGTGGACGTGAGGGCTGAGCGCCCACCAGTTCCAGCGCTTCTGGCTCGTCCCTTCTTGGGGAAAGCAGATCCCGGCGCAGAGATCCAGGGCCACCCTGAGGACAAAGGCAGAGCCTTGCGCCAGGGTGACCTTCCCACGGCGGCCCCACCATGAGGAGCCTCCTGAGGGAGCTGAGCGCCCTGGCGCGGGGCTGGCGTGTGGGTCTGCTCGTGCGACAGGCCCGCCGTGGGGCTCCCTGTGGCATCACGGGTTGTGCTTTGGTGACCTGGCAGCGCCAGCCCGAGCGAGGAGGAGGTCAGTCGCTCCCAGCTGGCGTCTCCTAGGCCGGTTATGAAGTTGAACGTGTGGTTGTTCGTGTTCCTCATGCTCTTGTGGGGGGACCCACCGGTGCTGTTGGGTGCCTATGAGGGAGGCCCTGGCAGTGGGGCTGCACCTGAGCATAGGGCAGGAGAGGACTTTGGCCCCTGGAGGACACAAAGACCCTGACGGGCCAAGCAAATCATGAAGCAGAGCATGGGCTGAGCACGTTTGTGCATTTCTCCTTCCTCCTATTGCTCTTTTATGTCTTCTGAAAGTTTTCACTGCCACAGCAACCAGCCCCGGTTGCTTCCTAGGCTCTGGCAACCTTTATACGAAAAACAGGTTATTTATATGCATATGTGGCTGGATGCAGGAAAAGGCCATGCCAGAAAACAAGAGAGAAACTAAGTGCGTGTGTGTAGGGGGAAATAGTCCGTATCTACAACATAAGAATACGAATCAATACTCCCCGTCTAGTGACAGCTTGGAGTGATGGCTCCGGGAGCTGAAGTATCCCCCGGATGCAGAAGACAGGGAATTTTTACCATTCATTGCATGTGTCACTTTCAATTTTCCCTGTCCGAGCGTAAAGAAGTTGATTCTCTCCGTGCTGCTGTTGAGCCCTGACAAGCGCAGCAAATGCCTGCGAGCGGCTCAGCCTCCCTCCTGCTCCCCCAGCGTTACCTTGTGCTGTAGGAAGGGAAAATAAAAACAGGGAACATCCCAGCTTTGATGGGCTGGATCCTGGACTGAAGACGTGCCAGGATTGGTGTGCATGCGGGACAGGTGGTCTACCCACTGGCTGCTTGTTTTGTGTTTTCCTCTAAACGAAGTTCCTGGATACTTTCTGTAAATATGTAAGAATCATTATTTATTCAGCACTGCTCTTAGTTAAGGCCTGCCAGGAGATGAGAGGGAAGAGCAGAAGCCCCACGGAGATGATTTCCATTGGTTCTCCACTGATGGGTGGAAATTCCCTAACAGGACACGGAAGCGCTGCTGAGTCGCCAAGAAATCATGGAGACCCTTCCTGAGGAGAAGGCATGAGTGAGAGACCAGTGGCAGGAAAAAAAAAGGGTTAGTAAGAGCAGGGGAAAGGAAGAAATGCAAAACATGGGGTTAGGCGGTGGTGGGGATGACACTTTGCTGCCGCTGTGAATCTCTTTGGTGCAGCGTTGTAAAAACTGCTCCTCGTGATGGATGAAGGACCAGTGTGTCTGCAGGCAAACGGCAGGGCTGCTGCCGTCTAATGGAAGTGTTATTGCAAAGGCTATTTACGATGATTTGTAAGAGCCAGTTAGACATTTAATACACCCACTAATTAGTCTCAGCATAGGAAGGACTTGTAAAACTGAGAAATGATTTGCTGATTCCTCTAGTCCCTGACTTTCCAAAGGGAAACTTTGGAGGGAAAAGTAGGGGGCCAAACTCAGATTTCCAGGGCTCAAAAAGCAACAGTTTCTACTGAAAGACATTAATAGCTGCACATCACCACTTTGACTGCAAAAAGTCCGTCACCTAAGTCATTCTCACAGTCAGGAGCAGATGCTGGATGTGAGAAACAAACCAAAAGCAGTGTTGACATCAAGCTAAATGACTCTGGCTGTGGCAATTTCCCCTCTCATACAAATAATAAGCTTGTGCTCTTCGAGAATGGCTGCCTGGGACTTCCTAAGAAGACAGCAAAGATGCACTCTTTTCCTGAGCTGTAATCTGAGTTTTCCTGCCCCGTTGTTGTGTGGCTAACCTCTGACAAGACCATGGGGGTCTGCAGACACACGTCACCAGCAAGCGGGATGGAGCAGTCCTGGATGGAGCAGCCCGCTGAAGCTGATGAGAGTCCAGGGGCCTGGAGGGGCTCCCACCAGCCAGGCTGCAGAGAGCCACGAAAGAAGCCTAGAAAACGTGACCGAGCGGAAAAGGGGAAAGACTTGGTCTCCTCGAGTAAGAGAAAGGATGTCACGGAGGTCTCCAGAGAGGTCAACAGCTGCTAGAACAGATGAAGAGTCTGGACTCTGTGTCTGCCCCTCGCCAGAGGATGCAGCTCTACAAACCTCACTGCTCTGGTGGGCTTTTTTCCCACTTCTTTTCATGCCTTTCACATGGAAAACCCCCTAAAATGAAAAAAAAAATGAAGCTGATGGCCCTCTGGGGGCTCTCACTTACCAGATGTGTCCGTTGGGGTGGCAGCACGCTGCGCGGCCGCAGTTCCCAAAGAAGCCTCGGATCCCCATGTACCTGCTGTCCTCCAGGATGAAGTACGTGAACTGGGATCCCTCGCTGTACATGATCAGGAGGGCCGTGTTGCCTGAGGGGTAGCTGACAGCGGGTTAAGGAAAGAAGGGCTTGTCTAAAGCCTGCCAAAAAGGGCACTTAGCAAGGAAATATCGTGGGAAAGTATTTGGGAAAAATAACCCAAGCCTGGCCAAGCCAAGACGAAACCCATGCTGAAAACCACCCACTTGTAGGGTATTGTTATGACTGCCCCGCTGTGTGCAGTAAAAGTTCTTGCTGGATACTAAACCTGACCGGTTCCGTCTGGAAGCAGCAGGAGAAACGTCTGTCCGTCGGGGTAGTATCTTGTTACGGGCTCGAGAGGGTGGCAGTGCTGTGGGGATAGAGCAGAGGCGGTGGGTGAGCGCCGCGCGCGTCTCCTCATGCGCCGGCAGCAGCATCAGCCCTCGGAGAAAGCCCAGGAGGGGCAGGAGGGGCCACTGCCCTTCCCACCCGCTCTACCTCCAGCCCCGTCGCTTCCCTCGGTGGTACCAAGCTAAGGGGCTGTCGACAAAGGCCTTCGCACACTGTGTTTCCCACCCAACCTAATATTTTGCTTGTTTATTTGCTTGCTTTTTAATTAAAGCCTTTTAAATAGCTGAGGAAAACTTAGCCTTCAATNCGCGTCTCCGCAGGCGCCGGCAGCAACATCAGCCCTCGGAGAAAGCCCAGCAGGGCAGGAGGGGCAGGAGGGGCCGCTGCCCTTCCCACCCGCTCTACCTCCAGCCCCGTCGCTTCCCTCGGTGGTACCAAGCTAAGGGGCTGTCGACAAAGGCCTTCACGCACTGTGTTTCCCACCCAACCTAATATTTTGCTTGTTTATTTGCTTGCTTTTTAATTAAAGCCTTTTAAATAGCTGAGGAAAACTTAGCCTTCAATTCTGTGTTTTCACGTTTCACGTACGAAGCTCAGCTCTCCATACTTTATGCTATTAGCTGCTCTGTGATGATATAATTTGCCAAGAGCCCTCTTTCCATCAGACACGCAAGTAATTTATCCTGTAACGTACTGACAAGCCGCTGCAGGAAAAACAGAAACATTTCTTTACCAAGGGCTTAGCCCCAAGCGTTACAAGGGAGCAGGGTTTAATGCTTTCTAATAGGAATAAGGAGCGTTGCCGTCTGCTTCTCCTAGAAAAATGGATTTGTTTCATTTGAGAGTGGGGAAACAGAGGGAGTTTGCCTTTCCCACCATCATTAAAAGCACCAGCTAACAATCATATGCAGACAGGGGCCTGGGCCAGATTTCGTCTGTTGTGGGAATGAGAGGGACTTGTCCAGAGCAGCTCCCACGCTCCCAGGTGAAGGCATTTCTTACCCAGTCAGACACAGCTGTGGCACTGATTTATAACCTGAAGATGGGCNGAGGCATTTCTTATGCACCAAGTGACAGATGTCAGACATAGCTGCGGCACTGATTTATAACCTGAAGATGGGCATTTTGGCTCTGCAGAATAGATAAAAATTACTTCCTGGTTGTAAGGCATGGAGGGGAACAAAGAAGCAACAAACCAACAATCTCGTTCATGCTTTCATTTTTCAGACTTTTTACGAGGCTAAAAAGACAGTCCTAGGCAGGAGGATTTGCTACCCCTATATTTCAGGAGAGGAAAGCAGCGTAATGCCCTTCTATGTCTAAAATAAAAAAGGCAACAAAGTCACTGATTGCGTGATAAATCACAGGTAATTTTCTTGCATCCTTGCAATGCTTTCTGGTTTGGGAGGAAAGACAGAGAAGAGGGGAAGAGGAAAGGGAGAGAAGGGAGACCTGTCTGGAGGAGGGGAGGGCTGGGCAGCCTTGCTGCAGCGCTGCCAGGTTTGTCTGTCCTTGGGAGGCTCCTTAGGCTGCTGGTTTCACTGCCAGATACTGCAGAACATCTAAACGTGCCTGGCTGGCCCCTCGCGCCCCTTGCAGGGTATACACATACCCTACCCCATACAGCTGTCCATATAATCCCCTTATACCCTGCGTGACAAGCAACAAGAGCAGATCCCATGGGCTACCACACACCTTCAGGTGCTCTGCCACAAAACCATGGTCCAGCTCAAGCAGGTCTTCTGGAGGTGCCGACGTTGGTCGGTGCTTCTTGGGAGGAGCAGCCTGTGATCCAACGCTGTATTCGTTCTCTTCTGAGAGCCTGAATGAAATCTTGCCCCCTGCAACAGTTTTAGAAGGTGGTGTACAGGAAAATGTGATGCCACTCTGTTTCTCTAAGCTTTGTGCCGTGGATTATTTGGGCTAGAGGAAGGAGGGTGGAAGAGTGTGGGAATGTGAAAGCAGCTCTTCATTAATGCCACCCGATCAAGGAGCTTTTCAGTGTAGAGGGGGCAACATGTAAAGGCAGGAGCCATAAACAGAACAGACAGGGGAAAATGGAACCCGAGAGTCTCCAGTAACTAACTGCTGGACTATTAGGAAACTGCAGGCATGACCAAGCTGCGCTGGAGTCCCACCTTGGGCAACAGAGAGGACGATGGGCCGGAGTGCCATGTGCCTGGGCAACCATCACGCTGCGGGGAAAAGGTGTTTTCCCTGACCTCATGTGAATGGGGATGAGGGATAATTTGCTGGAAAATGCCCTGCAGGACATGTCATAGGGAAGGGTGCAGGATGTGGACATCCTTGCCCTGCTGGTGTCTGCGTGCAGCATGAGCTCTGGAGGAGCAGTATGAGGAGCAGCGCTGTTTGAGGAGCAGTGCTGTATGGGGTGTGTGTGACCTCCCTTAACAGCGGGAGAGACTGAGGACCCTTTGTGTCTTTTGCCTTATTTGAGGAGAAACTGGTGAAAACGGGAAATGTAACCTCAATAGGATGGGGTAGGATGGTTTTCCTGAGGGAAGTAAGGGCTATCTTTGCTTAAGACTATGCAACTAGGCCAGCCCATAGACAGTTGGGAACTACTTACAGCAAAGGATGAGGCCTTGTAATGTGATGTGGCCTTGTAAATCTCGTTCATAACCAAGAGACAACTATTGCAAGCCAGGAGACAAGCATGGAGAACACAGCATTCACAGACAGGGAATTATGGTCAGATCTGTGTTTTGAGCATTTATAAAGGTCCCTGACCTCCCCTGAATGGGTTTCTCATGGCTTTTATTATGCCAAGGGCTGCAGTTTTTGTTTCTCCTCTGGATGTCCTGATGCTAATATGCACTTCTGGCACCAAATCAGACCCAGCTGTTCCAATAATGCACTAGCAAAGGTACTTACAGGCTGCAAACTTCAGATACCGCTCAAATATTTCCCTGTAGTCCTCAAAGCCTCGTATACTTAACCTGTGGTTTAAAAATCAGAAGTTAAAAATAAGACCAAATTGTTGGCAAATGCTACTTCCCACGTAACCTAAGAGAAAAGAATATCATGGGATGCTGTATCAGAAGTGTTCACCTGAAGCAATGCAGATGCCTGCAGATGAGTTTGTCACCAGAGGCAGCTTTTACAGGCAAAGAAGAGAAATGGGAGATTCATCTCATTGCCAGTCTGATGAATCGTGCAGGAGAGATGTCTGTTCCTCAGCCCTGGCGGCAAAGGGAGCTGCCCGTGACCAGCGGAGGGCTGGGAAGCTGCTTGCAGGAGCTGCATGTCGGGTGAGATGAGCCCAACCCTCCATGACATCCTACGCACACACGTGGTGGGACACCCTGCTTTGCAGTTATGCCAGGTGCCTGAGTCCCCACTCTCTTCTCTGACGATGAAACTCAGCTTGGTTGGAGGTTGGGCTGAGAGCTACCCACCACACACACTCTTTGGTGGTGATAATATGTGCAATCCTAATCTGTGAGCACAAAAACCCCTTTGTGCTAGGCTCCACGTGCAACCAGAAGCCACACCCTGCCTAAAAGACTCAAATCAAATTCTATAATCTGGAGACCTTATACAAGACCCTAGTGGCATTCAGGCCTTGTTTTACTCCATTCGAGGGAAATTTTGGTGCAGGCTGTTATGCCAATAAAGATACCCTGGCACTTACAAATCAGATTCCTGAGGACCAGCATAGTGGGAGAAAGGGGAAAACAGCAATAACAATAAATACCTCAGGTGTTCTAGCTTCTCTTCTGCCTGCTACACAAAACTTGTCCCTCCCAAGCCCTAACAAGTCCCTTGGCGCCCACCACGGTGCAGCTGCTGTGAGTCAGTCACTGCCACACACAGGTGCTCCGCAGGGCCAGCACTTCCCCAGGAGGCTAAAGAGGAGCTCGGTCCTGGCCTGTGCCCCCTGGGCAGTCTTGGAGGGCGAGGGAAAATCATGTTCATGTCCTCCAAGACTGCGGTGCAAAGGAGCCAAAATGAGCTAGGTGGTGCAGTGTGAGGGAGGCCCAGAACAGTCAAATCTGTTCAGAGCCTTTTGCAAGGAAAACTCAGTTGGGAATTCACCTGGAAACATATTCTTTAAACAACTGGGGAAGTGGGAGCTCTGTCCTGTCCCTAGGGACCTTCCTGATGTGCAAGTGTTGAACTTCCAAGGGGAATATCACAGAGATGAAGCAGCTGATGACTTCTGAGCACTCAGTTCTGGCTTCTCCTCATTAAGCCCCCCAGTGCCTCTTTAAGGACTCCCACAAAGAGGAGCTGTGTGAGGAGCTGGGGACAAGCAGTGCCTTGGCAGCACTGAGCCGTCCTGGCTGCACATTTAAACCAGGCCACATTCAGCGCTGTTGTCTCCTGAGCACATTCCCCACAGAGGCAGGTGACATTTTTTTTCTGACAGTGATACCACTGTAGGCTTGACAGCAGATGCCCCAGCTCTTGTCCATTCACATGTGCTGCCATGGGACATGGCCAGCAGATTCCCACCCTATTCCCTGAGACTGGAATTAAGACAGCTGGTAATGAGGGTGTCCCCCTTCTCGCCATAAGCTCAGGTTAGTCTCTCCCTGATCTCTTACTGTCGCAGTAGTTCCGCTCTAATGTCACTTCGCAGCTCCGTTTGGGAGCGGTGGGGATGAGGAGCTATGTCAATCTCTTCTTGTATGTCATCTTCATTCATCAGCTCTTGGATCACAGTATCGAAGATTTCCTTATAGCTCTTGCAGCAGAAGAACTAGGAAGAACAGCATACGTGAGGATGTGGTGGGGCTGCTCTGCGGAGACATCGGGCAGAGCCGAGACCTTCTGACTTGGCTCCCATGTGAGATGAGACGGGCAGGATGAGCCAGCCAGGCCCTATCTGCTGAGGACTCACGTAGCTGTGGGGAAACTACCGGTCTAAACTAGAGATCTGCATCCACCTCCAGGAGACCCAAGCTCACCGTGTGCTATTCCAGCTCCTCATCCACCTCCAGGAGACCCAAGCTCACCGTGTGCTACTCCAGCTCCTTCCTCAAGATTCCACAATCTCCCATCAGCTGCGACTGAACTTCCTTGGTGCCCCCTGGTCAATCCTTTAGACCCCGGACATCTCTTCGCTGATGTTGCTGCCCCCACAGCCAGGCCCTCTTCTCCACACGCCGAGCACCCTTTAGCTCCTCTAAATCTACCATCCTTTCCTCTTTCTCCCCAACTTTGCAACAGCTGGCCACTCTATTTTGGGCATTTGCTAACACTGTGGTATCCAGAAGGGAGTTTTCTCCCTGGGATANCATCTCTTCCTTGATGTTGCTGCCCCCACGGCCAGGCCCTCTTCTCCTCACCCCAAGCCTGCTTTAGCTCCTCTAAATCTACTGCCCTCTCCTCTTTCTCCCTGACTTTGGCAACAGTTGGCCACTCTATTTTGGGCATTTGCTAACACTGTGGTATCCAGAAGGGAGTTTTCTCCCTGGGATACTTCCCAAATGCACAGGGTGCAGTGTCCCTTCTGCCCACAGGGAGGAAAACTGAATGATGAGGGGAAAGAGGACTTGGCCTCTTTTGCAAAGATCACATTTTCAGAATGATCACGAGAAGGGCACCCTGAAAAGCCAGGGGTTTCACAGGTTGCATTTCAGCACTGCATCAGAGAAGGTCCCTGCTTTCATTATGGACCTTTCCAGGTGAAATTTGGGTGTAATCTTGTCCTGTGATGCTCCTTTCACGCCAGCACAAACTCAAAGGAGGAGAGGTACCCTACATTCTTTCCTTCAGATATTTCACTTGGTCAAAGCACCTTTTCTGTGCCGGGGCCTCTGTTCGCCCATGATCACTAACTACTCTATCATTACCTGATAGTTAGATTGCTTTATTTTGGGGATCAAGAGCCCATGTTAGTGTACTAGCTTTCCTGCTGCAATATTGCCAAGACTGCTCGCAGTGCAGACTACTCACAATTTCCTGGGGTTGTTCCATCAGATCCGCTACTGTTGGGAACGGCTTTTCAGGACCACTACAAAATTTGCACCTTATAACTTCTTCAGGTAAGATATTGTCCTTAAAACAAAAAAGAAATTCATTGTCAACTTCAGTTTTAGAAGTACATTTTAGACTTTTTAAACACCTGGGTTTGGTCCAAATCTAGACTGTTCCCATAAAAGAACACAACACCATTGCTTTTAGCGGCACCCCAAACCTGCTTTTCAGCAAGTGTATGTATGCCAGGAAACTGAAGTTATATTTAATTGTTTTAACTCCCAAATAAATGCAGTTTTCATAATTACTGTTCCTTCCTAAGAGCTCAGTGGAAAGTACTAATAGATTTTCATGGGAATATGCAAACAACAATGTAGATGAAATACCTACACCATAACCAACCAACCAACCAAAAAAAAAAAGGCAAAATAAAACTTGAGTATTAAAACACAGTTCCTATTTCTTCTTAAAAAGAAAAAGGAGCCCTCAGAAATGTATATTAAAAACAAGATGTATTCCATCCATCTTGCTCAGAAGTGGCTTAATTTGTTTTAGCTTTGGAGGTGTCTTCCCTCTCTGTAGTATTTATGCTCATCCCACCCCTCCAGAGAGAAGCATTCCCTTTGGATATTCATGTTTTTCTGTCTTATCATCAGCCCACAGTGCCCTTTCACCTAAGCTGTAAAGAAAATGCAAGTTAGGGAAGAATCCACAGCTGAAACCCTCCACCGTGCTGGAGAAGTTCCCATCGCTAAAGTGCAGCTGAGCAAGAGCAAAAGTCTTGAGCCCAGCTGCCTCCAGGCCTGGCCAGGTCTCAGCGTGTCCTCAGGGGCAGGTCCTGACCACACACTGGGGACCTCGGTGCAGAGCCACGCGGCCCAAAGCTGAGCCTCACTGAGGGGTGGCCTGGACCAGACACAGAAATGGACATGAGCCAGTGGAAACTTTCAGCTCTAGGTCTGAAAGGTTGAGTGCATTCTCCGCTCAGTGGAGAGCTTCCCTATGAAGCTTTTTTTTTTTTTTTTTTTTTTATGGCTTTTTACAGGCTGTGAAACGAGCCTGGATTAGGGAAGAAGTTAGATCGTGCACCTGCCCATTTCCTGCCAGGGGATACAGGTCTTGCCACAGCTCAAGACACAATTTAAGTGTGCGTCGCTGACACCTACTCTTTTCTTGTCTTGTCAAATGGATTGTGTTTTCCTGATGGTCAAGCTTAAGTCTGCAAAGGGGAGCACTGCTGCCTTTTCAGCCTTTCTTTTTCTCCATTATCAGAAAAGAGACATTATGTTTCTTTCTTTCTGGAAACCACTCACAGTTTCGGGACTGACAAACCACCTCAAGAGAATAGTTTTTTAGAAGATGCCTGTCTTTTCTGAAAGCCGTCTCGCCAGAGAGCTGACAAATTACCCACTGCCTGACTTTAAATATAACAAACTGAAACAACCAGGGCTGGGGAGGAGGAGGAAACAGGCCCATCTCAAAACTTCTCACATGCAGAGACCCACTCAGTCAGGTGCACATCCAGCGTGACCCTAAGCTCATGTTTGCTCCAGTGACAAGCTTGGCCCTCTGTTTTTCTATATACCAGGTAAGGAAAACTGTCCGCTGAAGCTGTCTGCTGTGTCTGCTTTCTCCTCTTGCCTTTGCTCCATTTATTTAGTGCTTGCCTTAGATTCTGAGCTGACACTCAGCCTTACCTCTTTTACCTACAAATAACAGCAGCAACTTTGCAGCCTCTACCCCTGAATAAGGTTGCCTTATCCCTGAGTGGAAGGAAGTGCCCCTCTGCCATCAGCAGCCCTTTCATCCTCTTGGAGGAACATGGGAGTGGGTGAGATTTCCAGGGATGAGATTTGTGAAAACTGTGTTCAGGTAGGGAAGATTTTCCTCCTCCTTATTATTTTCTCAAATATGGTGGGTGCTCGGTGTAAAGAGGGGTGAGCTCAGGCCCTCAGGTAGGCAGCATTGCTAGATGGTGCTCCTCCATGAAAGAAAGCAACAAAAAAGTGCTTGTCACAGAAATTCCTGGTTCCTTTCACCAGCTGTCAGGGCTTTTCGCTGTTACTCTCCAGCAGGACCTCACCTCATCCATGTAGAGGATATTCAGCATCCAGTCACTCTGCTGCATGTGTTTCCTGCACAGCGCTTCATCTTCTGACTCTGGCCCTGGACTTTCTTGTGCTAAGAAGTCAACAGGCTCATCCAGGGCTTCTAGTAAGGAAAATTCACCAATTAATTCCTGTTCATTAAAAACAGCAGCCAATGACTTTGTGTGCAACACAGAGAGGCTCTTCCTCACAGAAAGGCTTTGCCATCCACCACTCTGCTCCTCGCTGCCCTCCTTGGGCCCCGTGACTTCTGCACACCTCTTTGCACAAGGCCTCAGCTTCAGCAAGGGAAAGGGAGACCCAGGAGTCTCCTGTTGGCCCCTTACATTCTCGATAGATGTCAGAAACACATTTTCCAGCATGCTACATCATCCTCCACATCTATTTGTGCAACAGGGAGAAGGAGAGGCCCTACTTAGCTACTCTGTTGTCCTTCCCCTGAAGCATCTACTCGTCTCCCATCACCATTCAAAGAACTTGGATGTTTACAATTCTTCCCTTTCCTAGTGCCTGGCACTTCAAATTTCAAAGAGGAGGGAGCTATATTAGCCCCAAAAATGCCCCATGCTTTTGAGATGTTCATAAATAATCTTGAAACAGAAGTGACTAGTGAGAGAAGTTTGCTGATGATATTCAGGATAGTCAAAGCAAAGGGCCGACTGCAAAGAGTTGCAGAAAGACCCCACGGCACTGAATAAAAGGGTAATAAAATCACAGATGAAATCTGATGTAGATAAATGTAAAGTGATGCGCATGGGAAAAGACAATTCTATCTTTACATACAAAATAATGGGCTCTGAGCTGACTTGGGAATGAAATCTTGAGGTTATAATAGATAGCTCTATGCAAATGTCTGCTCAACACTCAATAGCAATCAAAAAAGCAAACAGAAAGCCAGGAATTATTAGGAAAGGGGTAGAGAGCAAAACAGAGCAAATCGTTATGATGCTTTATAAATCCACTATCTCCCATCTCTTGAATACTATTATGCAGTCCTGATTCACCAATCTCAAATATCATATAGAAGAAATAAAAAAGTTACAGAGAAAGGCAATTGAAGATGATCAAAGGCATAAAAGGGCCTCCATTCAAGGAATGACTGAATAGATTAAACCTTCTTATCCTGGAAGAAAAATGACTAAAGAAAAAATAGACAGAATTTTGTGAAGGGAAGAGTGGCATGACTAGGGAGCAGCTGTTTACATACTTCAGTGTTCTTCAAAAAAAAAAGAATGATCATCAAAGGAAACTATTAAGTGGCAAGTTCAAAATAAAGAAGAAAGATCCCTTGCCATAGGGTACAGCGGGTGTTCAAAGTTTACATTGGTTCATAGGGATTAAACCAATCAGTGGAAGAAAAATCCATCAAGGGCTATTAAGTGCAAAGACACCATCTATACTTCATGAAGTTTCTGAGTCACAGATTGCTAGAGGATGAGAGAGTATTCAGGGAAATATTAACAAATGTTTGCTTTATTTTTTGTATTTCTTCTTGAGCATCTGCTGGCTTTTGTCCAGGATAGGATGCTGGGTAAGATGCCCTTTTGGGGTGACCTTTGCAGCCATTTTTATGACCTGCACTTCACATCAGGTCATTTCTCATAAAAGGCAAGACAGCTTAAATGTGCCCCAAGGATGAGTTTGGGTGCTGCCTGTCACCATTTTTGATGCATCCCCCTTCATCACAGAGAGAAGCTGCTGGGTGGAATTCCAGGCTAAACACCCTGGGCATGATTTGCATCTTAAACAAATCTCCATCAAGAATTACTGGGAGATAGATCCATTTTTCTCTAGTGCCCAAAGCAAAAGCCTCTACCCTTCTCAGCAGGGGAGAAATCAGGGAGCTGCAATTAGCAGAGTGTCATTTATCTGCTCAGTCACTTCAGAGCAGTGACCCTTGCTCATGAGATAAAATAACAGCAAGTCCTGCAGTCCACTGGGGCCCTGTCGTGGAGGACAAAGCAGTGAGCTCTGTCCTTCCCGTCACCGTCACCGGGAGACTCACTCAGACTCTAGTGACTGCGGAAAGCATCAGGTTGTGTGAGCTCCGACTGTCCCCTGTTGCTACAGGGCACATAGCAAAAGGCACCCATTGCAGGAACCAGGTTCAAAGAAGCTTCTTCCAGTACTAGATCTGGGATCTAGTCCCTCCTGCATGGACAAAAGTTGACTCCATGGATCCCTTGGTTGGAGGCCAAGTCAGCTGAAATACAGCTGAAAACCAAGGAAGGTACCTGATCCTATTAACATTCAGGCTTTTAATGAACATTTCATTTTCCAGTAAAGCATGAGCTGGCAGTGGCTGTGTTTGTTTCAGAACAGGCTTGTTCTACGGAAATCAGCTTGCTTTTCCCTCAGCCTGCCTTCTATCACCTTGTTTGCTGTCGTTCTAAGGCAGCATTCAAAGAGAACTGNCATTCAGGCCTTTAATGAACATTTAATTTTGCAGTGAAAACATGAGCTGGCAGTGGCTGTATTTGTTTCAGAACATTTCCGCTTGTTCTGTGGAAATCAGCTTGCCTTTCCCTCAGCCTGCCTTCTATCACCTTGTTTGCTGTCGTTCTAAGGCAGCATTCAAAGAGAACTGCTCTTGCTCTGCTTAGTATTCGTAGTGACAAATGATGGTATAGTGACAAAAAGAAAATAACCAGCAATGCCTTCAATGGTCAGTCCAAATGCGACTTATTTCAGATTTCCTATAATAAATTATAAATACACATGGGGACGCTCTGATGATGTGGTAGGCAAAGGTCAATTTTAGCTAAAAATTCTCCACATTAATAACAGGACCTGATTTACATTTGTGTCCTTGTGCACCTGCTTAAGATCTCCTTAAAACCCAAACCTTGGCTGTTTACCAGCTGATGAATAGCAACTAGTAGTGTAACTTTGTTCCTCATTTCCAATAAGAAATGAGCATGATGGATAGCGGCTATTAGAAGATAATCACCCCCCTGGGGGAAATTACTGATCTCGAGTATCTTTTTTCCTGAGATCATGATAATCTCCTTGTGCTCGGTAGCACTGACAAAGCTTGTTACACTGGGCAGGTTCGTCAGGTTATTGCCACTCACGGTGTTTACCGACCTGCTGTATTTTGGGAGGGTGGCAGCATCTCCCCGGCAGCCTTGTCCATACACCGCTTGCTCAGCCACGTGGAGGGGATGCTTATTTCCTGAAAACCTACCATTTTCACTTATAAAACTTAATTTAAAATAAATGCAAGGCCGAATTCTCTTCTTATTGACACCTGTGCTCTTTTGCAACAACTCAGGAGCAATAATGATGATACACATTGATATAGGGGGGCAATCAGACATCTGTACATTTGACTGATCTGCAGAGGAGGGAGCACGAGCAGTGCCGTTACACACATTGCTGAAAATCTGATGGTGATTGTTATGAAGAAAACCATTTAGAGCCCCTAACTTTCTGGCCGTATCCTATCATAACTGAAGCCCAGGAGGCTTGTTTTGGTGTGGTGGTTTTGGTTTTAGTGTCAGACTAAAGGTCTGGCACTGTGGTGTCCGTGGTTTTAGTGTCAGACCGAAGATGTCTCAGAGGAGACATCTCAGATGTTCTGGGGCAAGGAGGAAACCACAGATGGAGCAGGCAGATTTGCCCTCTCTTGGTGCCGTCCCCAAGGGCTCTGGTTTGCTTCAGTCCTGCTCCTTGCTGCGTAGAGGCCAAGGCTTTGGGAAACACGTATGTATTGCTTCTGCCTGGTGCAGAAAAGCCACAGAAAAGGAGAGCCCAGGCAAGCCCTACTTTAACAAGCTCGAAGTGCAAGAGGTAGAATTCAATGGATGAGTGTGGCAAACCAACTTGAAATATTGAGAAGGCCCAACCCAAACGCTGCTGAAATAAATAGCAATCCAGAGAATTAAATGGGCTTTTGATGAGGTGGCAAAGGGAGGTGGTGGGTGGGAAGTTCTGCATGGAGGAGAGCAAAGCTTCCTGGACCTCCAGGCTGTACCACCCTATGGTCACAGGCAAAATCTGGTTTGCTGCTCCCCATCAGGCTGCAGCCCTCATTATCTCAGACTCCTGGCTTTGGTGATTGACTTATTTTAATGCGGTTGCTCTGAATAATGCATATGTCTTGTGAAGAAAGGCAGGTATTTTTGTGCGGGAGGAACTTGGCAGCTCTGAATACTGAGCAGCATTTTCCTCAAAGCAGTAGGATTCAACGTAGTAATCAACTATATTAGCATTAAAAGGAACTGTCTAAATGTCAAGCCAAGTTCAATAAATAAGTACCAACACATTTAGAAATGGCTTAGAATGGAGAATTAAAAGTTTTGCTGCTAATTATGCTTCTTATTTTAGATTTCTGTCAATTCTAGCTCTTTACTTCCATTCAAATGAGACAATCATTTGCTGTCAAGACAAAAAAAAAGGAAAAAAGAGATGTTCTGAAAGTTAAGAGTGGGCAAATCTGTTCACACATACTAACGAAATGATGTGGACCTCAATTCTCTCTCACTCGCATCTGGAAGGACCAGAAGTGTACAGAGAATTGCCTAATAGTAAGGAGATGCTTCAGTCACGAGTTCCCTATTCCCAGGACACAAACCAGCAGAAGTGTCTCTGTCTAGGCTGGAGACCTGCTCCACTTTTCTCTCAAGGAAAATGCACTGTCCAGACAGCACCTCGAGCACTGCCAGTACAATGATCTGTCATCACCTCAGCAGGATGGAAAATGCTGCTGGAGCAAGCCAAGACAGTGTGATCTTCTATACACAGATGTGTCTGTTCTCAGAGCTCAGCTTTGCATCCCCGAAAACATAGTGTGATCGGATACCCCAAAACCTCTGCATCCTCCAGCATCCTTGTGCAGTGAGTCCCTGTGCCCCACGGATACCCTGTCATCTCATGGGACTCAGGAACAGCTGCGGCCACTCCAGCTTTTGTAGACCATGACCTTTACTGTGACTGAAAAGCAGCAGAGGGATGATGGGGAACTCCAACAACCTGCGTGTGATTTGGGTTTCTGAAAAATCAAGTTGTGGGATGCTGTTTTGTGGCTGCAGCATATGCACCGCAGAGCAGGACCCGCTCCCTAGCTTACAGTGGGAGAAAGTTCTGCCTGAGGTGTATCATGTCAGCTGGGGGAAACAGAGGGCTCGGGCAGGGAGGTGGGAGGGTTACACTCCCTGTAATGAAAATGGGAATTTCTGGGTCAAGCCATAGGAGGGCAAGGCAGGAGCTCTTGCTCCTTAGTGAGCCCGAGGCTTGTCACACGCTTCCCAGGCAAGGGGCAGTAGGGAGAGTAGCTTGCTGGAAGCACATTTTATAGCAGGTTTAGGAAATAGTTACTTTTTTAGTAACCCAACCTGCTATTCTGGACCCAACCACCTCCAGCGCTGCCTGAGTGGCAGCGGCTTGCCTAGTCTGGTACTTCAAGGCAGTAATGACACATAACTGATACTGATGGCAAAGGCTAATCCACTCTGCCCCATAATATCCCCAGTCAATCATGCAATATTCTGTTATTGGAAAAACTCATTTTTGCCCCTCCAATAGTAATCAGTGTACGCCCTGAAGCACAAGGCTTGATAGCCTGTGTAATTTGCAACCTAGCTAAGTGTAACTGCAGATGTTAATCCTATTTATATAAATGCCTGACAAGCAAAAGTAGGGATGCAGCAATAAGCTGCAGGGCTTGGGGAAGGAATGGAGCCGGGTTTCCAGGAATTCTCCTCCGGCAAGCGGCTGCACCCGCTGATAGGAGACCAGTGTAGCCGGGCTGACAAAAGGAGCTAATCCAGGCGAGTGGATTGCCTCCTCTGTGGTTCTGTCACTCACTTTGCCTATTAGCTGTTTTGGCAAATGCTGGAGCAGAATCCACTGAGGAGCATGTCCCCTACATGCTAAAGATAGGTCCTTCCTACCTAGTAAGTGCAGAAATGTGCATAAAATACAGTGTTAGTGCTGTGATAATAAAAAAAAAAGCAATTTCTCATCTTTCTGCCCCTTCCCCTTCTCACCCCAGTGTGAATGTTTTAATGCTTTCCATCCCAAGTAGAAAGAAAGTGTTTTGCTATCCCATGTCTGTTTTTCACAGCCTGATTCCTCTGAGGATTGTAGCTATCCAGACAGAACAAGAAGACAGAAGTTCCTTTTTTTTTTCTTTGTAATATTTTGACACTAGACTTTCAATAAATGGGAAGGAACATTAACTTGCAGAGTCTGTCTCCCCAGCTCTCTGGAGTCGGTCCCTCTTTGCTTTTGCTTTTCAGTTTTTGCTTTGTTATCTGCCTAAATTTTTTGCTCATCCATCTCTTTTCTTGATCCTCCTGAATCATGTAATTTCACTGTTTTTCCACCTTTCTCTTCCTATTTTCTCTGGCCTGGGCGGGGGTGGTTCTTTTTTTTTTCTTTCTTTTTTTTTCCTTCATGTATACCCCCATATACAAATACACCCCCCAAATACAAATAGTTTTCTGTCTCTGAACTCGTGTTTTCTGGTAATTTATTTTCTCAGATCCTTAGTTTTCCTTCTTTTACCCCATTTCTGACCTTTTTCTTCCATCCTGTTTTTCTTTCTTCCTGTGGTACCTGAAACTCCATACTACATCCAGCTGAAATGTGGCAGAACTAAAATTCATTGAAATTGAGGAAGAAGAGCATAGGAGCAAGAGGCCTCTCATAGGCCCCCTCCAGTGTAATGTGCGGAACCCCAATCCCTCACTTGACCCTTTCCATCCTGACAAAAACGGCTCCATACACAGTTCCCCTTTCCTCTCCCGACAGCTCTGGATGAAAGGACCAGAGGGGATCATTTATGCCACACTGTCACCAATATTGATCNTGTAATGTGTGGAACCCCAATCCCTCAGCTGACCTTTTCCAGAGACTCCTCCAGCATCCTGACAAAAATGGCTCCATACACAGTTCCCGACAGCTCTGGATGAAAGGACCAGAGGGGATCATTTGTGCCACACTGTCACCAGTATTGATCCATAGCAGCAAATGAAGGACTTTGAATGGGTTGGTTATTCTTACAACCAAAATGATTTTTAGTTCAGCCTGGAATTTTCAAAGCCAGGTAACTAATTCACTGATGCTGTGATGAATAAAAAGATCACACTGTACCTTGTCCATACAGTTCTGACCGGTTATTTGCCTCTCCTTGCTCAGCTGCTGCCTCTTTCTTGATTTCAGCTGTGTCTCTGCTCTCTTCCCTCTCAGAGGGTTTCTCAGCGTCGCTGAAGAGCACCGCTAGGTATGGAGGAAAAAGCAACATGAGAAATGGAATAGCTTTTTTACCACTGCAGGAAATAACGGTCCACCCTGCCCCTTGGGTGTACATGACCTGGACATTGTGAGGAGGGGAAAGAACCCCGTCATGTAGTTGGACATGAATTATGAAATACAAGAACCTGCTTAGCCTGATGTGCTCAGGTTCCTTCCTAGGATTAGGAAATAATTTCCACCCTCTAGTAACTGTCATTACATTTCTATAAATTTCACATGTCCAGCTGCCACTTGAATTCTGCTACATGATTTGCTCCAGAGCATTTTTTTTTTGAAATGAGCATGTCCTTCCTTTTCCTTCTTCAAGGACTCCATGTCAAGAAGTGTAAGAAAAATTGTCCCACTACTTTCCTGTACCTCAAAGCAGAAGTCACCCTTGGAGGTCCCATGAAGGGACCGTGGCAGGGGTGGCCGGTGGCCAAGGAGAACCACCAGGAGCAGCTGAGTGCCCTGTGGAGGGGCTGAAACCCAATGACTGCGCTCCAGAACCTCCAGCATCAGTGCGGCCAGGAGCGAGACGGGAGGACAGGTGCAGCAGAAAGGATGCCGACCCATGGGCACAGAAACCTGCCAACTTCAGCAGGTTGCTGAAGCCCAAAATCATCCTTGTGCCTAAATCAGGAGGGTAATGCACTCAACAACTGGGTACCGCCAGCAAGTGCTTCCGAGGAGGGCAAGTTTGCAGCTGAGGTGGAAGGAGATGGGGCACAGTTCTCTAGTTATTCACTTATAATAGTAGGCAGAGGTACATCCTCACCTCACCAGAGTATAACAGGACTTAAATACAGTAGATGTCGTTTTCTGGGTGACAATGAGGATGTGGGCTCTGTAACTACCTCATTCACAAAGTATGAGCTGTCTCAGTAAGACTGAACTGTACCCTGTAAAGAGACTTGATTTCTCTACTGAACTCAGTAGTGAAAAGACTCTTTTAATTGCCAATCTGGAACTAAACTGTGGGAGGAAGGGTTAAGTATTCAGCAAGGTGCTGAATCTGTTTTCTTTACAAATGGACACTCAAAACACAGGCTTGCACTGGTAATTGGTACCTGTGCATGCAATTACTCACTCCGCCTATTTCATCTTCCTCGAGGAAGGGAGGTCACTGGCTTTTAAGTGCAGGAAAGCCACAATTTCTAAGAATTTACAGCTTCAGGTAAAATGTGGCCAAATGACTCTCTTGGGGGCAGCAGAAGTGAAAGGTGCAATGCAGGAAAGCCTGAACTTTGGAGGACCTCTCGCTGGGCCATTGCCACAGTCCTGTCAGGGATGGGAGCCAAATGCTGAGCAAGATTTCTGGCCCTTGACGTCCTTAGCTTTGTTCCCCTCCAAACAACCACGCAGCTCCCAGTCTCTTCATCCCAGTGTGTTACGTCTTAAACCATCTGTTATCCTGTGGGATTAATCAAATAGCAGCATTTCACTGCTCTTATTCTGGGTTTAGTTGATTTTAAATGAACAACCCCCCAAAACCAAACCAAAACCAAGAAAATCAAGCTCCTCCACTATTAAGAATAACATTTCTGAAAAGCTTATTTGTAAACCAGGCTGGCTGTGTCACTATGTTTTATTTTCCTGATGATCTCAAGGAATTTTTCCCACGTGGGCAGGAAATATCCAGCGTAAGGGGCTTGCACTCACTGGTGGGCTTTGCTCCTCAAACACCTCTTCTCCACACGGTTATGCCGGGCTCACATTTCCTTTCCAGAGTCAGGCTGTGACTGCTTGGCCCCATCACACTTTTCCATAGCTACAGGAGCCCTGGCATCTAATGACGTGGTCTAAGGCCAACAGTGAGGCTGGGCTGCCAGGGGATGGTACTGTCTTTTATTGCATCCATTAATATAGATGCAAAAAGAAAAACAAGCTTTTAGGTACATTTGCTACTTTCGTTTGGAACCAAGGAAGTGCTGGCACACCCAAAGGTACATTTGCTACCCCAACTATTTATTACAATTGGTCTGATAAAAATACATTTCATTGCCCTGCAAAAATCACTATTCTGAGCACTTTGCAAATAGAAAGCACACTATTTGCTATTTCTGGCTTCCGTTAAAAGGCCGGGTCTTGCTGTTTATGTCAGTCAAAGCACTAGATAGACACTACAGCCAAGTGAGCACTGCTGGAGGAGCCTTCACGTTACAATTTGTAGGCTCTATCCTCCATGCACTTAAATTGATTTTACAGTCAAGATATTCCTGAGATACTGGGGCAGCTGCTTCAGGTTTGCACCACTTTATGTAAGATTAGAATGAGGCCCAGACCCAACTAGCTGGTGCAGCTCTTAACTTCCAGCCTGTGCATTGCAGGTGCTTTTACTTTAGGGAGATCTTGTCTGTGTTTCCAGAGGATACAGCTGAGATCCACAATTAGGAAAAGTGCAAAGCTGGTGCTACTTCTGCGAAGTTATCATAGTGAACCCTTGAAAAAAGTGGTTTGGGATCTGGTTGGGATGCTCATGCCAGCAAGTGATAACTGTGACTCAGCATCTCTAAGACCATTTGCAAATCTAAAAAGATGTACTGAAATCAAAATGCTACCACTGCTCACCTTGGTGTTTTGTGTATTTAAGGCTGCTCCATTTTGTTCCTTCTGAGCTTTTCTTCTCTTCTATTACTGAAACAGCCCAAACATCATGTTTTAGTTATAAAGTGAGTTTAGTAGGTGGAAGGGTGGGGAGGGGAAGGGGGATTAAATTTACTACTTCTGTGACTACAGATCCAAAATAAATCTCCAATTCAGCAATAGATCAATAACACCAAGATTGGGTTTAAATTATTAATAAACTATGAGAAATGAGGATAATTATTCTATGAGTCACAGCTCTCTAATGCACTGCACATTTTTCCCTGAGACATCTGCACTGAAGCACGCCCTGCCTATCTTTTGGCAAAAAGCTACAGCCAAGAAGTTAATGCCTTTTGTTTTGCTAGCTAAGCGTTTCATAAATCCTCGTGGGCTGGGATAGCCTGGTGACAACGTATTTCTTGGCACGCGCCCCAGACCGCATCGCCATCCTGTGCTCTCAGCGGCCTGAGGGGCAGACTCGGCTGGGCTGTTATCCTGGACCCTGAGACTTCGGTGGGGAGTGCCCCTCTCACAGGTAAACGTTTTGGGGCCCAGGATCTCCTAAAATGTCCAGGTGCCCAAGAGGAAACTCTGGCCTTGAAGGATAATGTAGAATGGTTGCAGAGATCCACATACTGGTGGCAACCAAGAGGAACAATGTCTGGGCCAGGAGGCTTGGAGGTATCTCCAGGTGCTCTGGAGACCAGGGCTTGTCATGGTGATGGTGGACAAGACCACCGTCAAAGGCAAGCTGAAATCTGTGTTTAACTGCCAGAATTGCTATGGCAGATAGCAACACAGATACAGTTGCTTTTAGGCGATTTCCTCAGCCCACTGCAAAATTACCAGGCTTGAGTTGTACAGGCTCAGGGCACTCTCACTGCTGCTCATCAACTACTGCTTCATCGGATGAGATGCTGAGCATGGCGCCAATTTACCCTTGAACCCTCACTGATATTTAACTTCATCTGGAACCAAGTATTCTCCTTGGGCCAATTTCTACATGAAATCCTTAATAATGTGGAAAGCAAACCAAATCTGGATGCAAGGAAAAAAAGCCATGGATCAATAGGAAGGGAGCAGAACTTAGGAAGTTGGTAATGAGGAGTATTTATCCTCCTGTCAAAGTACTACAACTGGATCAACATATCAGTGGAATAAAACCTTCTTTTCCAGTATATTGTTCCACGAGGTTATTCAAAACCAGCCACTTTTTAAAGCAAACTTACATTTTCATTTCTCTAAATCTGGCTTTTTTGGAGAGCCAGCTGTTTGCGGCGTTGAACAGACCTGCTTTAAACGAACTTACGGTCCTCCCTGGCAGCTAGGGAATAGCTCCACTCAGTCTGGGTGGCCACGTCCTCGACGTGGTGCCTGCTGCTGCGGGACGAGGCAAGGGAGCCGTCGACGTGTTGCCTGCAAAGAGGGCAAACTGGATGGGTTGCTCCAACCCGGTTTATAGCCAGAGGAGTGCTCAGGGATTTAGGAACAGGCAAGGTTTCCCAGCTGCTACTGATGATTCTTGGGGTCATTGTTTCAGGCAGGTAGCATCAGTCATCTTCAAAAGTCAAATTTCAGAAAATGAGAAATTTAGACCTCTGCAATACACGGTGAGGAGAGATGTACACGCAAAGCTAGGGGCTAAGAGCAGCAGAGGGTAGTGCAGTAAACCCTCAAATCCCAACTACTCAAGGAGTTTTGGTAGTCCCCACTGTGCACAGAGCCTCCACAGCTCTGTGCACAGAGCTTCCCCTACCTCTAGGTCACTCCTCACTACGGCATTCCTCCTGCATCCCACAGAGGCTGTTGGTGCCATTTCTGGCAAGGGAAACAGAAAGCCTTCTCCCTTATCACAGCATGCCCAGCAGTAAATGGTTCTTTCTGGGAATCTTCCCATTCTCCCTTTTCACCTGAAGTTGTCTAGCAAGATGTGAAATTGTTCTGAGCCTCAGACACAGAGGTATTAATGTTTCCAGCCACTTCTATTCATGCAATGCAGGGAGAATTTCTTTTTTGCTTTCTTCTGACATACTAATTTAAAGATGCCTGGGGTCTTGGCAAATTAAAAAGAAAGTATGAAAAAATATCATGCCGAACAAAGTGCCACTGGGGCCTCACTCGATCTGATGCAAGGGAAGGAGTTTTGATTTTTTTGTTGTTGTTTATCTGTATTAGTAATTCAACAAGGCTGTTACACATCAGTGCTTTTTTATTAGTTGCCTAAGAATTTTAAAGGATTCTGGGCACAGCATGCACAAATTAATGCATTTATGGATGAAAATCCCAGAGGAGTAAGGGGAGCTGAGGTGCTCTGGTGCCTCTGCTGCCCTCCTGTCTGGGCACCTCACACGTATTTTGTGTGTTCACGCTCCCAGCTTTGCTGAGGTAGTGAAACATCATCATCTCCACCTCACAAGTGAAGAACAGAACGGGAAATTCAGGAATTCAGGGAATCCGGGCACAGCCCCAGCAGTTTGCTGGGGGGTCACTACATGAATCCTGGTAGCCGGTTCCTCAAGGGCAGGCTCGGTTCCTGCCACTGCTGAGCTGACCAAATGGACCTCATCCCGCTGCCGGCAACACTTAGGGATGTCCCTCATGGGAAAGCATTAACTGCTCGCATGGGTCGCCAGTAATGTTTTCCTTGCATTTGTGCAGCCCATTTGCTTTTGCCAATGACTCTCTGCTAACCTTCTTGGAAACCTTATGACCGATTTCCCTTGATAGCACAATGGAGACTTCACCGCAGACCATAACATTTTTTACAGTGCTTACTAATTTTGGAAGAAATAGAGCTCACTACTTCAGGTACAAACTTATAAATTTATATCACTATAATGAAAAAAAAATCTCACAGAAGAGAGCCTTACAGCAATAGCAATACAGCAGAGCCTTCCTTTAAGCAGCATCTTATATCCATTTTTCCTTGAAGCTAAGCAGCTGTGGAAACATCTTTAAGGAAAAAAAAAAGTCAAAATATCCCTCAAATGTTCCTATAAGGAATATTGTCAATGAACTGAATGCCACTTAAAGCACACCATGGAAGAATTTGGTCCTTTCTTTTTTGTTTCTTGTACAAACATCTCTGATCAGCTTCTCTTCTGTCTCCTCCTCTCTGCCCCCCCCACCAAAAAGTATTAGATATGTCTAACATTTATATTGGACAGCCAAAAGGAGTGAGCTATATCCCTGGCTAGCATAAATCAACATTGTTCCAGCGGCGCTGGTAGAGTGAAGAGTGGAATTACACTGATTTACCTTGGCTGGGGAATTGGACCTACTTTTCCTCCCCAGATAAAAGAGCATTCTGCAATATAAAAATCATACATCACCGCAATTTCTCGAGATGCTGTGCAGGATTTATCCATCTTAAAAAAAGAAAAATAATTAAATCTACAGAGGCTGTCAGTGTCCTTTTAATACACCAAACAATGAGGGGCCCAAAGATAATTACTTAGACAGACGTAACTTTCAGATTAGTAACAGTGCAGATACAGCAGAGGCTGCCAGGTTGCAGATGTCTCAGACATACTGTACATCTCCAGTTGTTAGATGCTCCTGCTGTGAGCCTACAGATAGCATAAATACAGTCTAACTTGACTGAATTATATAGAAAAATGTTACCAATTACTCTCCTTACTTGGATTCCTCCAGTTTAGAACCAACGGGCAGAGCTGATAGGGAATCTGTCGCCAATTCTGGAGAGGAGAGAAAAAGCTTTCTTAAAAAAAAAAAAAGTTGTGATTTTTTGTGTAGAACAGCAGGATTTTTCTTCCTTGAAATTTCTTGCTATTTCATTATTTTGTGTGTCAGATAAAACCTTCTCACCTTAACAGGGAACATTTTTCGTCATCTATTTTAGTGGTACAATAAATTGTAGGCAGGTGAAAAAATAGCTCCCAGAAATGAGCTGCAAAAAAGTTGCTGTAGACTGAGGACAGGCTCTGCAGCAGAAGGGACAAGAGTTACAAGCTAGTTTACTTTGCCTTTTCCCTTCTGTTTTCATTTGTAAGCTCCCTGGCTCCTCTAATACTACCGACTCATTGCGGGGACGCGTTCCCGTGGGTGTCTCACCTTCATTGCTGATGCCTGTGTGCCTGCACTGGGGTAATGATGCCAAATTGAATGGCGAGACTGTCTCCTCACCCACTTCCAGCTGTCCTCAGTGCTGCAAAGGGAAGGGGACCAGAGCTTGCCCTTCTGTGTAGCCAGGATGCTACATTCATGACAGAGATATCAGGGATATTGGCCCATATGGGCACTTGAGGTCCCCTGAGGGGGTTCACTGTCTGAGCAGCCCTTTTTCTCCTCCAGGTTTGCATTAATTCAGTGGCCACAGGTTACACGTTTCTCCCTGTGTGCAGAGCATGGCAGATCTGTTGCAAGCCCCATCTGCAGAGCTGGCTGCAATTTCTGAATTGGGAGAGATTTGCATTCAGCTCAACTGCTCTACCAGTTGAACCAACGGTTGCTGAATGTATCTCAGAGACAAAATCCCAGGTGTAGTTATTTTCAAAGAGGGCAGAGGGAGAGATTCCGGGCAGGAGTTTGCAGAAGGTGCTAGAAGGGGGGAGAGCTACCTGTGGGATCACAGAGGTTATTGCAAGAGTTGGATGTGGAGGCATGTAGAGAGGGAAGAGATGTTGGTGCAGCACAGGAGGGTGGCAGAAGAACAGAATATAAAACAAAAAGTAGAAAAATAGGTTAGAGATGAGAAAAAATGGGAGAAAATTTAGGAGGAAAATGTAACAAGGAGCCAGGAAGAGCATCAAAAGGTTGCAGCTCCAATTTTACAACTAAAAATAATGCAAAGACATTGAGAAGGGCTGAAGAAGACCCATGACTATAAACTCTTGCAGACATATTGATTGTTCATTTTTGGTCCCAAATGAGGCATTCCCAAATTTATATTTCATTTTCCTCTGTAAACCCACTGGTATCTAAATACTAGCCATGAACCAGAATAGGCTAAAATAAACTTCATATTTCATCTGAATTTTAAATTGTAAGTTAAAAGATGTGGAAATCCAACGTCCCACTTCCTTGGGATAGCACTCAGAGCTTTTCTGCATGCGCTCAATTACAGTCACTTGTGGCTATTTCAGATCCTCAGCCTCTTGCAGGAGAGGATTTCTCCTCAAGGATGCAGCTCATGAATGTCTGCTAAGAATATTTGATTTCCATGTGGAAAATGTTCAAAAAATAAAGCTCGTATGTGCAAACAGTCAATTGTTCTCATTCTCAGAGGTGGGCAAGATTCGTGTTAAAAAAAATGCAGAAGTGAGCAGAAAACAGTCCTGCTGGCCAGGCGCTGCAGAGGAATAATGCATGACTTCTGCAGGAAACAGGTAACCCTTTGCACTAAGGGCTGTGCTGAATCTTTCTGCGCACAGCCAGCCTTGCACTGCAGGCTGTGCACGGGGCCAGTGCTATCCTTCTCTAGCCAGAGGAATGCATGGCCCCTCTCACCATACTCGAGTGTGTTCAAAGAAGCAATAAAGCCCAATCTTTGCGTCCCACTTGGATCCCAGTTTGAGATGTTTCCATAAAGACAGCTTGTCCGGCTGTAAGAAATGAGTTGTCCTTCCCAGTGGGCAATACAGATCTTTCCTTTCTGACTGGTCACTTGTCCCTTCTTTTTTTGCTCCCTGGGGATAGCTGTGACCCTGTCGTGCATACTGCAACAACATCCATGACTTGCAAGTGGAGGAGATGGGCTGTGTTGTGACTGTCCGGAGAATCAGGCAGTCAGGACCAAAATGGGATAAGTTCTTCCATGCTTAGATTTTTTTTTTTTTTCCTTTGGAATTTGGGGCTCCATCTATTTATGGATTAGTCACATTTTTGGCTATGCTATCTGCTTCTGGATGCTAGCTGGATTTCTTAATGAGCTGTAAAATTATTAAAAGTAGGGTGTATGGAAAAAAACTAAGCATAGCTTTAGATATCTAGTTAAAAACATATCTAATTCTGCTTTGCTGGTATTTGCATGCAACAGAGCAGCTCAGACATTCAGCCTAAGTCACAATGTTTAGATTTGAACATCTTGGAAAATCAGAAGTGCTGCCTTATTTCTAAAACGAGTAGGGCAGGATTTCTGGATATACTCTGTCCTGGCTTCACAGTGTTTCTTTTTAAGTCATTTATCAAATATCCCCTTTTTCCCCCCCCGCAGCTGATTACTTAGAGAACCTCTTTGTGTCTGTGGCAAGCTCTCTGACAGATTCCACAAGTGGGATTCATATCTGGGTGCTCCTTCCCATGCTCTCAGAACTCAGTACCTTTGCCCAAATAGACTATGCAAACCAGCCCACAAGTCCACACAACTGCCACCCTTGCTAGCAGGTAAGCAGGGCCATATTTACCGTGTGCAAACAGAGACTTAGAAAGATCACAGACATCTGCCTAAATCTTTCTCCTTCCCACTAATGTATTTCTGTGAAATACCTGTCGAAAGTTTATCTTTCCTCGAAAATTCTTCAGAGATCTCCTGGTGAACTTCTTTGGGATCTTTGCTCCATGTTGCGGGAAAGGATGAGGAAGACCCTTCAGCCTCTTCATCACAGAAAAGCTCTCTGCTGCTTTTTCTAGTTGTTTCTTTATTGGACAGGGCAAGATTACTCTGCTTAATAAAATCTTCTATTTTCTGCTTGTTGAAGGCTTCTTTAGAATTTATGTACTCCTTTTCCAGCTTTTTCACGTTTTCCTCAGTGAGGAGAGAAACAGTAGAGCTGGAATCTGATGAAATACTCCCAGGGGGAAATTCTTTTGGTTGGGACTGGTTACTGCCAGACCCTGACAGCTCATGTCCATTAGACATATCTGCAATGCATTAAGGAGATGAGAATCTTCAGCAACAGGCAAAGTCAATTCATCATTCTGGTAACAAAGAAAGAAAGAAAAGAGAAATCCCATTAGTCATTTACTCCTGACGGGCATATTGATTGATGTAGTTAAAATGTTCACACTAAGATAACCTTATTAGATTGAAAATCACTCTCTCTTGAGGAGGATCTACTAGGCTGAAATTCAACAAAGCACTTAAACAAATACCTAATATTAAGGTCACGCTTAAGTCCTATTGGTAGGATCTAGTTAAATAGATTCCACACAACACTCAAGCACCAAGGCTTAGGATAGCTAAGGTCCAAGCAGTCCAAATAATGCTGACAACCATCAGAGAGTCCAAAGAGGAGAAAGCAAAAACCTTGCACCATAACACACAATGAACCCTAGTCCGCTCTAAGGCTGCACTAAAGATTACACCTGTGATTTCATTATCAACACAGCTTGCACTGGCATAAAATGCTGTGTGGTTGAAATCTAGTGTATGAAGCCTGGAACAGAGTGCACTTTCTATTCATTATCGCTGCTCAGGCAAATTATTTTGGACATTTTATGCTCCATGCTGATGAAGAAAAAAATAAAAATATATAGCGGAATCTGTTGAACCATTTTAATTGGACGTGCTGATGGCCATCTGACAACGCCAATTAAATAGAGACAAACACAAGCAGAGCTCAGAGGACTTGCAGTGAATAAACCCTGGGTAAATACTGCATTATTCGTGTTATTGCATTATTCTGTATAGCTGTGTGTCTGAAACATAAACTAGTTATAGAAAGCAACTCGCCCTGCTGTTTGCAATATCTGGTTAATTGCATCTGCATCTTCCCTTCATCCACTCAGCCTGTTTAATGTCAAAACAGAAAAGAGAGGAAAATAATGTTTGTTTGGCAGAACTAGTGCTTCACAACCTCCTCTTTGCTTGCCCACCCCTCCCTGCCAGCTCCCATCAGACGTGATTTTCCTCGGCTCTGGCTAACTGCAAATGGAGATCTCCAGGACGCAGGGGGAAGGGGTCCCTACCAGCAGACTTGGCTTAATCAGACTTTGAGACTCAAGTTTCATTTGTGGAGGGCAGCAGCGAGAGAGGCGGCGTGGGAACAGACAAAGAGGATTCTCTGCCATATTTATGGACTTGGAACAGCAAGGAAAAAGGGCAAACACAGATCAAGTTTAAAAAGGAGAAATGGATAGAACCGGGAGTTACAGGCTGAGAAAAGCTGAAACAAGTGAATAATTTGCTTGCAGGCCCTGAGAAAGTTTAGAAAGTTCTCTAGAAGGCAAGGGTATAAAGAAAAATGTAGCATGGACAGGATGAAATGGCATGAAGAGAATCTCTTTTCCTTCTTTGAGTATGTAAAAGGCCTTACAGAAAGAGGAGAAACAGGAGGCATGAAATACCTAGACTTCAGCTGTCTCATGACGATCTCTCAGCATCTGTTCTTAGAGCCACATCCTATATAAGGCAGTAATTACTCCGCTCTACTCTGCTTGAGAAAGGCCTCAGTTAAGGTAAGAAGTACAGTTTGGAGCAGTATGTGCCAGGAAATGTGTGGAAAGAAAGTAAAAATAAGCAGCAGTTTAGCCCCTTGGAAGGCCTTAATATACTCTCTACCTCTGCCATGGACTGAACACAATAATGGGATCATACTTGACCAAGGAAAATGCAGCCAACATCTAAGGAAAACCTTCCCATGGAGAGGATGGAAAGGGATGGACTGGGAAGTGTCCATCACTGGTAATCACTAAGAAAGGACTTGGAAAACACTGAGTGGGAATGGGTGGTGCAGATGCTGACTGGGTAACTTCACGAGCTCCTAGCTTTCTGGTGATGGTCACTTGTTCCAGTTTATTGTACGACCAAGACCATAAGCCTGAAACTTGTCAATTGGCACCTTTTATTTCACAAACCAGACACAGTAGAATTTCTTAATAAAAATGCCTGGCAGAATGAAGTCAGACACTACAAAGAAGCACATGTGTATTTTATCAAACGTTTTCCCTTAGCCACCAAATTTATATATCTCATTAAAAGAAGTCATTGAGTTGGTTTGTCAAGAGCTGTCATAACTGTATTCATTCACATTAGTGACCATCCTTAATTCTCCTGTTATCCATTCAAAATAGCAACTTCTATCAGTTCCTAGAAATTTCCTTCTGATCCAGGACTCGTGAAAAGCACTACCAATGGCCTAGAGAGGTCCCACGGTTCCTATTTTTGTACTGTTTGATCTGGGCCAGGTAGCTATATTTGCCATTTTTAAAGTATCTAGTTTTACTAGTGTCTGTTTAATACCATATCCTTCAACGCTGTTGGCATGGGAAATAAGTAATTTTCACACTATATAATTACATTGCTTGGTTTTCATCTCCTTAGCTTTTTTGAAAAAGTTTGCCATTTCTGCATTTTTATGAACGATTCAATCATTGCTGTAACCAAGTGGTGTTGTTAAGATTCCTTTGCTTCTTAATAATACTTTAAAACTTGTCTGTTGTTTCTAAGTCTGCTGATCATCTTTTTCCTGGTGACATTTTTTTCTCTTATAGAGATTTTATGGCCTCAGACCCATACAACAAGTCAGGTTGGAAAGTGGCAGTGGAGGTTATTTGGTCCAGCCCCTCTTCAAAGCAAGACCAACTAGATCAGGGGGTTTAGGGACAGTCCAGTTTTAAGTATCTCCAAAAATGGAGTCCCACAACCTCTCTGATTCCAGTGCTTGACCACTCTCATGGTGAAAAGCTTTTCATGGTATTCACATGAAATTTCCAGTGCCCTAGCTTGTGGCCATTGCCGTTTCTACCACTGCGCAGCTCCGGCAAGACTTTGCTTCTGTTTTCTCTTCACCCTCCCCTTTGGAAACTACAAACACCTACTGGTCACCCCCTCAATCCAGCAGCACCTTCACCTCCCTAGTCTCACCTCCCATAATTGCATTTATCTTGAAACAAAATACTTGCATCAGGGCAAACTCAGAGCGTGCATAGGGCAGTCCTTTGCCATATTCACAATGCCTGCAGGGCAGAGGCTGGTCCTTGGCCTGTGTCTGTGCATCATGCTGCTCTTTAGCTCTGGTCAGGTGCTAAATTTCATCAAGTTAAGATGCTTTACACTATGACCAGTTAAAAATGGTTGCTACGCTTGAACTTGTCCACTTTCGAGAATGTTTTTACCTGTATTTTAGTAAGGCTTTTTAATTCTCTCTTAGGACTAAAAAATCCAGGAATATTAATTACTGAAAGCTCAACTAAAATGAGCATATTTCAAAGCCAGTGGAAGAGAGAGAGAGAGAGCTCTTAAAACATAAGCTTAGCTCGTCTTCTTTCCTTTGGCCTGGCCCAACACAGCAGCAGCAGTGCCTAGTGGCAAATCTGTTGCTTGATAGACATCTTGTTTGTGTTTCCTTGTCACCGTTCACATCATGAAAAAAAAAAGGGAAAAATCACATCTTATACAATAAGTGCTGAGTCTGCATTTTCCAGTGATGGAAAGTCATTTCAAATGGAGTTTCAAATTCTTCCTGTGTCATTCCACACAAAAGTAACTAACCCTATGGCAATCTAATATCCAAAAGGTTAAAGTCTTCAGGACAGAGACAACCTTTGACTCTGTGTTTGCACCGTACATATAAGGCTGAGCTTTCACACTTATCAGGACAGTCCTACTGGGTAATACGAATTCCAAGAATTTTTAGAGGAGCCCTTCTCTGCACTTGGCACATTTAAAGTGCGTAACTAATGGGTCAGCAGTTTTGCCACAATTCGAAGGAAAGCAGCACTTCAATGTTCATGCCGAACTTTTCCAGCAAACTGAAGAGGTTCAAATGAAGCATTTTATTGAATTAGAAATAATTTTTAATATTATTATTTGTATGCTTGCTTTCAGCAAAAGAAATGTTCAAAAGAAAAAACCCATGGCAAATTAGGGAGATGAAATGCCACATTTTTAAAGTGCCAAAATTAAAGATTTCTGCTTTGCAACTTTGTCACTGCCTCTCTAATGTGAGCTATTCTGGGATTTTGATATTAAAATGTCAAATGTTTCACTTGACACAATACATTTTTTTCATTAAAAAAACCGACCCTTTTGACAAAAATATAAATAAATAAACATTTTCCTAATATGACCGGACACTACCACCATGCAAAGCAAAGTGCTCTTGTTTATAAGCTTGTAGTTCAGAAGTATTAAATAGAAAATCATTCTCATTGAAATGACGGGTTTAAAATCTAATAGATAATATTAGACTACCCATTACTGTGTTACATGAGATTGTCCACTAGTATTCACAAACACATCTGCAATACAGCAATGCCATATCTGTCCTTGGCATCAGAATTCTCTATAAAAAACAAGTGAATTTAAAGCAACATTTACTGGCTATATTTCCTCTGTGAAGCTTCGCTTTGCAGCTCCTCTGTTCTCGTAATGACATGCTGAAATCTAGTCAGAAGAGTTGGATCTTAGAGAAACAAAACACAGCTGAAGTAGTTGAAAGGCTAAAGGCTTGGGAAGCAATTTCCTCCGATTCATCAGGCGACAAAGGAAGAGTGATGATTATGTTCATGTTAATAAAAGTGGAATTGCCTTGCTGGCATAGTTGCCCCCTGTATTTATTTCGTTCTTGCTTTCATCCCCCGCCTCACCACAGCGCACTTCAATTCTCCACTGCAATCAGAAATGACACATTTGCTGGAGGCTGCGGCAGGACCTCATCTGATCTGGGTCCTTTGGGTAGTGGCGCTGGTGTCAGCTCAGCCTTGCCTGGAGCGGGTGAGGCAGAAGCATCTGGTCAGCGACAGCCAGGCCCGGAGGGAAGCGAGCGCTCAACGAGCGTGTGGTTGGCGCCCGTGAACAGAGCTACCCGGTCTCTGCCAGTCCCCGAGGGATGGATTCCCCTCACAGCTGCCCAGGTCAGCATGAGGAAACATGTTTTCTTTGCTCTGAGCATGACAACCATCCCCTGTAAAAATCAAGCTATAGTCATCCGATTCTCACACCTTCTCTCAGCAGAAATCACCCTTCCCAAACAAATTTGCTTTCCTGTGATGGTGGAGTGCTCCTTTTGACCAAGGAGGAGGATGGAAGATTGGACCTTGCCTCCCTTTACCCAGAGAGACACAGCTGTCCTTCCACCACTGCAGAGTGACCACTTGGCTCTTCCCTGCTGCCAGTGGGAGCCCATGGTTTGGGTCTCCAGCCCAGTTCAAGGAGCAGCAAGGCAAGTTTTGCTGACCTCCTGTGCTGAGAGCTTCATGGTGTCTCCCAAGTAGTGATCAGGGTCCCAGCAAGGTCCCACCAGGCGCTGGAAGTGCCAACGATGACCTCCCCGTGAGATCATCCCAAGGTAAATCATATTATCTGCATTACTGCAACTCTCCAGGCAGCAGCAGAAAGCGCAGCATGTAGTTCCATTAGATGAGGATTAGACTCCACACTGTACTCAGAAATGTCAACTAAATTAATTCTCATCCTAAGCTTCCTACACATATCCCAAAAGATAGAGGACTTTTATGTACACAAGACTAAAGAGGCTTTCACACACAGACATTAGAGGGGAACTTCCATACAGCAGTGAGCCTGGAGAGAATACTGTGTAAATACAGGTTTAGTCAGCCTCTGTTTTCCTTTCCTATCTATACAATATTCGTGCCTGTAGATGAAACAGAATCACAGAATCACATGCTTGAGGTTGGAAAACACCTCTAGAGATCATCTAGTCCAACCCTGCTACTGATTGGGCTCCTGTTGTATTGCCCTTATCCCTTTTGTGCACCAGTATGTCCTGAAAGCACCAGTGGATCTAGCAGAATCTGTATGACTCATCTCAGCCGTGTATTTCAGTTTAAAAAGCTAAATCTTAAAAGCTAAGGTGCACCAGGGTGGTGATACTGGCTCAGACTGAGGGTCTACTTAGCTGTCTGTAGCCAGCGATGGGTATTATTAGAAATATAGACAGTGCACAAGAGTGCAAATGCACCGTGGTCCAGGTTTCCGGTGAATTTGCCCAGCCTCAAGATGATAAAGATAATATATTTTATAATAGCATACTATTTCTGCAGGCACAAACACAAAACCAAACTGTAACCAGCAATCACAGTCTGCCTCTGTTTGCAGCCATTAGAAGAGTTAAAACCATATATCCTGGTAAATCAGAAAAGTAACTTCACTTTGTTTTCATTTGTATGATATAGGCATAAAGAGCAACCCTGTTTAGGAGGGGCGCGGAGAATCACAGAGTCAACCTCTATCGCTGGTACTTGAAATGCACGTACGAGATCACATCTCTTAGGTCATGTAGCAGACAGGACACAAGGTCTACTCACAGCCGTGGAGCTGAAGTTCATGAATATTCCTCAGAAAGCCTTGCTGCTCAACTGGGTAGCAATTACATGATGCAAGAGAAGGAAACAGATCAAGCCATAAATCGCCGTTATTAGTGTACGTCACAAGAGACAAGAAGCCAGCTCAAATCAGGTGGCCCGAATGCAAAGAAATGTCTCAATAACACTGCAAACCCTTCAAGTCGTGGGAAGGACTCATCCACCAGGGCCACGGGAGATGGATCACTCCGGGCTGGAGGTACCAGAGAGCAAGAGCCACAGATCTGCAGCTTTGATTTCTAACACTGCAGTAAATTGCAGGTGAAATAATTTGTGCTCATTTCTACATGCGGGACCTGATTCCCTCATCACACAGAGCTCTCCTGGCAGCCTTTTGTAAGAGAATTGCCCTTACTTTGCACCCAGCTGTGCAGAGATGCAGCCCGGGAAGCACTGCATATTTGGCCCTTTTGCAGGGACCAGAATGGCAACTCTCACCTGTGGCTGGTAGAACCAGCCTAATCTGCTAGGTCCTAAACACAGAGCTAAAAGTCATGGCTGTGAGGAACCCAGAGCAATGCCAGCAGTGTAAACCTGCATGAGTGCTGAATAACGAAGTCAAGTTACTCCAGGTTTACAGCGAAATAAATCATGGGCTCACAGGCAGTCACACTGAGAAAGACCCAACAAAAACACCTGATTTATCCTCCCTTCACTGCCAGAATAAGCTATTCCCTACACTATTCATCCAAGTGTTTCTTTTTTTTTATGTTGTGCTCTCCCAGGGAGGCACGCAGGAATACAAATGCTATGGTAAGGCTAGGGGAAAACATTTATATCACAGTGCTGGCCATTAAAACTGCAAGTTTTGAAGCAGAAATTTATAAGCACTTAATCCAAAAAGAAAAATAAATAAATAGATAAAAGAAATAAGGAAAAATGGAGAAACTACTGCAGGAAGAAGTCCAGAGCAGGTGATGTTGGCACAGACACGCCAGGGACATGGCCACGTGGAGCTAGGCAATGGTTGTGCTTATCTGAGGGGAAAGACCTGTTTTTTTAAGGCAAGCCAACCTCAGGAGGGTCATGAGGGGGCAGTGGGGCCCGTACCTCTGCCCTCTCCTGTCCGACAGGCCTTGGGAAAGACCCTGGGACGAGGACAGGGGTTTACCTCAGCGGGGAGGAGCAGGGGCGAGCGCACGGCCCCTCCGCTGCATCGCTGGGAGCACGCGTGCCGGCCCTGGCCTGGCCTCCCTGAGCTGCGGCTCCCCATGTTGTCCCCGCGGCGTCCCCATGGCCACCCGTGTTGTCGTTCCTGGGCCCGTGGCAACTTGGGTGGCCGGGGATGCCAGGGGAACCACCCGCATCCGTCCGCAAAAGATGAATGGTACCAACTGGCCTTCCCCCCTTGCCCTCAAAAACACCATTTCCTCTTTCTTCTGGACAGCTAAAATTAGGGGTTGTTGTTGTGTCCGCTAAGTTTCCTTGAGGATACACATCTAGGAGAACCTGTCTCAGACATTGATGTTGCTAGACAGGGTGCCCAGCTTCCCACTGCAAAGCCCTGGGTGGTTTTGTGGGGCTGGTGGCTTCCCTACGGTGCAGTAATTTAAATCAAAATTATATATGGCACAGTATATACCTCTAATGTACTACAGGCTTGATGACTGGCTTGAGTTTCTCACTACAAAAAAGTCAATTCTGGCACAGCAGGATAGCCAAAGGAGCAAACAGGGACCTATTTTTAATCCAAAGGTCTCTGTTACTTCTTACCTATTTAATGTAAAAGCAGAATTTACCATACATGCAGTCTCCTTTTTATATTTATGTAGAGACCCCAGAGCATGTGCAGGAACAGCTTTTGAGATAAGAGAGGGAGATCTGGGGAGTCAAAGCCATTACTTTTTGCATGAGGTATTTAATGCTAAACATAAATATTGAGAGTGCTGAATTCCCATGCACTTGCAGACTTCGTTTCTGCACTCTTGAGGATTTTGCTTTACATCCAATTATTAAGAGCATGGTGGTAAGTGAGTGAATGGAAAAAAATTACTGGAAGCCTTTAAAGCAAAAATGCTTAGCAGGCTTCATTTTACAGTTGAAAGGAAAGACAGTTTTTAGGCAAAACAGAAGCAAAAGTGGCATAGTTTTCATCTTGACAAAAAGGGCTCAGCTGGGAAGTGGATGTGTGAGGCAGCAGAAGCCCCTCTCTAGGAAAGGACTTTCCTCAGTGATGACCTCAGAGTGGATTGGAGCTGAGCTCCTGGGGTGCACATTCATCAATCCCTCTCATTGTAATTCTCCTGATTTATGTTCTCGCAATCATGATTAGATGGTGAAGAAAAAAAAAAAAAAAATGCTCCACACACAGGTTGACTTCAGAAAATGACATTCTTTGTCCAAATCCAATCAAGCTCCACGGCAGGCAATCCTTTTGATTTAGCATTAATTTTAATACATGTGGCCCTGAAAATAACCCGCCTGGCTTTTGAAACCTCCAGGATGAAAAGACTGCGGGATAAGTGCCGGGCAAAAGATCATCTGTGAATGTTTCTGTTCCTTTTTCCAGAGGGAGATTTTCTGGAGAGAAGAAAGAGATGTGTTGGTATGAAATTCATTTTAAAAGGGAGTTAAAAGCAATTTATTGGGAAAAAATAGTTCTCTAAACAGAAAAGCAGGTCCGAAGGAACCCCAGCAGAATAAATAATTGGTGCCATCTGGGGCACAGAAGAGCAGAGTTTTGCCTTACAGGAGGCAACGTAATTGGATTATCCAATTTTTGCTCTTTTGCTTCTAGTGGCTCTAATAAGACTGGCAAATATGTTTACCTTTAAAAATAAAATCCTGACTCAGAAGATGTCATTTTGACTTCAGTGGTCCAAGACTTTATACTGAAGTTTCCTTCTGCTGCTACCCGTAACTTTCCAAAACAGCAGAATAGCAGTCTGGTTCTTGTCCACTGACAAGTGAGCTTTTAGATTGCAAATCAAAGAACAGAAGCTGGCAAACTGCATGCATAATGGTCTGATCTTCATTCCTGTACTGGGGCAAAACAGGAGGGTAAAAAGGTGGAAGGAATCTCTCCGGCATGCCTTTCTACACTCATTTGTTTCATCAAATGTCAAAGCCGCATCTTGACCTAAAATAATGAGCAGGAACAATCTGTGGCCATTATTCAGACAAACAGCTCATGGGTATGTAAGAGGAAGAAATCAGAAGAAATGTATTACTTAACTACTGCAGGCAGAGAGAGTGAGTTCGAACCCAAAACTTGAGTCAAGTTCAATCAGACAGATAAATGAACAAGAGTGGTTTTATTAGCATGCTACATACCAAAATTAAGGACCTGTTCTCTCCTAATAATAATTTTGAAACCATTAACCAATCACATTATACTGGTGACAGTTCTTTCCTATGCTCTTGAGTGGTTTCCCCTCCCTATAATTTTTCTACTATGAGCAGAAAGCCTTAGTGGTGATTGCAAAGGACAGATATCTAATTATTGGGCTTGTTATTAGTAGAGCCTGGGAAATAAAAAGTCTACAGTCTGTATAGTGGGAAGAGTGATGAAGCATCTCAAATCACTAATGAAACTTTAAAAGGAATCTATTGGAATTGCTTTTTTTGGGAGCATTAAATGCATAGGAAAACCTATTAGCAGCAAGATTTGCAAGGCATTGGAATTCTTTTTCTTGGCTTTTATTGGAACTAAATTTTGAGCATTTTCCTGACATCTGCACTCAATCAGCCTGTCAGTCAGGTGCACAATGCCCTTCATGCAAATGTGTCAAGGCACTTTATAATCCAAAGTTTAATAGAAATCTTGAACAAAGACAACGTTTGACAACACCTCCAAGGCTTGAGATCTCAGGCAGACATCTCTATCTTCCCGGAAAACTTCTGGGATATATGCTGTCCCTTTGCTGCCCCTGGAGCACACCAGCTGGCTGGTGGCTGCTCTCCTTGATGCTCCAAGCAGAGGTGCTGAGCTTGGTGCTAGGTGTGAGTAACAGGCGATGCCCCTGGGAAGGGGCCAGGAGCTGAGCTCTTTTCAATCAGCATACACTTCTGTCCCATTAACAGTCTGGTTTATAGTTGCATTCAAACCAGATACACTGTTTAGACTAACAGAAATGGAAAAAGAGAGAGAGGGAAAAGGAAGTGTCCAAGAGTAAAGATGTAAAGTGAGGGAAAACAGGGACTTTCGTCTATGAGGCTGAAGGCTTTGTAAAGATAACAAGCCATTAAACTTTATGATCAAGGTCTCGGCGTAGTACTCGTTTGTTTTTTATACTTCAGCTGCCCGTACAAGTTTCGGACTGCTTTTGACCTCTCTCTTGCCCTCCTACATTTTCCTCCCTCCCCGCTGCCAATTTCTGGGAGATATTCTGTCGTTTGAATAAATTGCACCTATTCATTTTTCATTGGCTTGTTGTCAAGACCAGTTTCTGTCTCTTAAGGGCATTCCATCAGGCTGAGTTAACCTCATTTGGTGGCGGTGATATGCATACCGTGTAAAGACATATTGGGGCTTGTCTCTTTTCAATGGATGTTCCTAGAAATTGTCTCTGCTGAGTAGGTACTCAATTAATGAGTGCTATGCCTTTGTGGCCTGAAATACCCAACTCCTGAGTCCTTGTTATGTGGTACATGGTATGCATGCAGATAAATCTTCGAATTTCCCAGCAAATTTAACCTGGGTAAAAACACAGAGCGAAGGGTCATTTTTAATTCTAGTCTTTCACGAGAATAAATATAAATGCTTCCACACTTCTCACACCCTCTTCCTGGACAACTCTATTTTAGGTTTGTTGCAAACCTTGACCAAACTGCAGAAGAGATAGGGTTCACAATCAGCAAGTGACGACTTGCCAATCTTAGAGCTGTCAAAGGAAAAAAAGTGAAAAAATAAAATATGAAGCAGGAAGAATGGCATTTTTCAGGAATTAGATGAAAAAAAAAACCCCAAACTTTAATGTATTGTGTTAAGCGGTAACAGATCAACTTAGATAGATTGAAAAGACTTGCAGTTGATCCCACCCAAATATTTTAGATTTATGAGAAATCCAAGGCAGTCTCTCAGAAGGGAGACAGTGTAATTTTGGCACTGCTAATGAGCTGGTGGCTATGGGATCCTGCAGCAGCTGAAAATGATATGAAGAGTTGAGCAGGGAAATCGAAGATGGGCAAAAAGCAGTGGCTGATAGAGAGAGAGAGAGAGAGAGACAAAATTATGTTTCAAGGATTCTGGTTCTCCTTGACATAACATGTCAAAAGCTGGAAATATCCAGGCATGGGCTGTAAACAGCTTTGACAGGCTGATTGATGTGGACATTAACAGAAGTTACGACACAAAATATATGATCCTGCAAGTGCTTATTTCTTCCCCATGAAAGTGATTATCACAAGCACTTTGCCAAGTGACATGTGTGTGATCTCGTACCTGTGTTTTCCTTGATAAAAAAAAATCACTATAATGAACAACAATTGTCTCTATCATTTATTTTATATTCATATGCAAGTGACAAGTCATTTAAAACAATATTTTTAAATAAACTTCATATCCAGACCAGATATCAGTCCAGATATCTTGTTATCACTTCTGCCTTTATTACTTAGGAAAAATTTCAATGCTTTGTTGCTCTGGAAATAGTAGTGTAATGTTAGTTCTCAAGTCCTGGTATTTTATATGCTTAATGAGGAGGAAACACTGCCTTAGATTTCTGCAGTTGTCTGTACTTCCAGTGGTATATATTTTCCCTGCCTAAAAACACAGTACGCCACAGAAGGGTACCGTTTTACTTGATATTAACATGAATCTTATACATAGAAGTAATTTCTTTAGTAGCCGTCCCAGGAGATCAGCAACTCAGTCTTAGCAATCAGCCAGAAATGACCTGCTTTAGTGGCAGTTGTGCATCAGAAAAGGCATATTTGAACTACGGGGCAAGCAATTTCTGGGCTCCTTTGCTCAAGCATGTTTACTGCATGTGAATTTTTGCCTTTCAGCCATACTACTTAGAGCTGCCTCTGAAAGGAAACCGTAGGTTGTAAGTAGGTTTGAAGGGAGGTGATTTCTAAGAGCTCACTGTTTGAGGGGAAGGTGCTAAGCTGATGCTATGGAGAGAAACAGAGATAATGGCAGATAATGGAAATGATAAGTTTGCAAGGGCTGTCCAAGTAAATTCTCCCAAAGTGGGGTCAGACCTTCACAGGTTACCCTGCCCGGCACAGCTGCATGGTCCTCTACCTCCCAGTACATAGGGAGCTGGCGAAGTGAGCTGAACTTTTAATCCCCATATAAAAGGAAAGCATCTGCTGAGAAGAAAATCACAGAGTAAAGCAAATGCGACAAAATACAACCGATAATTAGACAAGTGACTCAACATTTGACGCAGAAACTGTAAATTCCATGAACTGTTTGGATCAAGTCCAGCGGCACATCTGCTCTTCCAGCACAACTTCCAGTGTTGACAACAGCTTTTTTTTTTTTAACAAGAGTCTTATGGCATCTGGCATTTTCCTTGTAAGTTCAGCTACTTGTGTGGTATTTTTGTAAGACAGCTTCAGCTTTCATCAGAAAGAAAATAACCTTCTCTCTCCCAGGCATATGGAGGAAATTTGACCTCCAAAATGACTCGCAATCCAAAGGCCAAATAAAAAGCACCCCACTTTTTTTTTAAACTGTATTTATTTTTAGCCAGCTTTATGATTGGTGAAGGCTTGGGGTTAGCGAGGCTGAACTTAGTCAATGAGACCATAGAGTACGCAGATAATGGTATCTTTGATCAATCAGGCAAAGAAGATAAAGATGCATTGCAATAAAATTGACCCGAGAGCCAACCAAATATCTTTTTTTTTCTGTCATCCATCAGTACTTGGGATGAGACTTGCAGAAATTAATCCATATTGGGGCATAAGGTGAGCAAGATATGGGCTGATGGCATGTTCCTTGTCTGTGAGCTTATGACAGGCTTTAGTTCCATTACTTTAGACGAGGCTTTCCAAGTCACTGGATTGCCCCTTTCTGCCTTGAAAAGGCAGTGTTGGGCAGCTTGCTTCTTATTAGTGTCAGGCAGAAATCTTAAATGGGAATAGGAGGACAGTCTCCAGGTGCCTTGTTAGATACAGAAGATGTGACAATCACAGTAGCAAGTAATATAAAGTATTTAATGGCTAAGGAAGGGCTTTGCTGTCTCATAAAAAGGGTTGGCAGTGATTTTGCAGCCTGGGTAACTGTTCTTTTCCACGCTGTTCAAACTTCAACTATACATGCAAGCAGTCACACAGTTTGAGGAGTAGCTGTGCAGCTTTCTGCAAGCTGAAGACAAATGGCAATTTACCTTTAGACATTTAGACAGGCCCTATTGACCTGTTACCTCTCTTTCAGTTATTAATATGGGAACCAGCACTCCTGGTCATTCATTCAGCAGTAAGCACCATGGCACTTCGTTCATGATAAGCTGCAAAGCACTGACAAGCTTAAACAGTAAATTGTGTACCCAATATACTATGTAGAAATCAATTTTGGTAGGATAGGAAGAGTAACATCAGTACAATATAAAATCTCACTGTATTATGGAAAGTGGCATTTTAGTTAACGGGTCCACTGTCACATCTACATGTGTATGTTGCACAGTCATGTTGCTTATCGTTTCTACCACAATACGTGGGTTAAATGTAAGAATAACTTTGCAAAATATTGTAATGATCACTATGTATTTCTACCGTCTTGTTCCTGATTACAGCTGGAATGAAATAAACCGTCCTTTCCCCAGGCAGAAACTGTTTAATTTTGCTTTTTGTGCAACCAGTGTTTTTCAGACTAGGGTAGGAATAACGCTACATGGTGTCTGAAATGGCCAGCAGCTGGGCCAGGACACACAGGCCCTGAGGACTTATGTTGCAGGAGGCATGGTACAAGATGAGCTATAGTTCTGGTGCTGTGTGGTAGTGTGCATACTGCTCTTGGTCCCTTGCACTGTAAACTGGAGATCCACATCTCACACATATGTAGGGGACTCCATTGAAAGTTATGGGTATCCTGCACACTGGGGCCACCACAGCAGAAACCTTGCACAAGAGGGTAGTTGCCACAGCTTGTATGTCCTGAAGAAGATGGGCTCCGGGAGCTGGTGGTAGAGAGAGCACTATGTGCAGCAGAGCCTTACACATGGCCCCAGAAGTAGCGTCACCTCCAATACTCTTCTCAACAGTTCGGGTAGCAATTTCATTGCAGTTCATGTTTAGCAATGCAGGACAGACCTAAAGTTGAGGAATGTCTCTATCCCTCAAAGACAAGAACCTCCTCAGGAAACTTCTCGCATCACCAAGAAGAGATCTGTGCTTTGAAGATGTTGTATCTATGCTTTTTATTTATTTTTATGGATAGTTACACGAAAAAGAACTAGATGCTACAAGGAGCAACAGCAATAAAAGATGGTGGAATATTTTTTAGNGGACAGACCGCTAGTTGAGGAATGTCTCTATCCCATTCCATCACGCAACTCAACCCACATTTTCTCAAAGTTGCTGAATCACTGGCACTGTACCTCAAAGACATGAACCTCCTCAGGAAACTTCTCGCATCACCAAGAAGAGATCTGTGCTTTGAAGATGTTGTATCTATGCTTTTTATTTATTTTTATGGATAGTTACACGAAAAAGAACTAGATGCTACAAGGAGCAACAGCAATAAAAGATGGTGGAATATTTTTTAGAGGCCAATAACTCCATACTTGCTCCTGCTGACTTACACCTTACTATGAAGCTTATGTCACTGATGGACTTCATTTGAATGAGGCAAAGCAGGGACATCATAATTAACAAAGCTTAGGGGGAAAGAAGTTATTGTGCTTGGAGAGAGAAGGAGGAACTTTTTGTAGTATTTTTTGGAGAGGTAATTGGTGGTAGGCAAAGATTTGCTGTGTTGAGCCAGCAGGTGCTGCTTCATGACTACATTAATGGTAATGATAGCCTCCCAACACACATGACCACAGTTTAACCNCTATTGTGCTTGGAGAGAGGAGGAACTTTTTGTAGTATTTTTTGGAGAGGTAATTGGTGGTAGGCAAAGATTTGCTGTGTTGAGCCAGCAGGTGCTGCTTCATGACTACATTAATGGTAATGATAGCCTCCCAACACACATGACCACAGTTTAACCTCTTTCTTTCTAATTGCATTTCTCTGTGTGCACATACACTGACTTTTTGAGTGTCACCACAGAGCACTTGGATAGGCACTGACCCCACATTTGCACAGGTGTCTGCAGGGACTTATATAAGAACAGGAAACTTTTGTAACCTCCATTCACACTGGTAAAAACTTTGCAGATTAAAGGTTGAAGGAAATGAATAAAAGCGGCTGTTTCTATGGCTGCAAATCATTCCTAAGGGTTACATAACTTTTCCAAAATAGCCTGTGTAACTGTTCCTAGGTGTACTTAACAATAGTACCAAGATATAACTGTTTATTCTCTTCTGTTATAGCTGAAATCTCTCTTCTTCTGGCATGCCATTAAAAAAGTACTCTGGCAGCCGCTTAAATCCTGGGATGAACAGGTGCTAAAATTGTGTTCCTCTACGTAAAGCATAACATTGCCCATCAAAACTCAATACATGCTAGAAATGGCAAGCCAGTGGCCCCGAAGAGCCTGAAACAGTCTCATTTCAGTACCACCCTATGACTGGAGTATTGTTATGAGGCTATTTTCATTTTTTACTGAGCTATTTTGCATATCTGTTTCAGTAAATATGAACATCACTGTTCAGCCTTCAAAGGTTTCAAAGACCCTTCAAGCTACTCATTTCATTATTAAAATACTTATTTTGCACAAGCCCATTAGCCATAGTCAAAGGCTGGGTATAGTTGTGCCGTGCAGACATGTAGTGGATGAACTAGTCAGGTGGGAATCTCTTTTGAAAATCTGTCTGGCAAAGCTACCATTACAGAAACCTGCTGAGCAGAGGGTGTTTATGGAGGTCTGATGTGACCGATTTGGTAATAGAATTACCAAATAATTCTCATGCCCTATTGAAAATCTGCCCCCACAAATCTAGTGAAAGCAAACTGGGAGAACAATTCTTGTAAAGACAAAAAGATACACAGAACTGTGCTTGTCATTGTGGCGTGTGTGCAGCTCAGAATAAGAAGCCAGGCAGTAGTTTCTTAAGGGTGAAATATGAGTATTTGGTGCTGAGATACTCCAGAAGTACAGGGCAAGAGCAGCTGATGCACAGAGCAGAGAGCAGAATAAGCTGATCAATGAGTAGCAAGGGAAGAGGCAAGGGTGAGGACAACGAACAAGGTAACGCTCCAGGAATTGGGACCCTGTGTATCATCCTTTTTGGAAAGGGTATCTATAGAATACAGCAGTATTTTGTGAAGTACGGGAAAAGGGAAGCCAGGAGCAGAAGTGACCAGGCAACAAAAACAGTGAAGTGCAGAGTAGTTTATGGAACTGGCCCAGGCTGAATAGTATTAGGAAACATTATTCATCCCATAGAGCTGAAACTAGGGGTTTTGGGTCTCTGGATTTCTTGGTAAGCAGTACATATCTGTTAAACCCACTGACAGTGTAGTTATCTCCTTGTGGCATACACTTACTAAAAAAAATGCTGGTCGTTACTGCTGTTGCTGAAATTCACCCTATTTAACTTAAATGGTGGAGATGTTTCCAGGTCCATTTCTGCTGGTGATGTGTGTAGAGACCAAAGTGATTCCATATAATCACATTTTATTAGTTCATCTCTTAAAAAATAACAGATATTCTACGTGCTTATGTGGATTGAAAACTAAAGTTGTGAAGTCAGTCAAGAGCCAGGAAATCCCAACATTAAGAGAGCCAATATTTTAAATGAGATATGTATTTCTTGCCTGGCAGGTTTCCACCATGTGCTGCCATTTAATCACACTGGGTTAATATTTGAATGGATTTTTTATGTTGCTTTCTTGTTTGCTGGTTGTGTAACATTAGAAGTAACATGGTTTATTGTTTATACTATTGTTTATAGTATATTCTCTAGTAAATCCTAATGGGATCCTAATTCTTTAAGATCTTAACTCCCTTTTCCTTACAGCTTTTAAAATAAAACTGAATGATTAGATTCAGAAAAGCAGATCCTTATTAAAGCAAGAACTAGTCTGATGATGACCTAAATTAGTACTATGTGGCCATCACATGTTATTTGATAAGCATTCCATTATAATTAAGAAGTGACTAATAGACAATTAATATAGAGAATTACACACTTAGCTAATTAGATGATCTTTAATATTTTCGTTAGATTAAAATGTACAGTATCCCATAAATCACTATTAGAGATTTCTTAACAAGCTTGAACTCTCAATTTTCTCCCTGTCAATCAGAAATGGAACCAACAATTTTTCCTCTCACCCCGTGAGACTTTCCCTCTAGCGCTGTTTGTCATTTGGAAGAACCAGAGTGTTCAAAATGAGGTGAAATGCCTTTGCCTCCTAAACCTCGGGCCTGCTCACAGGGCGTCACAGAGATCAAGTCTGTGCTCTCATTATCTGTCCCATTCTTTGAGACTTTCAACACCTGCCTTTGCATGTGAAATGGGATATTCTTTGGTTTTTCCCTTCCCCTCAGATTTTGCAGTCTGCTGCTGGATAGCTGTGAGGGAAGGGGATTTTGCACAGGTGACAATAACATATTAAGAGGAGTATTTTTTTCAACCGCAAGTCTTTTAGTTCTGCTTAGTTGACCCTACTTCAATGTCTAAGACTAGAAAGCAGTTGTCCGCTTGTGATGCCTTCCCTTATCTGTTGTATGCCAGAGCCACCCAGCACTGGGGCACCCTGGTAGGGTTTTGGACCAAGATTCATTCTGCCTGATTTAGGGAATTAATTACTACAGACTCATGCACACACCATGCAGGGAGAGACAGCTAACGGGTGAGCTTCTGCCCCGACATGTTCGGGAGGTGATGTCCAATCTGCATTAACTGGCATCCCTGTCCAAAGGCGCTTTCCACTGAGCACAGCTGAGGGCTAAACTGATGGACTAAAAGAGGAGTGGGAGGGGAAGTCATGAAATAAAACACATCATGCTTATATGAGTCTGTGACCCAGAGAGGATGTCAAATATATTTGCCCCTGAATACAAAAACAGGGACTATGAGAATAAGATTCATCTCCAGGCTGTAGACACTTGCTTTTAGGTGTCTGTAGGTCAGTGAAGGGTTTAAAGTCTTATGTTGTCAACAGAGACCTAATGAGTACAGTAACGAGAGCCTAGAGTGTCACCTATGGCAGGTGTGGTCTCAGTGCCAAGTGGAGTACCCTAAGGCATCACAAATGGCATAGTGAGGCAATTTTATCACATCAGATATGTCCTAGTGGAGAAGGTCAAACTACCCTCACAGAGCCAGTTCAGCACCACCATCTTCTTTAAGAGGTTACCAGGATTGTCACAACAGAGAAAAATGCCCCTATAAATATTACTCTTAACACATCTAATAATCACAGAATCACAGGATGGTTGAGGTTGGAAGGGACCTCTAGAGATCATCTATTCCAACCCCCCTGCTCCAGCAGGGACACCCAGAGCACATGGCACAGGGTGGCATCCAGGTGGGTTTGGAAGATCTCCGGAGAAGGAGACTCCACAGCCTCTCTGCGCAGCCTGTTCCAGGGCTCTGTCACCCTCACAGGAAAGAAGCTTCTCTTCATACGGAGGTGGAACTTCTTGTGTTTTAATTTATACCCATTATCTCTTGTCCTGTCACTGGCCACCACCGAGAAGAGTTTGGCCTCATGCTCTTTACATGCTTCCCTCAGGTATACGGACATGTTGATAAGATATAGTTATTCAATAAACAACTAATAGGCTTTCTCAGCATCATGGAGTGTGCTGTCAGTTTTGATCAAACAGAGGCAAGACTGTGATACAGTAGTTGGACTGTATTTTGTTGGCAAAGCTCAGGAGTATATATCACCGAGACATAATGCAAAGCAGTAGCATCGACAAGCAGTGGCTTGACCGAGAGACAGCATATGGTTTTGATATGTTTTTTTAAAAAAATATTCATAGCTGAAGTAGACTGAAGACAAACTGGAAATGAGATCTGATGTAGAGCAACCCAAAACTGACCTCTCTGTAAGATGTCACTTACTAGCAAACATTGAATGTCTTTCTTCATCTTGTAAACATTCTGTGTATCACAGTTGTGAGGATAAATAAGGGTGGTGCATGAGGTTTCTTTACCACAGCGCTCTTTGTTTTCAAAGCACTTTACAAGTATGAATTAATTTTGCTTGACAGCACACTTCAGAGAGCCAGTGTCCCAAATTCACCGAATACTTGAGGAAATGGAAACATGGAAACAAACAACTTGACCAATGTCCCAATGGAATTTAGAACCAGAGGGGAGGCTTATAAGAAGGTGCTTCCACCTCTCATTCCAGCCTTCAGCTAACCTCACCATCCTGATCAGTGTTCATATGAGTATGAAGAATGGAGTCGGAGTATCAGTATGTTTTGCACAGCATGACCCATGGGAAGGTTACAGAAGCACATTGACATCAGCACTGTGATACTGTGTCTGGAAAAGAGATTAGTATGAATAGATGGTGGTAGATGTGTCCCTCAAGCAATTTTTTCATCTAAAACAAAACAAAACAAAACAAAACAAACAAAAGTGTTCTGGAGGTTTTAATTACTGTTTTCCACACTACTGAGTTCACTCAGCTTCTGGGTAGAGTACAGTGTTGAGATAACCCCACATCTCCTTACAGATACTTCCCTAAATATACAAAATATCATTTTTACCCCCTTTCCACTTAGCCAGGTGAGCAGATGATTCAAAATCACTGAAATACCCAAGAATCCTTGTGGTGACTTGCTGGGATTTCCATCAAGGCATAATAGCCTTGAGGAGAGTACACAATGAATGTGTGGTTGTGCTAATCTGTATTGATATGAAGGAAGACAGGAGTTTTAGAAATATGACTGTACTTGAGGTGGTAGAGAGTGCAAGAGGATTTCTTTAGTTTTATCAAAATTAAGTTGTAGAATTTCACACATAAAAAGAGAGGAAGAGAGAAGGTGCTCCAATTTGATGAAGCCTTTTATTTGTATTAAAGATAGTTTTGGTTGCAGGCACTTTAGCAGGTCCTTCTAAACCTAGGAGCAATGGAAAGAGAGGGCTGAGCTTTGCTGGGAGGCGTCCCCATTCCTCCCCAGAAAAGAGGACAAGATGGGGTCTGCTGAGCCCTTCCTGGAAGGCTTTTGTGGACAGCAGTTCAACCCTCCCTCTCTCCCCATCTGAGACTCCCACCAGCCTGTGACCTCTTGTAGGTCACAGGGAGCGATTTCCAAAACTAGGGAATGGTGTGAAATGGGGTTCAGAGCCTGATAATCTCTGAAAAGAGGGAAAAATGGCTCCATATTCTGATGTAAGAAGATGTGTAAGTACGATGAAGGATAGAGCTTAGGTCCCAAATAGTATTTGATTATTTGTGTAGTGAAATAGCTTCACCTGGAGAAAGTGCAAAGTCTCTAGCAGTAGATAAAGCGCTTGCCTGGGAAGTTGGTTCAAAACCTTTTTCTGGAGGAGGGGTTAGTTTTCAGCATTATTTCTGCCTTTGTAGTTTTGTGAATGACCTCTGTGTCCTTGTGAGAGTCTAGCTCAGGAATCAGCGTAGCCAGTATAAAAAAATCTGTGGTGAACTGTTGCAGCATTTCTGATTCAATTGCTAGTTTTCACATATGCACTCATGAAGATGATGCAGGTCACTAAATTTGTCCCAAATACATTAGTATTTGAAGCCACAGTTTTTTACAAATAAATTATTTGTGCCTCCCCCCCCCCAAAAAAAAAAAAAAAACTTTATCCAACTTAGGGAGAATACTGTGTAGAAAACATCATGAAAGGCAAAGGTACAGTGTTGAGTTCTCAGTAGTTTTGGATTAAGCAGGCTTTGTCTTCTAATTGGTACTTTACCCTCGTACTTTATTAATTCATTTTCCAGTCAGCTTTTAGACCTTAAAACATTCATCTAAGCTCTGTTTTAGTGGCCCGTAGTCTCAGTCCTTCAAAATTTCAGATCATCCATTGCAAACTGTTGTCTGTCCTATAAGATGCTGCTTCTGAGTTGCACCCTTGAACTCCCATCTGACAGTCAGCTAGGCAAAAATATCCTATGACAAAATATTTTCCTTTCTCCTTTAAGGGTATTTTCCTGCTTCCGTTTGTAGAATACTTGAACTTGAAAGGAAGAGAATGCTCCCTGAGGAGTTACCATAGTAACTTGTGATGTTTCTGTGTTGTGTGAGATAAAAAAAAAAAGGCAAAGGAGAAATTACAGAGAAGAATTTTATACCTGAGTTTATCATCTTTGCATAACAGCAAAGCTGAACAGTGTCTTCAGCTTCCTAAAACAATAACAGTCACCTTGGGGCTGATAGCAGGTTGGTAATTTTCATTGGAGAAGAATTTAACTGCTCTATTTTTCATCTGAGAATCCTGGTTAGAAAAAAAATATATATTCTACATCTTAACGATGCAGCAAGTAATGAGAAAATGAGATCATTAGAAATGTAAAGATGTAGAAATGGGAATAGCTGCTACAAATAATATCTAAACATGCAAAGTATGGATGCCCTGCATATTCTATTCTCTTCTTAATAGGGTTCAGCAATATTCTCCTTTTAAATATACAGCCATAGAAAAACTCCACCACCATGTTCCCTCTGAAAAGTAACTTCAGGTCTCAGAGCGCACACATGGAGGCTGTCTTTGAGCATCCGTATCAGCTTAGCAGTAAGCATAATTTAAATATTATGAATAAAAACAAAAAGTGTTTGAAAAGATGGTGACAGAAGAACAATCTTTTAAACTGCTCTCAGTTGCGAGCATCAAAGTTGGGGAGAGAGAAGCCCAGCTTTGTGAAAGGACTTGAGAGCTGAGTTATGGAAAGGTCATTTCCATGAAAAATAACCCAAAAGTGTGCTGCTAGGGAAATCTAAATACGCTCTTCAGAGGCCGGCCGAAAAAGAGCAAAAAATGAGCTGTGGGAAGGAGGTGTCCGCGAGCGCCTGGCTCTCCGCTGGGACGGCTTCTGCCGTTGCCCCGGCCGTGGCGCGGTGGCCGCACCGTGTCACAGTCGCCGCCTTTGTCCCTTGTTACACCCCGCGCATGCAAGCGGGGCCAGGCAGGGAGGAGGAGAACCCAGAGCCATCCTGAGCTGCTGGCCCCAAACGGGCAAAGCAGCTGGAAACAGGACAGTCCGCCAAGAGCGTGGGGAAAGGAGGAGCACCCACTTGTGGAAGCAGGTGAGGACGTGTCAGGTCTGGATTACCCAGCTCAGCCTCCTCTCGTGCAGCCTCCCTCTCTCTCAGGAGCACTGTCCTCCTGCCCGTCTCAGCCTCTTACAGAATTGTTCAGCTCAGAGATACAGGAAAATGATAGCAGAGGCCGAGAGAACTTGAAACGCCTCTGTGAAGCACAGGTCAATATCCTCATTGCAGCGCCAAAGAGCTGACAGAGATGCTGTCAAGTTTAATTGTCCCCAAGATAACGTCCTTCAGTGCAGAATATATTAGATGTTTCTGTTTATCCTGAAAACATGCCATATCAACACTTTAAATGTAAGTGAGTTTAACAACTGCCTACCCAAGCTACTCAGCGGCAGTCGGTCTTGCCTCTCAATACTCCTTATTTTCTGTTTCTTGTCTGGATATTTAGGTGGATTTGGGGGGTCAGTCTCTCCTGTGGTGCTGACTTACCTCTCAGCTCTGGGATTGGTGGTGCAAAGATCTGATGAAAACCCGGGCCTGCACAGCCCCAAGAGCCATGACAGGCTTTATTTTGGGTGACAGGTTTGACCTTTCTCTTCCCACAGCAGAGAGCCCTAAAGATGAGTGGGGACACTAGGAAAACTGGAAAGGCTCTGGAGGAGTGTAAGAGGGAATCATACGTGGCTCAAAACATGGCACAGGCAGAAACCACTTCAAAACTTTGAAGCTGGAAGGTTGTGAGAAATTCTTTTCAGCAAGGGAATATACTGAATGCACTAGTCTGATGTAACATAAAACATACCAGTGATGCAGAGGATAACTCTGAAAGCCAGGTTGAGACAACAAAATCACCTATTAGTGCAACAAATTTATACTGTAACTCCCCTCAAAACTCACTCTTACATTAAGTGATTTGGGATTTAAAATATGACTGATAATTGTTTGAATTTTTGGGCAAGGTTGAGAGGAAAGGAAGCAGCTGTGTGATGCTGGCTTGCAGAAGAAAGGAGCCAGGAGAAGAACACAGAGGGAAACAGCATGGTAGAGAGGGCAGAGGAATGGGAAAGGGAAGAGAGGGAGACTTTATGGAAGAGAGACACCATGGCAGGGCAAAGGTGCTGGTAGATGATGCCATGAAAGAGTTGGAAGATGTGGGGAGCTGGTGAGTTAAATCTTCCAGTGACAAGAGCATGCCTAACACTATGGATACACCTGGAGATAAAGTTCACAAAGGTGAAAAATCTCCTCACCAGCTGAGCAGGCAGAATTGGATTTCATAAGGGACAACCAGGCAGCTGGAGGGATTCAAGGAGGAAGAGGGTAAATCCAGGTTAAATTAAGTAGCCAACCTTTTTTTTTTTTTTTTCCTAATTACAAAAAGACACATTGCAGAAGTTAAGGCTAAAAATAAACACACAAAAAATCAAAATAAGTTTATTATAAAAACAATTAAATCTCACTCATTTTGAAAATTGCATGCATTTCACTTTTACAAGAACACATTTTTATAAGAACTGTACAAAATAAGGCTCACTTACTTTGGCAGAAAACCTATTTTTCTATTTCCCATTCATGGAAATAGATATAAATCCTGCATTTTCCAAGTTTAGTTATGACTTGATTTGGATAGAGTACTGTGGGTAGAACAAAGGAAGGGTATTGAGCATATGCATCTGAGTTTTCTGAGACTGAAATGAGAAGAACTGGAGGTACAACCTGGATGGGTTTTCTGGTGATGTGATAAAGAGGCAGTAGGACTGTAAAAAAGAAATGAGACATTTACTATTGCAAGCCTAGAATATGAGAAAAGTAATGGAGCTATCTAAGGATATGAAAAAAAGAGGCACTGGGGAGAAATAAGAAGATGGAGAATAACATATGGGGTGCAACAGTGTTTGGGACATGCTGATGGGGAGATGTGAGAACAGCAGAGCTCTCTCAGTCTTAATGGTCCACTGCTGTGGTTTAAATTTTTAATTATCTGTGCATACTGCATCACTCTGCATTCTTCCTATTCACAGTTCTGCAGATTTTAAGATTAAAATGCAGAGCTGCCGTCATATTTTTTGGCCTCCTGTTAGCAAAGGTTACGGAACATCCACCAGAAAAAGCTCTCAGAGCCAATTTCAAAGGTAACAGCATTTTTTCATCCTTTAAAAACACCTTACTAAGCATCTTTGAAAACTTGGCTCCACACTCATAATTTCTTTTAATTAATTAAATAATTTATTCTCTATCCTTGGAGATATTCAAAAGCCTTTCAGACACAGTCCTGTGCAACCTGCTCTGGGTGACCCTGCTTGAGTGAAGGCAGGGGGATTAGATGTTATCCAGAGGTCCTTTCCAATCTCAGTCATCCTGTGGTTCTGGAATTCATTTATCTGTTGGACAGAAGGAATTCTGAGGTGCTGTTGCATCTTAGCTCTTTATATGTCTGTAAAAATGAGGCAGAGAGACAAAAGACAAGTCAAGGTTTTGACAGCAAGTCTCACGGAGTTTTCTTTTTGTGCAGACTCACTCAGTTTACTAAAGAAAGACCATGGCTGCTTGTGATATGATGAACCACAGCGGGCCATATACAAAGACTGACATAGATTGTGTCACCCCAAGAGTGAAGCTGAGCGATGACACTTTTATCTTTATTGATGGTAAATGGGTGAATGAACTCTACCACCAGGCACCCTTTGCTTCCCATGAGAAACACTACAGCAAGAAGTCACATAATGAATGGAGCATCTGGGAGGAGAACAGAGCACTCTGGGAGGAAAACAAAGTTCTCCGGATTGAAAACAGCATGCTACGGGAAGAAAATAAGGCTCTTCAATGCCTCCAGGCACAGAATAAAACCATCAAGGTCATTTATGATGACTCCATTCAGCAGGGTCTCCAGAAGGAAAAGAAGTCATTCCCAATCTTCCAAGAGAACAGCATAGGTGTCCAGGTTAACCAGGAAAACAAAGCTCTTCAGATTGTTCGGGAAAAGAATAGAGCTTTAGAGCTCTTCCGTCAGGAGAATAAAACTCTGCCCATCACCTGGAAAAATAGAAAAGCCATTGCAGTCCATGAAGAGAGCAAAGAGGCAAGCTCCGTTCTTCAAAAAGACACTCAAACTACCACAGATCCAGAAGAAGGTCCTAGCCCTTCTCCACAGCAGGAACATGAAGCTGGCAGCTCCACTCCAACCCAGAATGAAAAGAAGAGTGCCCCAACCATGCAAGGTGAGTATGCAATTGGCCAGGCAATGCAGAACTTATATCAAGCCCTGCAAGTCTTCCTTAAAGAGGACAGTGTTCTCCTTGGAGATAAAAAGGACATTCAGATCCTTCAGGAGGAGAATAAAGTCTTCCAAGAAGAGAACAATAAACTGAGACTGCAATTGAATGCTGTGAAAAACACGGTGTCCGACATTACAGCTCAAATGGAAATGTTGCAGAAAGAGCTCAATGTCATCACTTCCCCAATGTACGAAGAAGCAGGACAGATACTGGAAAGTGAGTATCAGCTTGGAGAGATATGAAGCTTGGAGCTAAACCTGCTGGCTCAATTTCCCGTAAAGCATCTCTCCTTGTTTCAGTAAGCCCAATAAAATCGCAGTGGAGTTGAAGGAAAAAAAAAAGAGCTGGTGAATATTATGCTATTCTTTCTTAAAATTTCTTTTAATTTCCTTTATGAATTTATTTTCTTTCTAAATTTTCATATATCACTTGGAAGCACTTTCACTCCTTATTATATGGGAGAGGATAACTGCCATGAATTTGCTTAGTGTCAGGAAAAACATGCTTTTCAGCATTTTTTAAAGGTTTCTCATAATAAGGCTACACTTTCAACAGATTATTCATACTTTTCTCACTTAATTTGAGGTACCTTGGAACGGCCATACTTATCAGAGGGACTGGCATTTCCTGAAAACCGAAATTCCATCTGGGAGCTGAGTTCAACTCCCTGGGAGTCCCTTTCTTTTGGCTGGTGAAGTTCAGTGCCTGAACTATGTCTTCTGTGATGCACCAGCCTTGCCTTTCTCCTATGCTTTTCTCCTATTCTCATTTCTTTCCTAAGCAGTGAATCATGGAAAATGTGGCTTCATAAAGGAAACAGACCTACGAAAGAGAAAGGGATACATAAACCAAACTACCTGTCCCATGAGGCACCATATACTAACAAACACAACTGTAATGAAATATTTCCAGTTGAGGAAAAAGAGTGAGATCACCTGACAGGAGTTTTCTATAAATACTTCCCACAAATATTTCAGAATGGAAATATTAGGTGTTCAACTAAGGTATTTACTGACTGCAGTTTTTTAGAGAGCCTCCTCCATTAAAATTGCCCCCCTATTCTATTCTTGCTGCTTCTCTTTCTTAGTCTTACATTCCTACTTAACTCATTATCTCTTGTTCATAAATCTATCCCTTTTTTAGAGTATAACAGTACCATAAAACAAATATATCTGATCAGAAATCATGCCCCCTTCTGCCTGGGTTGTTTGTAAACAATAATGAAGGCAGGTCTCAGGCGCCTACAGTGGTGATGCTTTCATCTGAGGAGGAGAGGAAAGGAAAGAGGTTGCCTAAGCTATGGGGGACACCATTTCACACAATCACAGAATCACAGAACAGTTAAGGTTGGAAGGGAAATGTAGAGATCACCTAGTCCAACCCCCCTGCTCCAGCAGGGACACCCAGAGCACGGGGCACAGGGTGGCATCCAGGCGGGTTGGGAAGATCTCCAGAGAAGGAGACTCCACAGCCTCTCTGGGCAGCCTGTGCCAGGGCTCTGTCACCCCCACAGGAAAGAAGTTCTTCCTCACATGGAGGTGGAACTTCCTGTGGTTCAACTTACAGCTGTTACCCCTTGTCCTGTCACCAGCCACCATGGAGAAGAGCCTGGCCCCATCCTCCCTACAGACACCCCTGAGGTACTTGAACATGTTGATCAAATCATCTCTCAGTCTTCTCCTCTCCAGGCTAAACAGGCCCAGCTCGCTTATTTTTTCCTCATATGATAGATGCTCCAGTCCCTTAATCATTTTTGTGGCCCAATGCTGACCGTCTCTACAAGCTCCACGTCCCTCTTGTCCTGGGGAGCCCAGAACTGCCCCCAATACTCCAGGTGCGGCCTCACCAGAGCTGAGCAGAGGGGCAGGATCCCCTCCCTCCACCTGCTGGCAACGCTCCTCCTGATGCAGCCAGGATCCCATTGGCCTTCTTGGCCACGAGGGCACACTGCTGCCTCATGGTTAACCTGTTGTCAATCAGGACTCCCAAACCACTCTCCTCGGAGCTGCTTTCCAGCAGGTCAACCCCTAGTCTGTCCTGGTACCTGGGGTTATTCCTCCCCAGGTGCAGGACCCTGCACTTGTCCTTGTTGAACCTCATGAGGCTCCTCTCTGCCCAGCTGTCCATCCTGTCTAGGTCTCTCTGACCTAGAGATTTCCAGGGACAGTGGTCTGGTTCTCACAGATGAATTGTCATATGAAGCTGTAGGCTGGAAGGGGAAGAAGAGGAACACAAGGGGTTTGCAGCAAGAAAAGTTGGATCCAGTTCACAACTGGCAAGTGCTACACAGGGTAAGTGTGGGTCTGTGAACGATGCAGCCCTTGGATGCTCCCCAAGAGCTAACAAATCTCAGGTGCCCCATGGTCTGAGCTACTACATGTTGAGGTTGCTGAAGTCTGGAGGCGCATCCTCTAACAGTGCCATCGTTGACACGTCTACACAGTGGAAAAGTGACACTGCAGACCCACACCATGNTGTCATATGCAGCTGTAGCCTGGAAGGGGAAGAAGAGGGGTTTGCAGCAAGAAAAGCTGGTCCCAGTTTGCAACTGGCGAGTGCTACACAGGATAAGTGTGGGTCTGTGAATGATGCAGCTCTGGAATGCTCCCCAAGAGCTAACAAATCTCAGGTGCCCCATGGTCTGAGCTACTACATGTTGAGGCTGCTGAAGTCTGGATGCGCATCCTCTAACAGCGCCATCGTTGACACGTCCACACAGTGGAAAAGTGACACTGCAGACCCACACCGTGGACACCCCAGTGCTGTGAGACCATTTCCCAGAGAAGGACCTGATAGGTGGGCACGTTGTTACTCACCCAGCAGGTCTCTGGTCTGGGTACTGGGTTGCCCAATGATATGCATGCTGGAGCCACACAGCCGCTTTTGTGTATCTGTGGGCTGGCATAATTTTGACTGGCTATATAAGAGGGTAAGCCACATACACTTGTTGTGGATGCGGGCCCAGGGTCAGCTGGCCTGCTTACTTGAGGGCACATCGTGACATCCCTGATGTCAACAGCATGGTGAGGAGAAACCAGGGAAAAGTGTACCAGAAGAGTGGCCCACAAATGGTGAGAGAAGTCACTGTACTGTGTACTTGTTTTCTGAGAGTCCAGGGAAAACTATACCAGAGGGGTAGCCCGCAAGGAAAGGGGTAGACCAGTCATTGTATGGTGCACCTTTGATTTAACTGTAGACCTCTGATATGCATACATATGCATTTCCAGTTCTGTTATATTTCTAGCTTCATTACACTTTTAGCTATATTAAAACCTTTTTAATAATTTTTCACACTTGTCGAATGAGGATCTCTTGAGTTTAGTACAACTAAACCTGAAATCTGAAAGAATCCCAGATGCCCATCTGATGGCCCATCAAGACAAACCATGGATATACGCCAGCCCTCTGCTGTAAAGTGCTGAGGAATGAAGGAGGATTCCTCATCCCAGACCTCACAGTAGGGTCACAGAAGTGAATGGATTGGACCAGCGGCTGTGCATCATCTGCATAGAGCAGCAAGGTCCCTCCTAGTTTCTTGAATTGTCAAGAAACACAGGTTTTCAGATACTCTGCAGCAAGCAGGTAGCCTGCCAAAAGTGTTATTTTGGTGGCTGATCCACATCTTAAGTTGATCCTTGGCTGCATATCTGCTTACAGCCTGAACAGATACTCCAGTTTGAAGTGATCTGCTGACACAGGAGACAGGCAGACTATTGATATGCTGATGCTTACAAATTGTATCAGGTTTCATCTGGTGTGGCCAGTGTGTCTGGAAAAGCATTTTTCTCTGTGTTGGACACCTCTTCTACAGAGCAATTTGTCATAATCTTTCCAAGAGAATATTGGAATCCTCAGGTAATCTAACAAGACAGCCGCAAGGAGGTTTCTGCAGCGTAAGTGTAGGGGGCATGATGTAAAGCAAAGGAAAGGTTACAGAGAGGTTTACTTCTTGCAAAAGGATTCAAGAAATGTCTTGTCACTATAGTTTATAGGTCTCTAAGTGATTTGGTACAAATTACTTAAGGATGAATTATCTTCTATCTTGTATTTCACTGAGACAACACCAGGCCGAATACCAGCAATGACTGTTTATTTCAGAAGCTTGAAGTATTTTCTTCTGCTTTCAGGGCTTCAAAATGCTGAAGTACAGAGTTACCTCTCAGGAGTGAAGGGGGAGGAATGTTGAGTGCATCAGCACGAGGAGAAGAGGGACTAGGAGATCGACCATTAATAAAAATTGGATGTGCAGATAGCAAGTTGCTCCGGCTTAATGACAGGATTATAAATAAATGTAGCAAAATACCTTAGTCCCACGGTGGGAACATGTTTACACTTCTGTGCCTGCAAACACACTCCTTTTCTCCTAGCTGTCTTGCTCACTATGTCTGGATGTAGCTTTTGTTAAAACATGCAGGAAGAGGCTTACGAAGATCCTGTAGCAGAGCGGCAGAGAGCAGCAGTGAGAGTGTCAGTAGTTTTTGGCCATGTTTTCATATTGCAACAAAGTAATTTATGTCCTGTTTGAAGAAATAAGCAACTCCTTGGCTAGTTTCATGGTAGGGAGGAAAGAAATGTGGGCATGCAGCTCTTCATCAAGTGTCCAGGAATGTCCATCTCACCCAACCTCAGGTGTGTAGGGTTAGATATTCAGATCTGCACGATTCACATGAGGTTGCCTTTCTGCTTTCTGGAAGAAGCAGGCAGCTTCAAGCTGTGATTTATCTGACCTAGCTTCAATGATGACAGTGATGATCACGGTTCTAGCCAGGATGAGCTGAGTGAGCACCTGGAGGTTCCTGATTATTGTCTATGTAATTACCATCGAGGTGGTTAGCTACAAAATAGGGGTTTGGAGCTATGTGGAAGAGAAGGGGTATGTCCTACAATCTGAGTGATGAGCTCACCTGGCAGAAGAGTCCTGGCAGAAGAGGTATGTTGTCAGGTCATGGGGAAAGCATGGGGAAGTTGCATGAGCTCAGAAGCTTGTGCTATGAGCCTCAGTCTACAGGTTTGCTTTGTGTGAGATGCCCTCATTTAGTACCTGACTCAGATCTCTCCACTGTGAGGGAGAACTATTACTTTGTGAATAAAATTGAGTTATTCTGGGTAGAGAATGCTCAACTCACAGGAACATTTGTGGAAAAAGAAAAAATACTCAGGGGAAAATGTTGTTTCTCCTGAACGCTAATGATATTCCTGGGGGATTTTGTTTTTCTGAGCTCTTTGCTCTTTGGTCACTGCTTTGGATCTCTGAACTTCCTGGTTATAACAAGTCTACATCTGGTATAGATTGTTAGCATCTTCCATAGAGTGATTGCTGTGACTCATGCTTTACAAGTTGCCCAAGGCTGTCATACACTGAGACATCAGTGCTTGTGCTAGGTAGTAATTATGTTCACTGCCTAATCTCGTCGAGAACCATGGGAAAAGCAAACACTCAAGTACTAGAATGTAACAAATCTCTAATCTTCTCGTGTTTGGTTACGAACTGGACAGGGCTGCTGTGGAGGATCATTTCTTGATGATGGAAGAAAACAAGATGCTCTTGAGTCTTGTTCTGTTCGTTTTCCAAAGCTGAGTACATGCATGGGGGGTACCTCTCTGAACTGCCTGCAAAGTGTCACTGCACTGTATCGGGACAGTCCTAAGTGATGTCCATTTTCTGCTTTACTTCATGCTCCCAGCTAGTGGCATCAGCTTCTTCTCCTTGTCCTTGGTGATGCCATTACTGCATCGTGCAGGTCTCTGTCCTGTTTCCCCTCTCAAGATGTTGGCGAGGAGAACTGGGCCAGCTCTTGCAGCATATTATAGCACGAATGGTGGAAAAATGTGTCAGTNCTTTACTTCGTGCTCCCAGCTAGTGGCATAAGCTTCTTCTCCTTGCCCTTGGTGATGCCATTACTGCATCCTACAGATCTCTGTCCTGTTTCCCCTCTCAAGGTGGCGAGGAGAACTGGGCCAGCTCTTGCAGCATATTATAGCACGAATGGTGGAAAAATGTGTCAGTAGGTATTTACAGGAACAACTTGTTAAGATAAGATTAAGGCAGGTTTGGGAAAAATAGGGCAAGCTTTCATTTTAGAGGTGCCTAGGATGTTCACTGATTTGCAAGTTCCTGAAAACTATAACTATCTTGTTTTGAAATGGACGGATGTCATACTTATGCTGCATGATATACCTTTTGCAGAGAGAGACAGTCTCTGTTTCTGTCCTTATTGTTGCTGATTAGCACTTATTTTTACACTACTCATTTGTCAGTACTATATTTGGAAAGCTGAGTTTTTGGCAAGGTCACCATCAGCCTCTTGCTTCCCTGTAAATTGGATTATTGCCTGTAGCTGGGCTCTGTGCAAATGCTGACTTTCCTGTTTTCATTTCTTATTAGGCAGGACCCAGATCATTCAGCACCCAGATTCTCCTCTGGCACTTGTCTCAGCAATCCCTCCCTAAAATGAAGTTTGGAAAGTTGTTCAAAGTGTTTGGAGCTTTCCTCCCGACCCCTGGCTTCCTCCTGTTCCCAGAGTTTTGCTTGTGATATTTGATGAAGTTGAAGATGTGCTTTGAAAGCTGTGGCACACGCAAAACCCACCCTCTCTGTCACCATGCCATCTGTCTGGCTTCTCAGCAGCCCCATCTAGTCTTCCCAAAGGTCCCAAGTCAGCTCAGAATTAGCCGCAAGAGCGCTTTTAAATGCACAATATGGTAAAAATCATTCACTTAACTATTACGGAATTATCATGGAAAAAAAATTGCTTATCTTTCCTTTTGACATTGCAACTTGGAAGTGGACTTCTCACAATGTTCATGAACTCTGCTATCCGGTGAGAGGGAAAGAAAAGAGCTGAGTAATTCTGCACTAGAAGAAATTGTTGCCTTCAGAGGCCATTCACTGGTTTTAAAACAACTCCCTTTCTGATGGGAAGCACATGACTGCATTTTCCAAAGCCCAGATTCATCCCACTTAAGTGGAGGCACTTAAATGAGAGCACTAATTCAGGCACACAGCCACGTGAGGCTGCCTCTGTCACTGATAGGGAGAGACTGGCTTCACAGAGAGCAACGCAGACATTTGAGGGGATGAGTCACTCTCCAGGGTGCTTGTCCTTTCCCACTGACTGCAGAGAGAGCCTGGAGCAGCTCAGATTAGTGGGGAAGAGCCTGAGCCACGGTCACATCCAGCCAGGTAACACTCCAGGGAAGTGGGATGTGACAGGTTTGTGGCACACAAGCAAAGAGAGTTGAGGAATGGCAAGTCACTTGGCTTAGGTCACTTATTTAGTTCACTCTTGTTGGAGTCAAGCAGAAACAACTTGTTTTCTGAACCTGAAGTCATCTCCCCAGCCCATCGGCCAGCCAGGCTGTCCCAGCCATTTCTTGCAGCAGCCTCCCTGAAAGAAATGCACTATCACAGACCCGTGAGATCCAAACCTGATCCACCGTTCATACAGCCTTGGATGCTGTGGGCTTACAGATTTAACCACCGAGTGTTTTTTCATCACTGAGTCTATTAGTTTGATCCTGTGATCCTGGAAGCCAGGGGCAAAACTCTGAGTGAGCTGAGCGTGAATGGGATGGAGGATCGGATTTGTACTGCACAAACAGCACAGCCAAATCTCATCAAACTCATAGTAAATATCTCACTTCTTTAACTTTTCTGCCTCCCTGTGCCAATAGCTTAATAGGCTTTGCTGTTGTTTTGAATGTGTAAGGTAAACTCTCCAAACTTTCCGTTTCTAGAAAAGTATAATTGACAGAAATATTTTCTAAATGAAAATTGAACATCTATTTCTTTTGATCTTAGGCTATGTTAAAGCTCTAACATAAATCTTTGATCTTATGGCAGTGTCTGGAAAAATTATGGGATTCTAATATGGAATAATAGATTCTCATCAAGACTTCCAGCTTTAGGAAATTGTTTAATCTCCATTCTCAGTGGCTGTTTCTTTGATGCAGCTGTGACTGAAGGGTCCCAAGTGCTGGGACAAACAGCTCACCCGCTCAGAACAAAGCTGATTATGTAAATTGTGCATTAAGATTCAGCTTTGATTTAATTTTATTCAGTAAATAAATATCCCATTAACATCCATCTGTTAAAAGTCAGGTAAAACACTTTCAAAATGTCCATTCTTGTGGCAGATGTGATTGTACCATAAATGAGTACATTTGTACCCCATGGGTAAATGGGGTGGTGGCAGGCGGATGCCAACGTGCCAAGCACACTTGAAGAATCAAGGAAGGCTACAGCATTTAATTATAACAAAAGAGCCTTGCCTGGTTGTTTGAGACTTACAGTGTTTTCATTTGTGACTGTGCTGCTTGCATCATGCAAAAAAAAAAACATTCTCTGATCACTGTCTCAAAGATCACTAATAATTATAGCTCACGAGTACACTTAAAATCTAAAAACATTTCAGCTGATGAAGGTCATAACTAAATTATGTCTGAGCATTTTACTTAATGGCTTTTTATTTCAACAGCTTACTTGTAGGTAGTCATCTTCCCATGATCAAGCTGGTATTTAAGTACCAACCTTGTAAAAGATTAAAATACTCAGGAATAGAATGATGAACCCTGTCAGGTTATCTAAATTACTCTTGCAAGAGTAAGAAAGGTTCAGGTGCTCTTAACCCATAGCTATTTTTAACTATTTAAAAAAAATCAGAGACTTCATGGGCAACATGAAAGAGCATTTGATGAAGAAGCAGGTCCAAGCTTAGAGCAAATTTCACTTACTCTGGAAGTACTGTCCACCTGCATGAGGAGGAGATCACAAACAGGATTCTTATGTATTCTTTTTTATTATAAAATAATTATTGCAGACCTAATTTAATTCCATGAACAGAATGGAAAAGGTATTTTCTGTGGGACACACTGTAGGTAATGGTCAGAGGTAAATCACTGCTCCCCACCCCCAAGACAGAACAAGCAAGGGAGAAATTGCAATTCTTTAAGGTGCTATCAGACTTCTGCACAACCTGCCAGTTATCTGCTATTCCATTTAAGCTCTTTGTTTATAGGAAATCTGCACCATATGTGCAAACCACTATTACTTGAAGGAAGCTAGCCGTAGGCATAAAATTGCATGCCTGTAAATACCTAATCACTACTACAACAAAATACCATATGCCACACTAAAGTTTACAGTCTGATTCCCGGTAAAACTGGTGTACATTAATGGTGTATAGAAATTTTTTAACCAGAGCAAATAGAAACAGAGTCTGGCAGTAAGTTTCAAGACTAGATTGTTGCTCAATTTAAATGTATTTGCAAATCCTAGGTGACTGAGTGGTTCTCCAGGTGTCAAAAATTACCTGTGTCCTCATTCTTGTCCAATTTTCCAGACAAAATGTGAGAACATGGGGGCTGTAGCTCCAACCAAAAAATCCCGGCTCCTATTATGGGCTCTTCGTGTACATTTGCATGAAGCGACAAAGTCTCTTTTCACTGTACATCTCTCCTGCACCCTCAGAGCTACCTTTACCCTTTCTCCTTCATGCAGGTTTCCAGGTGGTGGGTGCAGGACAAAGAGTCCTGGGCCGTGTGGCTTTGCTCATCTTCTGGTCCTCAGCCTGTCTCCTTGGCCTAGTGAAACAGGGGCTCCCAGAAGAGCCAGCTTGGTGGGATCCCCTATGGAGAGGGGACGGAGCCTGAATGGGGGCTTAGTTGGCAGCAAAGCAGTTGGGCTGGTAAAGGATACTGCCACTAAACCCCTGGTTATGTCCTGAACAGCTATATCTTCTATTTCACACATCCTCTAATGCTTCCAGAAGGCAAGGCCAGCAGCAGCCTGGGGAAGCTGGGCTGTAACAGTGGAAGGTACTTCGACCGTTGCTGGTGCAAGCAAAGCTGCACTTGGTGGCTAAGGACAGAGGTAGAACTGGGTCCTTCCCGGGAAGGGAGTGTCTGGGGCTTGATCCACAAATAGTCTGGAAGACCCAGAGAGGATTTTTGGCTCACATACTGTATGTGAAACACAGTACACAAATGCAACCTACCGCCAGAAGGGCAAACTTTTCATTTTACCCCATTACTCAGGTTCATGTGCTCTGGCAAGGTGGGGAACAGGAGAAAGGCAGTGAGTGACCCCTCTAGACAGCATTACCGGAGCCTGCAGGGGAGCACTGTCTTGCCCAAGGCTTCTCAGTGCTTTCTGGCACTGACACCAGCTACTCTGCGAGTGGACGACCTGGGCTCCTCTTGGGAGTAAACACAAATACAGGGTAGTTGCAAACAGTCCATGGAGTCGTTCCCCCACAGGCAAATAAACAGACACAAACAAACAGCATGTGCTGCAAGATCTGAACACTTTTACAACATACAGTGAAGATTTTTGCAAGATTCAGACGCAAAATTTAAATGAGCCTTACAAAAAATCCCTGTGGCTCCCCTCCTGACAAAAGACCTCAGATCTGGTCAGCACCTCCTCTCATGCCGTGACAGCAGGGCTGTCTTTTTCTCACTAGATTCCTAATCTCTTTTCAAAACCTTGCTCACTCTCCCTTCCCAGTCCCCAAGAGATTTACCTAGGACAGGTTATTATAGGTCATGTAATGTGCAGTATGTGCTGATGGACCAGATTCCTGGGGACGCTTAGACCTGTGACTACTATTGCTTCAGTCTAAAACTAGATTTGGATTTCATAGTCCAGATCTTGTTTCATAAATCAATTTGGATGCAGGAATTGTTTCATTTATTTGCTTTTGGCAGGGCAGCAGGCAGAGAGTGGGTTAATGCAGAGACACTTGTGTGGCACTCCCGGGCTGGGTACGGCTGGCAAAGGCCTCTTCACCCCACGCTTGCAAAAGGCTGTTCTCAAATCATACGTTCCCTGCTGAAACAGGATTTTTAGAAGACGTACGTTTTTCTAATCAGATGCCTCTGTGATCTTTGCAGCAGAGAGGCCAGGGATCATTGGCAAGCTTTATTGAGTATGACTTAAATGCATTAGATTAGAAAGCACTCAATTTAGCTGGTTGTTTTTCCTGATTTGCTTGGCTAGTCCAGCCATCGCTCCCTCCCGCTCCTTTATTGTGATGGAGATGCCGTTAAGCTGGCATGCAGAAAAGACGACGTGTCAGCATATTCAGCGTCCTAAAGGCAAGAGGTATCTATGATTGCATAGCATAATGATGAACACAATTCCATGGCTTTCTAATTAACCTATCTAATTTATCTCCCTACCATATGGTAAATCGGAAGTTAAATATAAGAGAGAAGTAATTCAGGGCCTCATTTTCAGAAGGTCAGCCTTGCATTTTGCACGGACACTTTCCACCTGGAATTGAAATGCAAGCTCCTATAAAATTGATGTACCTTCCAGCTACTTGCTGAGGGAGAGGAGAGCAGGGAGAGATGTGGATGCCCAAGAGAGGTGTTTTGCAAGTGCAAAAGTGGAGGTGCAGACAAAAAGGGTCACCAAGCGAAAAGGAGAGGTTCAAAGTTGGCCCCCTTTGAAATATTTCCACTTAGTAATTTAGCTCTCTGATTGTTATCACCAGGCCTTGGGGCAAGCCTGTAAGGCAGAGTGCAGTCTGAGAGGTGGGACAGGAGGTCACTGAGGTTCAGAAATGCAGAGGCACAGTGGGGCTGGACTGTATGGCTCCAGTGAAACCAGCTTTCTCCTTGGAAACTCCTTTCTTAAGTCTCAGCAGGACAAACTTGCTTAGACGTGGAGCTCCTCTCATTGCTCTAAACAGATGCTGACCACAGTTGGTTTCTGTCCCTGGCCAGGACATGCTGAAGTCTCCCATGGTGGTCGGTACCCATCTGAGTTCTCCATTAAAAGGGAGACTTCCACATCGGGAAAATTGATGTACCAAGATCCATTATGGATTGTAGAGAGCCTTTCCTCCAAAAAAGTGAAAGGCTTGTTAATTTTGATCCTACATGCAGTAGTTTTTCAGAATATGTCAGGAAGAGGGAATTTTGGTGAAGGGCATGATGACACCTCCATTTTCTAGCAACTGCAACCTTCAAAATACCTCTCCTCCACCCTCTACCAGTAGCTCTCAAATCCTTTACCTCATCCACTGCCTTAGAGATTCCAAGTCTCATTCATATCAGAATCCAATAGCAACTTGTTTCTCTTCCATTTCTTTGCTGGAAAGGAACCTATGTTTTAATAGAGAAAAGAGGCTGAGAAAGGGGAAGAAGTAAGAAGGGACCACTGGCCATTCCCAGGAATTACTCCCATGTAGTCCATGGCTGTGGCAGAGAGTCAAGCAGCAGCACTCTTGCTTTCAGAGTTGGGGGAATTCAGAGAACAAAAGGCAATTACCCAATTCTCTCTTCTTGTTTTTGCACTAGCTTGATAGAAGATCTCCAGTCGCAGGAATATTGAGAGTAGCCAGCTAACTTCAGCTGAAGTGTTCCTCAGTTTAAACAGCTGTAATTAAACATTATATGAAAGGGATTGTAATGCAAGCAGAGACCTGCTTGTCTTACCTTGGGGCTCAGTTTGCCCTGGAAGTGGGCCAGGAGGTCTGGCTCGCTGGGGACTGTGCCCCTGTCCTCAGAGAATGACCGAACTGCTTGGTGCCCTTCTTCACCCGCAGAGAAACGAGTCCTGGGACCTGGGCTGCCTCACCGCAATTCCAAGCCCAAGGTCCCGGATGACCTTGTTTCCTNCACCCGCAGCTCCAGCCTCAGAGAAATGAGTCCTGGGACCTGGGCTGCCTCACCGCGATTCCAAGCCCAAGGTCCCGGATGACCTTGTTTCCTGGCAGATCCACTGCTATTGTTTTGCTTTCTGTCTGGCCTCTGGCTGTCCTGCTATTAAGCTTAACAGCATGTGCACTCAGTAAGTACTCCGGGAACCGCTGCGGTCCCAGTGACTCAGGTAGACAGTGATCCTCCTGCTTCCTCAGCACCGCGACTTCACCATCACATATGGATGCAGTAACAGTCTGAGTGTCACTAATGCAGGCAGAGACTGAAAAATAAAGCCATTTAATTCTTTTTTGGATTATCCATTTTCAAGATAATGCAAAGCTTTAAATAAAATAATGTGTGTATATGTAAATATATATGTGTATGTGCATATAGCTTATTCTTGCAGACCCTTTGAAGGGATATTGGAATGAACAAGTAATGGTTTCTTGCAGGAGAGATTTCATGGATATTCGCAGAAGACAACAATAAGCTCAAGCATGCAGCAAAAAGGCTTATGATGGACAGTCTTCAAAACATGGGTCCAATAACACTTACATGGCACTTTGAAGCTTCGGAGTGTGCTGCAAACGCAAATAAATCCTGTGAGCTGAACAACTTGATCTGATTACCTGCCTTTTTCAGATGGGCTAGAAAGAAAGAAGTGCCCCATTATCACCCAGCAGCTTCAATTTCTTACTGAAAAAAAAAAAAAAGAAATCAACCATTTGAATTTAATGCTGAAAATCAAAGGGATTTAATTTCAAGAAAAAAAAAAAAGTAGGTTTATCCTTGAGGAAGGCTGCTGGGATACATCTTACCAGCTGCAAATGTCTCCAGTGCTGGAGTCTGCTCTCTCCACGGCTGTGGCTGGGTGCAGTGCAGATAGCTGCAATGAGCACCCCAGCATGGTGACGGTGGCTGCTCTGCAGAAATCCTTATTTCCTGGGCTATAAAGGCAGCCATGGTTGGTTTAGAAGCAAACCTCTATATTTAGAGACTATAAAGCTAAATGAAAGATCTTTCACTCATAACGTAATGGGATTTATAGGTCAAAAGCTTTTCATTTAAAGAAAAGCTATGGACAGCCAAAAGTGATAGGATCTGTTTCTATAGGTTTCCCATCGCTACAGACAGACACGTTCTTAGGTCAGACATGCTCTTTCCATCCTGCAAATGTTGAAAACCAATTTTACTAACAACCCATTGGGTATTAAACACATGTTTAAGTACTCTGCTAAACTGGGACCTAAAGCCAACAGGTTCACGCCGCAAAAAAATCAGCTAATGATATGAAAAAAGGGACAAATTTTTAATAATGTATTTTTTGTGTCATATGTGACAATGACTAAAACGAAATCCCCTGAGATTACATTTCACTAAAATTAAATTAGCAGGAGAAATAACAAGAAAATTGTTGTGATTCAGTGATATATTGCTTGTTCGCTTTGGTTCTGTATGCATTGCAAGGTGAGAGCTCTGCAAGACCCCAGAGCTTCTGAGCAGTTTCATGATTGAATGTTCTCTTGACACCAAGTTTTTCTGGATGATCCATGTTTGCCATGTTGTCTCCCAATAAGCAAATCGCTTTTAGGTAGAAATTGTTGGAAAAATTAAGTTGCAAGCAGCCAAGCTTGACGCAGCATTGCAAACGGCACTAGAAATTCCTTACAATATGGTTCACTTTCAGAGTAATATACTCTGGTTTAAAGGGCAAGTGACAAACAATATATTTGCTATTTTTTCCCTTCTGTTTTAGCACCTCAGATAAATTATAATATCCACTCCCCTCCTTTTCCCTCACAGGGAAAATTCAGTGTTTTGAAAAGAAAACAAACAAAAACAAACGACAGAAAAAAATCCACTGGGGAAAAGAAAATGATGGAGAATCGCTCGAGCGACTTCTGAGTGTTAGAGGCGTCCCCTTGATTTCAGGGGTATTACAGCTTCGAAGTGGTCAAAGCTATTTTGGTGTATTACAGTCATTGCAGCTCAGGCATGAAGGTTCAGCTTCCAATTTTCACTTTAACCTTTTCTGGTCCAAAATAGAAAAGCATAAAAAACTAAAACTCAGATAATAGTGCCCTGCTTGGGCTTTGGCCTGCCAAGACACACATCCTGGACTTATACGTCGTTTATCGGAGCAAGCAATAACAGTGCAGAGAGAGACCTGAACACAAAATTAACAAACCACTGAAGTCTGACGGAGCTTTAGTTTACTTTGCTGCAAAGTGTGATCAGTCCTAAAAAAGAGGACACCATAACAACATGACTCCTGAATGCTCTCACATCTTGCAGTCTTGCTGACAAACTCAGAAAGCAACTGGGTGTCTTTCTAAAACGTATGCTCCAGTTTGGCACAGAGTATTGAGCTCAGTGTAAGAATTACTGGATGAAATCAGATGGCGCTTTATTCTCTGAAGGACCTTGGATTAGACAGTTACCTCCCTCTTGGCCTTAAAACCTATATGAATCTCATCCTGGTGGTGGCTGGCACCAGGAGCTTTGAGCCGGGAGGAGCTCTCTGACACAGGGGGGTTCCCCACTGCCTTTCTTCCACCACCTGGCATTTTATGACAGACCTGAGATGATTTGCCTTGTTGAGAAGTTATTTCACTGCATTAACTGGATAACATGAATGAGTGGATTTGAGACATTCAGACTCAGGGAGAGAGAAGAAATATCTCTTTTGAGGCTGTGTCCTTCAAGGCGTGTATGACTTTAATTCTGCTACTTAGATACAGCTTCTCGAACAGTGATTTGTGTTGAGACATGAGCCAGACATAGGGCTGCATTGGAACAGGCTGCCCAGGGAGGTGGTGGAATCACCGACCCTGGTGGTGTTCAAGAAACAGATGAGGCAGTTAAGGACATGGTTTAGAAGACATGATGGTGTTCGGTTTACGGTTGGACTTGAAGATCTTGAAGGTCTTTTTCAACCATAATGATTCTATGTCCATAGGTCTCCAGCTAAGTTGAATCTGCAGTACTTAGGATGAAAATCATCCAGGTCCTCCCCTGAAAATATAGCTCTCTTGCTCTCTCCTTGGGACACTCAGTAGTGAAAAGTGATGTGTGCGTCTACACTTGGCTTTGGCACCGAATGATTTTGTGGGGATTAACTACATCTGCTGTGGTCTGGAAGGCATTGCTCGCTGCCTTCAGGAGCACACCTCGCAAGTGCATCCTGCCAAAGACAAAGCTATTCAGGTAATGGAAATAATCATTACTTGTAAAATTACTGCAAGATGATTTTCTCATTAAAATTTCATTAATGTCTTTTTTTTGTCTTTTTATTCTGGCTGTGCTAAATTCCGTACTTTTAAAAGCATCTCATTCTATTATATTTCCATTAACATTTCCCATTATATTAACAGTTTGAAAACACATGTTCGTACATTCGTGCTGTTAATGAGCATCCCCCCCTTTTCAAAACATGGTTATGCTGTGCAAAATAAACATTACTGATTCCTCCCATGGATGTGTGTTAAAGGCATCAGCAGGGCTTCCCGTTGATCTCAAAGGTCTCATCCGTGTTTGGTTTGGAAACAAAATGACATCAAGTTATTATTGTCTCCTTGTGAGCACAGTCAGAGCCTGGCTGATGGACAACGTCACATTAGTGCAAGTTGTTTCCTTGTTATATTCCCTTGGTTCCGTTGGGAGCCACATGGCAAAGTGTTGGTTCCCAAGGTTCATGCTGGTGCCCCTTGGAGGGGCTTGCTCTTCTGAGTAGCTGCTGCGGGCTTAGCCCAGGACAAGTGGTGGGTCCTGCCTAGTGGCTTCCCTGCTGACCTTCATCAGGAGGGCTCCTCATTTTCCATCTAGCCCTTGGAAACCGTCATTTTCATTTGGAATAAGAGCGAATAAGGAGCCACTGCTGAGCCTCGCTTATCTGTGAAGTGGCTTGAAAAGTTCAGCGAGGGAAATTCATCAAGGATGTGTCTTGCTGTGAAAAGAAATCCTTGACATCAGAGGAAGCTGAAAAAGGGCCGCACTTAGTTATTTCTGGTAATGGATTGTACCAACGGTTGTGCAAAGAAGCCTAACACCCCTGCCACTGAGATGTGAGCTGGGATAAATTCATTAGGGGCTTAATGGAGGGAGAGACTGCAGGAAGACTTCAGAGGGGAAGGTGTTCAAGCATGTGCTACGTTTAAGCATCTAAACATTTATCCCACTGGCTTTTGCATGTGTTACAAGTCTCCCTCCGCATCCCTGGAGGATATAAGTCATCTCAACCCCTGACTGCAGAGTGTGGGTTTTTTATTCCAAAAGAGGCAAATGCACCCCCATAGGAGTGTCGAGCTCTGATGCTCCTGCCTGAGGGGCCAGTCAAAAGAGCAGCCTTTCCAGCCAGTCCTGCTGATGTTAAAGTAGGCTTTTATGGAAGTGAAGATTCAGCTGAATCAGGACCTCAGGGAGATCAGAATCACCCTTAGTGTGTGCAGATCATGCAGAAAATAATCCCATTAAAAAAAGAAATTGCTCCTAATGACCACAGTCGATGGGAAGGGGAAGACAGGAGGGATGTGCGGGACTCAAGGAAGCAAACCAGCCGGTGTGCCCAGGCACCGGGACTCTCCCGAGGCAGCCATCCAGCTTGCTGCAGGTTTACCCTAGGGCAAGCAGGAGGACAAGCTGACAGATTGCTTCAGCACCTCGCAAAACACCCTAACCCCCGCGGAGCTGGAAGGGCCTCCTTCGTTCAGCCTCCTTCGCTGTGTCGGTGAGCTTAGCGTGCTAATAAAGCAATCAGAGAGCACCACGGCAGCCAGCTCTGCTATTCAAGCTATTATGCAATCAGCAATGTTTACTTTCCTCTACTTTCCTAATTAGAGTGAGGGAAAAAGCAATATCCAAGCGCTCCGTCTCCTGGGAGGAGGCTGAATTTTAACATGTAACTTGAGAGGCAGATAGAGTTATCTGCTCCGGGACCCAGGCTAATCTCCCCTTTCCACAGAGCGGGGATTAAGGGTAGGGCTGTAGGATTTGCAGTTTTAATCAGAGGAGCCTCGAGAACCTTCCTCATCAGCTTCACATTATTCCAGCGGCTCCATATCCTCCCATCCCTCTGAATATGGAAGAGCATCAGTCTGAATCCTATCTTGCTGATAATACCAGACTTTTTTGGCTTTGTGGAAATTTTCAATTCTTTCATATCAAAACAAAGGTTTCCATGGCATGTGAATCTTGCCCTGTTCCCCTAAATAATCCCAAAACAGGAATGAAAGAACATTTCTCTGTTGACTGAAGGATGGCAGTTCCAGCCCTGCCTGTCTATATGAGCTGATGTCTTTTCCCGTCTCACAGGGAAAGTTCGGCATGAAACAGATGTAGGCACAGACAAGACGGCAGGAATCCTGTGTCCTCACCAACGAGTTCTGCCTCTCCAAAGTAATAAGAGAAGATGAGACAGCAATTTATTTAGAATATCTACATCAAAAATCTGGTTTGTTGTGTATTCCAACGTGGAATTCCAGCACTGAGAACTGCCGGGGCACAGCATCTTGCAGCATCAAGCATATAGCTGTGTATCTTGCTGTCTCTTATTTTTGTCAAGGTTTTTGCGCCATAGTATTTGGGACCTATAAGGGCGCAGATGAAGCTAAACTTTAGCCAGGAGGGAGAGCAGCTTGCCTCATGGTGCTGAGAGAGCTGCCTGTCCCCAGAACGGCTCCCATGGGCACCTTCCTTTCTCTTTGCCTTGTGTTTCCAGCCTTGGAAACGCCTTGGACGAGACAACTGGAAATATGGGCTAAGGAGACTCTCCCATTCAGCAGAAAGCATGGGCCAGGCATCCGTGAACTTGGCCTTTTACCTCCTCGAATTCCTCTCCGAGGATGCCCTATGGCTTCAGAGGAGAAGAATTGCATTCTACAGGATTAGATGATTCAAAACTGATAAAGGAATTTTGTTGTTGTCGTTTTGCTTTTCCTTTACCTGGAGGAATGATGTCGTTAATGCAGGCTAATGTATTTGGGGCAAATCACAATTTATTTACAGACAATGCAAATGAAACCCCATTCCCTTTATCATAATAGAAACGAGCCACATGAGGCATTTTCCTTGCCCGGAAATTCGTTCCCACTGACTTCTGCGACCAAGAAATACTGTTTCTCTTCTCACACAGATCCTGCCACTGCTCCTCTGACTTTCTGCTGCTGATGACTTTGTGGGGCAACTCTGGCTTTTGCAATCAGAAAATCCCATAACCCTCATGAACCATCGCTGATCAGACCTTGAGATGAAGATAATTTTCTTGGACAGGAGCCAACAGAAAGGGGCTTAATTTCTTCAGCCACAGGGTTATCTGGGAAGGAAAGATGCTTAGGATTGTTTCAGAATATTTTTGTGATTAAAAAAAGATATTTTTGACTATTCTTACATTTTTCCTAAGGGGGAAAAAAAAGACATCTGTGGTTATATGTTCATTTTACAGTGTTTTCCCATTATGCTTTAGAGAGGCTGGAAGTGGACTGTCTGGTTATATCCATGAGAGATGAAAACAAAGGGTGAAAATAGAAAAAGACCTGAAAGACCTGACCTTTTCAGTCTTCTAAATGACCTTTTCAATCTGCTTTGGCATAATCGCCATTTGCAAAAACACTCAAAACCATCCTGATTTTGTTGTAATAGGAAAATAAAGCAGATTTCAGAACCTCAAAAATTCTCATGGCGCTGAAGTGAATTGTCAGTCTCCAGCTAGCCAATTCAGCCAGACCTCTGACAGGCCTTGGATCTACTGACCTGTGGACCACGAGGTACCCCTGCCAGCCTCACATTTCCATCCACCTTTAAAAGCATCTTTTGCTCGCTGAAAAAAAAAAAGAGAAAGAAAAGAAAAAAAGAGTGACATGGTGACATTTAGATGGATTGCACCCAGATAGGTTTATATTCCTGCTGGATACTCTCAGCCTATGGGTGCCAACACTTCCATCAACTGGTGCACGGGGGCTGCTTTGTATTCCCTGAAGTGTCCTGTTGCAGCCAGCAGGACCCTGAGGTGCTTGCATGGTACTTTCTGAGGGAAAATAAAATTTGTGCAAGACTCTTTTGTAGCTGTGCAAATTGCTTTGGCTTAATCTCAGTGATGTTAGTGACCCTGGCTGGGTGATAACTGGCCTTTTTCCAATCTGTCCTGCATTGTTTGATGTAGGACTGAACAGCATTCAGTCAAAGCTGACATTTTAATAATAAATCTGGAAGCAAATTGAGTTTACATTCAGTCTCTTTGCCTATAATGCAGTTTTCATTGATTCAATAGTTTGCAGAATGAATATGTTCTGAGAGTCTTCATTATATTTGTTAACAAGAACAAGGCTATTCCACTAGAGCATTTCCAACATCGTATTTTAAGTACTTAGATATTCAAATACAGAGACATTTTAATGTCTTAGTTGCTTTCATTATGCCTAGTGGTTTCAAAAATCATGACTCTGTATGAACAGTCGCAGGCACAAAGAGCTTACCAGTTGTTTGATAAGAAGCCCCGCTTATAACCTTCTGAATTTGCCTGTAGCTCTGGGAAAACCACCGTTTTTTCTACAGATGTCTGCAGCCTCCTGCATTACCCTGTCATTTCCAGAAAATAGGATTTCTCACCTACAGATGGTGAGGAGAGAAGAGGATAGCCGTGAACATTAGGTTGAAATTACTTGTCAAGTTTGATCAATTCATAGAAGGACAAAATCCCTTTTGAAAAGGCACAGTTGATTTCTGAAGATTAGTAGTGGTGTTCTCTCAGCTCCATTGTTTGGCTAAATTATACAAGGATGTGGTTTATTACCTAAATGAAAGATACATTAGCATGTAGAAGGTACATAAATTATTTCATTCTGTGCTGGACGGTGCAATAAACAACCCCTCTTCCCTACAAACATACATATGCATTCACCCACCCTGGACTGATGGACACAGAGGGTCGTTTTTTGTGTGTGTGCTTTCTTCTTTTTATTGCTTGGTAAGTATTATTACTTAACAAAGCACTGGGGAAGGAGTACATGAATCTATTAGAGATAACAAAGCTCCATTATGACCTGAAACTCAGGAAAGGATACAAATAAATCTTTCATAATGTGGAATAGCTGGTCCCCAGCTCTTCAAGCAAAGAAAGAAGAGTCAATTGCAAAATGAACATTAATCCAAAGAAGTTTGTTTTTCTTGTGGTGACTTTCAGTTGCATTCATTTCTTCTTATAATTTAGTCATGCCATGATGCATTAATTACATGATGCATTAATTTGCATTTCTGTTTAATGGAGATGTTAAGGGGCAATACATGGCCCATCCTGGAGTAGTATTTATAGAAAACAAGTGTGAATCTGCCACAAAACAGCTTCTGATGTGTTGAGTGCTTTATGGTCTACAGGTACGGGCTGCCAGAAGACCGGTAGTTGGCTTTCTCTGACAGGAAAAAAAAAGCTGTGTTTCATAAACCGGTTTCCAGCTCTTATTTTCAGCCTAGTTTCCTTCGGAGATGTGGTTTATGAAGCCTTGCTGCACATATGTAGCCTACACTGGCCACTTCTCCCTGACGTGTCTGAGCTGGGGGAGGCTCTAAGTTGGCGCTGGCAGCTGTGTCCGAGGCTGAATTTTGGCTTGGTTGCATTTGAGCTGCTCACAGATGTGGGGCATAAGGGCAGGCATGTCCTTCCCTCTGCCCTTGGCCACTGTAGCTCTCCCCAGCAAGAGGAAACCCAAACAGACCCCTACACATCAACCGCGTGGGCAGGCGGGGAGTTGGGAGTCCCCTGAAAACCCTTGTCCCGGGCCAGCAGGGACCTGCCAGGTGGGTTACAGGAAAATTGGCAATCAAATTGAGGACCAAAGGCAGTGCCCACAACAGTCTGCACCAGGTATGTCCTGTCGGACACTGAAGGATCCAGAAAAGACAGAGTGCTCCAAGACAGCAAAAATGTCCCAGGCTTGAAGAGAGACTCATCAGCCACTTGTAACCCATCCTTTTTGCAAGATACATATTTAATCTTCTGGTCTGAATAAAAGCAGTGTGGTTGATTGGGTCTTCAGCACTTACAAATCAGGTAAAATATATTTTTCTATTTTGTGAGAAGTACCTGGACCCCACATCTTGAGCAGTGTGAAATTCCTGCTGAAATGTTTTAAAAGCGCTGTCTAATCCACTTTGTTTGCTGATCACGTGTGAGCAGCCTCAGGAAAAATAAAGCAACTCTTCCCTTTTAGTCATTTTCTCCTTTGTCCATTAACATTTCATTTTCTGAAGATTACAGGGAAAAAATTGATGACCCAAACAGCCTCCTGTTCCTGAGCACTTTGCAGCAGCAGACAGAAACAAAATGAAACAACTCTTTAGATTATTGCGTTTTCAAAAAGAATCATAATCTTGTTGTACAAGTGGTGTACACCAGGCCCTCATTAGCATGCTGAGCTATTTTTAGCCCCTGTTCTCGCTGCGCATAAAGTTGGGCTGTATTAAAGGAAGTACCACACTGCCTTCCCCAACCATTATTTCAGGCCATAAAATGCACCCTGCGCCTTCCTGCCTCGTTCTTTAAGGCACAACAGCCTCATCTGAGAATTAGTAATTGATCTTCAACCATTAGTGTATTCGTTCATGGAGAAGTGGAGGAAAATCAACTGACAACTCATCCTCCCCATCATCAGCTCATTCTTTATTGTCTGCCACAAAGATTCTTGTTTCTCCTGAAAGAGGCCAAGTCCTTCACTTTGGACCATGTTGAAAGGTTGTGCTGAGTGCTCAACTGGAGTCTGATGTTAACTCCCAGCCCAGGATGCTTATCTGGAAACTTCTTGCTAATGGCAACTCTTAAATAAATGTTACTCTGTTCAGTAAGTGGAATTTAGTTGTTTCAGCATAAAACATGAGGAAAAGCACATGACACCATTCTTAGGCTGCTGCGTTTGGGGCAGGTTCCTAGTTTTCCTGGAGAACTGAGTCCCTAACGAAGAGTGGAGGATGATGTAAATAATGTAAGATATTGTTCCTTTCCTCATGAAGTAAGTGCCTAAATAAGTGAAACAAGTAACATCCTCAAGTGCCTTACCTCCACAGTCTACAAAGGAAACTAAGGGAGTCCTGTGCACATGCAGGCATTTACCTTCTAGATAGCTAAAATCAGGAGAGAAAATATCCATGCTTCATTTCTACAGGGAGAATTCGGTTCTTCTACTTCCTTGAAGTCCCCTTTTTATGTACATTTAGTAAGGAATTTCAACTGCCTCTATTCTGGAGCAGGTAAGATTTTCTTTCACTGTTTTGCTGAGGTTTTTAAATTTTGTTTGTTTGTTTTTGTTTGTTTGTTTGGTTGGTTGGTTTTAACACAATGTTGACAGGAGGAAAGAGTTGCAATGAAGAGGTAGTTCATATGAAAGAAGGCTGGTGAGCTGGAGATGCCCTGCATTGAGGAGAGGGTCAAGTTGCTCTGATAGACCATGAATATTCACCCTGTACATCTGGTCACTTTTGATCACTCAGGTCTATTCAAGGCAATTTCTATCAAGTCTCATGTGAACGTGAAACAGGTTCTGGCAAATAAGAAAGCAAAGAAAAAGACTGATGCTAAAAGGAATTGACAAGCAATTGGTTTAGAGATCTTGCCCAATTCTGATCTTGACAGATCTCCTGAAATTAAAGAACTAATCTATGAAGGCTCTTGACAACCATTTTGTTGTTCCTGACAGTTATGATCCCAGAAAAAAATGAAGAAAAAAATAAACAAACCTCAAAAAATGCTGCTAGGCATGAGGAACAGCCTTATACTGTTTCTCTTTGGGCAAATGACAGAAAGATCAGAAAATTCAGACAGCTCCTTTTTTTGTTTCTCTGCATTATCAGCTTAGACACAGAACCGAACTGCAATCAGATTCCCACATGGGTTTTCAAGCTCAGTCCACCAAATGCAGGTGGTGCTGAATCCCGCTCAGCAGAAAAACAAGGAACAGCCCAGACTGGGAGGTATTTTGGGCTTGTCTTTTGCTCCTGGTATCTATTGTACTGGTGGTGTCACTTTTATTTTCAAACTGATTGTGGCTGTAGAAGATCAGTAGGTAATAATGAATTATAAGGTAAGCTTTGGTAGGCAGCACAATTTGGTGCTTGTTCTTTTCCTTCTAACATTTCATTTGTTCCCTCTCATGATGCACTATCCTCTTCATAACAGTAGCCCTCAAAGCAAGCTGTTGATACAAGCCAAGAATATCAAATAGGATTTAATGTCATTTTTTCATAGCAAATATTGTGAAATGCTTTACAGACACTAATAGGAGGGTTTATTGCTGCTCTTTCATTCAGATTAAGTAATTCTCTTTGAGGTATCATTGCATCTTAAAGCACAGCACTTCATACAGTGTAAAATATTAGGCCAATGTCAAATACTTGAGGGGGCAGTGGAATAGGAATTCTAACAAATGCAAATTGTGTCAAACAATGTATGGGAATAAACACTTAGTAGAACAGGGTTTATACAGTAAATTTCTTACTTGTTTCTGTCCACTTTGTTTTCTTAAATTACAATCTAATACAATTCACCTGCGTTCAAGGTAGGTTATCTGCACGTGTCTTCACCCCTGTGCTTAGTCCTTCCGTGTTCATTGAAATGTTTAAGCTTAGGACTCCTGGCTCAACTCCTGTGAAAGAATAGCTGTACATTGGTCCTTAAATGAAGCTGTTTCTCAAGAGTTTTGCCATACGAAGAGTCTCATTTTGCATAACTGTACGTTGTTATGGAACAGATTCAGTTTCTTAGAGGACTGATTTTCCAGAGGCATTACCAGAGTGATACTGCTTGGATATTAGAATAAAATGTAGGCTTTTGAAGGTACTGTCATTGATATTTAGAGGTGGAAACACCTCAGCATTTTGAAAGCTCTGCTAAAGCATTTGGATCTGAACTCTAATACAATCACAGAGTCCTAATGCCACAAGAAAACACTCTCTTCTCCTTAATCCTCAGCTAGCTTCAGTGAAGGCCACACTACCTCACCAGCTCTATTCCAAGCACTTGCTCTTTCTGATGCTTCTTTCTAACTAACAGAATCTGGAAACCCATCTTGCAGTTTCTCATGTGTCTTTCACCTGCTTCATGCTTTGCAATCCCTTGCAGTAGTTTGCCTTAGGGTTAAATGTGTCTGCCCTGAGAAATGACATAGTGTTTTGACGTGGCAGCTAATACAGGGTTGAAAAGACTCTCCTCTGATCCCAGGAGAGCATAAAGCAGCTTGTGCAATAGTCAAATGCAACCAGTTCCCTCAAAAAGTCTTGCAGAAACATCAGGAACAAGTGTCACGCAGGCAAGAAAGACATAACAGTGCTGCTTGCCTAGAAAAGGCTTTGATGAGAGATGCATGAGGGAAGCAGGCCTGCAATTTATTATTGTCTGGGACTATTGGGGCTCCCTGCACATCTGCAATGGTGTAGTTTGAAGATGTATTGAAAATGTATGATAAACTCTGTCTCAAGGCTGAAAATCAGACAACCATGAATGACTTGAAATTTCTTTGATGTCTTTCTACAACAACGTACTTTTAACATGTACATAGTACTAGTTAACCTTGTCCCACTGGGGACAAATTTTCTGGTCAGCAAAGACCTGCTAAGTCCCTGCAGGGCAGGTTTAGGTGCACTTCATCAGCTGGGGAAGTCCTTCTGTTGGAACTGAGTTGAGGAGTCTGAGCTGAATCCTGCGAGGGGAATGGGCTGCTACTGGTGGAGACATTAGGAAGGTTTTGTAGAGTCTGGAGACAAGACTACTTGCCAGGTAGGAATGAAACTGCTCTGGTTCTGGTATTATGCAGAGGGTCTTTGTCACCCAAGGAGTTAGAAGAAGGGCTTTTTAGGTTAGAAGCTAATGCAATGGGATATTCAGGAACATTAGGACTGAAGATGGTCACAGAGGGCTTGTTCAGGTGTCTCAAATACCTGTTGATGCAAAGGTAGCTCTAAAAATCCAGTGTCAGCCACTGGGAACCATCAGACATGGTAGTTTAAGTGGGACTTAGATCATCTGGTTGTGCTAACAGCAAAAGGGCTCAGACTTTAATATCAGCAGGACATCTACAGCGGAACTAGGATAGGGAACTAGAGCTGGCTGTCACAATCCCAGTTAGGATGATGAGGGAATAGACAGCTCTTCTGACTTGGAGTGGTGATCATATATCTAAGAAAATATTTGAAGCAGAAAACTTTCAGGTCTAACTGTAGTCTGAAGGCTGCTGTTGAGGTCCATGTCACCATGGTCAAAATCTCCCTGGGATTAGCTATTTGGAATACAGTCTGCATAATAAGACAGCAGTAACAGACATTTCAGTCTCAATGAAAAGCTTTCCAAGCTTCACGGGGGTTCTTCTGGCCTTTTCCTAAAGGAACTGGGACCAAATGCTTGTGTACTTCAGGAGTCAGAAGGACGTCTTTTGATCACAGACCTCTTGAGACGTTTCTCGCAGGAGTTAACCAAAACCTGTTATGAAGTACACGTCTTACTACAAAGACACTCCCTTTTCATAGGTATAAAGTGTCCACACCGGCTTGGCTAGCATTTCTCTGATCAGAGATGATTACCATTGTATTTCTTAACAGGTAACTATAGTTTGAAAGGTCACTTCATAAAAATGGTGTCATGAGGTTCCATGTTTATTGACCCTCTTCCCTAGACAACTTGCTCCATTTACATGTCATAAATAAATGCTATTCTTCATTGCGTCCCAGCCAAGCAAGTCCAAAAGTCAAGATGCATCTGTTTTATGCCAGACTGTTGTCACCAAAGGTAAAGATTGCTCCAGAAAAAAATCTTAATCTTTAGCCTGTGTGTCTTTTTCGGTCATTTTTGTACTTTGCTGGCTGTACACAGTGCTGCATGTGACCAGCCTTTGGAGGTGACTTCTGGGGTATACTTGTCAAGCTTTCCCTCGTTTCTTCTAGTTTCCGACTGCTAATGATCTCAGCCACTCGTGTGTTGGAGCTGGACTTGGGTGTCAGTTCGTCCTGCTGCCAGCAACCACTTGCAGGGTATTGATTAACTTTGAGGGGACAAATGCATTTCTGCAGCTGGATACTGAGTATACTGAAGTCAAGGTGCAGACAGTGGAGTTTATGAAGTTAGATAGCGTATCTGCCTGCAGATGGATTCAGTCTGTAGGGTGAATTTAGCTTCGGTATTGGAAGGTGACCTACCATGATGGAACAAGTGACTTACTTAATTCCGTAAAATCTTGGGAATACTGTGGCAGGATGGCTTGTGGTGTCTGCACTAGCTGATTTATAGTTGGATCTCATATCTCACAACAGTGCAGTGTGAATGTAATGGCTTCACAGCTCTACATATGGAAAAGATCATTCTAGGTTGTGGATTGTTTGCATTCTGGGTAGTGTAAGTGGGGCAGCAAGCTCATACCTGGGACATCATCAGTGCTGGAGTATAACCATACTGTGCCTATGCAACAGAAAAATCTGCTATTCCTCTGTGGAAGCGAGGGTTTCCTAATTTAAAGCTTAAACATGAGGTCTTCTCAGCATTTGGGCCTGTGCTGTTTGGAGTTGCTCTTTAAATACATTGATGAGTCCTCCAGCACAGGTTTCTCCATGGGGTTTTTGTACTTGCCTCTGTGTCTTGGACACTTGCATTGTTGATAACAAGGCTCTGGTTTGTCCTGATTTCTAGCTCAGAAAAGAATAGTAACTGGGACGGACACATGGGTGAGATGCAACTGAACACAGACAATATGATTAAGTGCTTGCCCTCAATATACTAGGGACATATAGGGTATGGATTTTTTTTTTTTTAAACATTGCTTTCCGGTGTATATATAACCATCAGTCAACATGAGTTATTCCTTCTACATTACAGTTTATAGTGTAGATAGGTTTGTCTTAACACAGCCTGGCCTATTAGTACCAGCCAGTATAGATCTCACTTTTCTGGAGAGGCTGAGTTCAATCTCTGCTGGTTTACAACACAGGAGGTATCACATGCAACAGCAACTGCAGTTTACAGGCTGTCATGAATCCAGTCAATCTTCTTCAGACTTGAGTCTTTCCTTGCCTTCTGTCAATCCAGCAGACTAGTTATTTGAATGCTTACCCAAAGGAAGCCAGATAAATCTTTTAGGCAGCTTTCATTCTAGTCACACCTTGTGTTGATTATTTATCTATCTATTTATTTATTTATTTTCCATCCTGCTAAATGCTTCTTTGCAAAAACTCTAGAAGTGACTGAGTGGGGGCTATGACATGCCAAAGATCTGCTTACTGGAAGTCCACTTCCAAAGTCATATGTCACAAGAATATGCTATCTAAAGGCGTCAGCATAGTGTTTCTACTTCAGTCAGGATTCCTGGCTCTTTTTCTTTTTTTAAACCTCAGCATTTCTTGAGTATTCGGGCTAGAGTGAGACTGCCAGTCTTTTAAATCTCATCCCCATCTCAATAAGGCAAAAGCACAGACATTGCCCGAAGTTCAGACTGCTAAAGATATTATCAGCCCTAAAAGTACTCACTGTATTATTATTTTATGCATTTCTATTATTTATTTATACTTCTGTAGTCCCATAGGCCTTTCTGTGGATCACGGCCCCAGTAAGGTAGATGCTGTATCATCCACAGTCTGCTGTCACCATCAGAACCCAAAGAGGAACCTGCATCCAAAAAGAAGGTGTCTTACAAAGATTCGAAAGAATCTAATGTTTCTTTACAAGATCCGCTATTAATTATCAAAGCTCAGGGAAGCATTCACTTTTTTTTTTTTTGGTGTTGATGGACTGAACACATCTAGAATTAGTGGAATCTAGTTCTGTGGCCCAGTCATTTCCCAAAGTTTTTTTGGGGAGAGAGAGAATTAAGCTCATTTCTATGGGTAGATCCTGATGTGAAAGACAAGGATAAAGACATAAGGCTTTCCTGCATCTCTTCCATGTATGCACATCAGTGATCCTATTGAAACCTCAGTGGCACATGCCCTGAAACCAGTTCCGTCTACAATCAGTATTTATAGGTTCTTAAAGAACCATCTCGTGGTCATCCAAGGCTTAAGGCTAGTTATCTGACATAATTATCTCAAATGGATGAAGGAGGGATTGGAACACGAAGGAAAGGTCTACATAGATAGTGCTTGCAACTTCATACCACACCAAGTACTGCTCTGGGTTCTTCCTTAGAAGGTAGGAGATGCTGAGCTCTTGCCACATGAGCTGGCCAGGGAGTCCATTCTGAAGAGAAAGATCCTTTCCAGGCTTGTTTCACACCTAGTAAAGTGTTTGAACAGTGTTTATTTTTAAAATCAATCTCACTTAATTGAGAAGGCAAAAATATGTGAGCTTCTCTTGAACACAAACAAACAGGATTTCACTGTCCAGGGAAGTGGCTAATCTGCTATGCAGAAATCCAATGTGTGGGAATAAGGAAAGTGGGTTTAGGACCACATGAAAACTCTGCTCTCAGTCTCACATTTTCATCTGAATATATTTATTGCTTTGTCTAAAAGCTCTGATTTTTCTGCCTGCACTGCATGGATGTTAAAGCAGTTCATCATTGTTGCCATGAAAGTTCAAAACCATTTATCTTCAATAAGGTTACCTGATAAAATTTCTAATAGCAAGAACCCCTCAGTCCTGAAGCTTTCTACAAGATTAAATGATGTATTCAGATAGGCAATGTCTCAGGAGGAATTTCAGTTAATGGAGGAGATAAAACTCATTCTAATTGAGGAACAGCAGGCTTTGTAATTGGTGTTTCCCATTTGCTTCCCATCGGTTATTTTAGGCTCTTTTTTTGGAGTCTGGCACCTTTTGTGAAAGCATTGCAAGAGCAGCTGCTTTTGTAATAAGTATTAGTCCTCAGCCTGCTTGTGAAAATTTTCAAGGTCTTCTTTCATACTTATTTAAGAACTTTGCCTGTGTCTAAACTGCTGGCAAGCTGTGGCCTTTCTGCGTGAGAAGATGCCTCCGACGCAGCTTTGGCTGTTCTGATGGACCTGTCTCTGATCAGACAGTTTCTTCAGCTGTGCTGCATCCTGGAAAAACCACATCTATCACCTATACTGCAGTACTATCAACCAGCCTTCACTCTTCTAACTCCCAAAAGAGTCAGAAGGACCAGGCAATTTATTATAACCTTCCATTTTATTACAGACCTTTCATTTTCCAAAATTTACCATCCTTCCTATCCCAGTAGCTTACTTACCTGCATTCATAAAGGACAGTATGAATCAAACTATGATATCACAGTCCAGTGGGAAGAAAACTGCTGCCCTACTTCTCAGCAGACCATCTGCCTGGCACTGTTACCTTGCACATGGCAAGTTCCTTTATCACCTTCATGATAATGAGGCTTGGGATGCTTCAAATGATTTATAAGGAGTAATGGATATACCATGTGAGCTCAATTCATGAGGAGACTGAGCTAAAAGTTTTTTTTTTTTGTCACAGACACAACACTGGCACTCATGGTGTGTTTTGATAGATACTTCAGAAGGACCGAAGTAGGTTTTCTGGTGGGCCTGGTAGCAGTTATGAAATTATTGTTGAAATTTGCTAAGTTAGGCACAAGACAATTCTTCCATAAACACAAATATGTTAATCCCCCACCCTAAAAAGCAAAGAAAGGAACACTGCTCTGAGGAAGATAAGAAACAAAATTTTGCCAGACTTGCTTAGCTTAACCTCTTTTTTTCTTCTGTACAAAATTAGGGGTATTTTCTTACTTCACAGTGCTTAGAGCTGAGTTATTCACCTTTTCTGAGGCATTTTGGAGTCCTTCAGTGGAATACCTTGGCATATCAGATGCAAAATAATAGAGTAAAAAGTAGTTCTAGCATCAAAAAGCTTAGAATCTCATTTGACTAGAGAGCTGCAAATAGTGCAGTAAGGGCACTGGAAAGGTGCATATACACAAAATTTCCTTGTTGATCCTGTGTGTCAGCATTTTAGGATTTATGTCCCATCATGCTGAATATTTGCTTCACCTTCACTTTATGGCAGTGAAGGGCTGCTCATATGCTTTGAATTTTGAGGAGATAATGATGCCTTAATGCAAGCCATTAAATGAACATTTAAACTTCTGAATTTTACTCTGAGATGCTGATGAAGCATGGATGAAGGTGGTTTTAGATATCCCTATCTATCTCCATTTTCTTCAAAATGTGCCCTGCTTTTCTGTTCTGAAAGTTTTACTGGGCATATTTTCATGAGGACTCCAACATATTGGGGTTTATGAAATCCGTGCCAGAGCTGAGGCTCTGCAGCTGTGGAGAAAGCCAAGCAAGAGGTTATCTGGTTGGCGGCAGAGGTCAGCTAGAAAGACTTGAGCAAAGGTTTCAGAAAGGCAGAGAGGGAATAGATGGACTCTACAAGTCAGAGGGGAAATTTCAGGCTGAGAACCCAAAACTGGGCTGAGAGGGCTTATCATAAGACCAGAGGAAGAATCTCAAAGGGACTGGAGAGACTGAACTTTGGTGTGATCATGAGAAATCCTGGGGGGCTTTGGGGAGAAGCACAAGGGACCTGAGGAGGTCTGTGTCAGTGAGGTCAGATTTCACTGTCCCATTGAAACCAGAAAACCTTAAACCGAGACAGCAACAGGATGGAGACACATACCCCAGAGAAGTGCTGCTCTCACACTCATCCTATCAGAAGAGTATTGGCCCTTGAGTAGAGACATGTTCAAGAAAACATTGCATTCTGCATTTCAGTAGATCTTTCAAGAGTGAAATGTGTCATCTATTTAGAAATAAGTAGTTTTAAATAAATGAATATCTGAGGAATATGTCTTGCCCTAGGACTGATTGTGACTGGATAGCACATACAGTGTTACATAAGGCCCAGAATGTCTCTTACTTAGAATGAAAAGAGCTGAGCAAGTTTAAGCTACTGGAACTGTTTTTCTTAGGTTTTTATAGCTGCTGATTCGTTTTAATTCAGCAGCAGAATATTTGCCAGAGGAGCTAGGGAATCCAGTTTCAGTCCATAAAAATGCTTGTGATTTATTTATTACTGTCATTTTGGAAAAGGACAGTAGTTGCTGGTTCTGAATATTTAACATTACAGGGAAAAAGCAAGCCTTTCTGAAGCCTGTGTGTTCCAGGGAAGTGCAACAAGCCAACATGTTCCCCCCAAAATCTAGGAGCGGAAGAGCTGTGCTTGCAAGTCCACAGCATATCTTTGTAAGGACTGATGCTTCCTTTTCAGGCTTCAGCCTTCATTTCCATGCAGTTACGAGCATCCTGTTGAAGAAATCCCGGTGTGTCCCTGTGCGGTGACCTGCTAAGAAGGCCCAGGCAAGGAGGCGAGCTGCGTCCGCAACTCAGACGCATCCCTGCGTAGCATTCATCTTGGGAAAATTGCAATTTGTTTTATTTCATGCACAGTTTACAATAAATCCCAGGAGAGTGGCAGGCAGGGAGAGATTAGCATCAATGCTCTTTTTCTACCCAGAGTTAGCTGTAGTGAAATGCTTTTGAAATGTTGAAGGATTGTTCTTAAATAGCTTCTTAAGTGGCTTCCTTTTTTATTTTTTCCTTTTTCCAGAGGTTAGGCAATTAGCCTTGGTGTCTCTGACTATTAATTGACACAACTTACCCAGTTGCATCTGAGAGCTCTCTGCAATGTTTGGATAGCAGGCAGACCACTATGACTCATAGACAAAAGTGGAAGCAACAAAGACACTGTTCCAGTTTTTGTCACATTGATACCTCCAGTAGACCCCCTATGATTCTGTTGCAGCGAGATTTCACTGCTAATGTTTGCAACCAAAGAAGCATTCCTGATCTCAGATGTGACCAAAGACTAAGACAGGGGTGGCATGTGTCTATGTGTCTCCCCAAAGGGTCTTCCAAGAGAAAAACTCTTACAGAAGACCATGCCCTCTCATGAACCAAAGTGTGTGAGAACCACTCTCAGACAAAAAAAAAGACATTCCTTACTTCCTGCATATATGCAAGAAGAAGAGAAAAAATGTTGTTTTTAAAAGAGAACATTTCAAATCTCATGGTCAATTTGCAAATAGATATTCCAACTGTTATTTTTTTTAAATTAGTATCTATCGGCACAAGCTGTGGGGCAAAGGAGCCCAGAATTCAACAGGAAGATCAATACAAAACTTGAGACCTTCCTGATACTTTATTCTCTGAAAAAATTCTTTTTGACTGTTTAAGGAAATAGAAGCTAAAAAAAGTGAATGCCCCAAAGACTGGTTATAGGTTATCTATGTCCTGGGGCTAGAACATCTAGAAAGTCTGCCGCTAGATGCAACAGTGTCTTGCAAGCACTCACCACCCTAACACAAGAGTACAATATATATATTTTTTGACTGCCCATTAGCTGTAACTGGTGATTTATGGCAGGATGAGGCTTCCAGGCCCTGTCTCAGTGGAGATTTGTGAAGGTAGTGAGTTTTTCTTCCAGGATTTCGTTATCCAAGTGGTGAATGTTGCTTCCTCGTCCTCTGAAGATGAAGTCCCTGGGGCAGGCACTGCTGTTCCTCAGAGGGCTTGACCGTAACTGCAGTATAAAAGTTAAATTATTATTGCTAGAACAGAAAATAAAAACCAACCATAGGGTGATAAGCACTCAGTGCCAAGGGAAGGAGAGAGGAAACCTTCACACAGTTGGAGACCTGTACAATTCAGTGCATCTGAGGTCAACTCACTGCAGAGCACCTCTTCTGAAGCTGCTTCTGATCAAGGATACTGCTGCAACTCGGGTGCTTCTGTCCCTTAATGGAATATTTTACCTTATTTGAGGCACCGAGGCTTCCTAAATACCTGGCAATTAGGCAGACAATGAAGGAAACACATTTTCACAACATATTTACACCAAAGGTGTCTGTGGGTCACCCCAGGAACACGAGAGCAGTGTCAGCTCAAAAGGCTGACCAGAGTTGCTGGGAGGGAGACAACAAATTGATTAGCCTCTTTAAAATTTCTCATAAAATTGTATTAACAAAACAGTAAATACATTACACAGAGACTGTGACCACAGGATGTTTACATTATGCCTGCTGTGGACAAGTACTAAATACCATAAAAGACCTGAGACCCCCCCAAAAAGTCTGCAAGTTCTGGCTCTCACAAGGCAGCTGGAGGATCCTATTTCTGCTCCTCCTTTTCTTTCTCTCCTCCCTCATATTTCAGCCTCAGCGCTGTGCACTTTGCTGGTGGTTATTGCGATTCCTATTGCTAAGCTTCCATTATCAGAAAAGAGCTGAGCCAGGGAAGTGTTCAGCACAAGGCAATCCCCATCCGAAATGACAGAGTCAACACACTCCAGTACGGATCTGGGGGTGGCTTCCCACTTAAGGCGCCTCTGATTCCTGTTGAGCTCGAGCCGGTAGGTGAAGTTATCAGCTTGGGTCGGCGTGCCGATCAGCATCATCGTGGCAAAGAACTGGGGGTGCCCTTCGTGCTTCTCCTGCTTCCTGAGGACCAGCAGGAACTGGTGGCCGAGGCAAGAGTGCATGATAATCCAGTCCGTGGGCGCCGGCAGGTGCATGTCCGTGGCCAGGAAGACGATCTCGGCGCCCTGCAGGATGTCGATGCGGTGCGTCTGCCTCAGGTGCGACACCACCACCTCCAGGTGCCCTTCCCACTGGCAAGAGAAGAGCGGGCATGTGCAAGGCACCAGCTGGGGGTCGTGCACCGCTTCATGGTGGTGGCAGGGAGAAAGGCCGCCTTGCTCCGTGGACGCCTGGGCAGCCGCACAGCGATTCGACGCATACTGAAAGAAGAGACAAATCATAGAACCATTACGGTTGGGAAAGACCTTCAAGGTCATCTAGTCCAATTGCAAGACCCTCACCTCCATGCCTGATAAACCATTTCCCTTAGCGCCTCATCTACGTGTTTCTTGAACACTGCCGGGGATGGTGACGCCACCACTTCCCTGGGCAGCCTGTTCCAATGCTTCACCGCTCTTCCCGTGTAGAAATTTTTCCTAATACCTAACCTGAACCTCCTCTGGTGCAACTTGAGGCCATTTTCTCTCATCTTATCAGTAGGATAGACATGGAATGAATATAAATGACATGGAATAGGTGATGAATTAGGACCTGGTGCAGATATTTATGATGCAGTACCAGCAGATGCTAGTCAACTGAAATCCCACCTGAATGTCACTCGGGAGGACACTGGAACTCATTGTTTTTGAAATCACACCAGAACTGGGGCGATCCAGGCGTGGATTTGCACAGGTACTGGCAATTGACTTGTTCCCCATGAGAGGAGACAAACCGGTTGAGCCTTGATATGTCACTTCAAATGAAAGTGATGTATGTGTTTAAAGAGCAATTTCATTAGTTCAGAGGGAGAAAAAAAAACTGATTAAAAAGATAAAAAAAAAAGGGCCAACAAAACAAGGACAGCATGGGACATTTTATAGAGTTACAGCTCTTGCAGCTCAGAACAAGGAAATGAAATATGTATAGCTTTATTATTCTTTAATGAAACACGCTAGCGAATACAGGCATTTTTCCTGAAACAATATGCTTTATAGCACACATAATTTTTGACATAAAAGTCAATTTTTATTGTATAGAATGCCTTTTTTTTTTTTTTTTGGCCAATGTATTTGTTGCTTAATTGCATTTTCCTCCATAAATCTGAAATAGTTCTCAAAGTTGAAAAGGTGGAAAATTTAGGGCATTTTTCTACTAAAGTTCATTTGGATTAAGGTAGGGTGATTAACTGAAAATACACTAACTCTGGCAGAATAGTTCCGCAGGAGGCATAGGAAGCAAAGCCCTCTGTTTCTGTCAGGTGCATGATGCCGAGGAGAAACGAGTAAGTCTTACTCAAAGCATAGGCACATGCAGTGCTACTCGGGAAGAATAATGGCTCTCCTGCAATAACTCTATGCATAGAGAAACCCTAAGGCACAGGCATGATGGCCATGCTTCATTCGACCTGATTTTAAGCATTTACTACAGCCATATGAAACAGAAATCTGGTTGCCTTAGACTGCCTGTGCAGTTAATAGAAGGAGGCAGGCACTTCCAAGGGCTAGTTCAGATCTTAAGCAGGGTAATTCACCTCCTAAATGGGGCACTGGTGGTCGGCACAGATGACTAACGCTAAGAGCCAACCTGTCTGGCTGCACCTGAATTTTAAGCATATAAATACAGGAAGGCCTTTTCTCCCTCTGAACTCATTTCACAATGCTAATAGGAAAAAGATGTATTTATGTATAAGGAGTAACATGTGTGTACATCTTATGTATACCTATATACACATATGTATATGTGTATACACAGATGTATATAGGTATACATATGTGTGCATGCGATGTGTATATTTTAGCATATGTAAGTGTGTATACATTTAATTATGCATATAACTAAGGAAAATTTAAGAAATTTCCCTGATACTCAAATGAGAGTTACTTACAGTCTGCTATGGGTTTGTAAGTTAGACACTGTGGTTAGGTGGGATAAATTAAGGCTTTTACACCCATGCTCTGCCTGTTGAAACCCTGTAATGCATCTCATCTTTCCTCAAAAGACAAAGCAAACTTCTCACAGATGCTTGCAAAGGACAGCTTGAAAACACAAAATTGGGATAACTGTGGGGCCCCTGCTCCAGCACAGCCTGGAAGAGCAGATCTAAGAGGTGCAGAGCGTGGCAGGTTTCCCAATGCAGTCAGGGCTTCAGGGCCATTTCCAACATCACCACCTGCAGCAGTGGTTGTGGCGGGTACCCAGCACAGAGCAGGGCATAGGGGCCGCTGTGGCAACTCAGAATCTGAGGCCCAGCTCTTGTTTGCTCATCTTCCACCAGTGCAAGTATTCACCAACCCGTACCAGCCGTGCTTCTCTTTGCCATATCCAAAGTCATCATGGATATGGAAGTCTATAGGCGATGAGATCCAAAGGCCTTTCTCTCACTGAGACTTATTTTCAGCAAAAGTTTGTTTTCACCGAAGAAAGAATAATCCAGTACAACAGTAGCTACACGTTTTACAAACTGTGTGTTGTCACACCTATCAATGGATACCTGCTGGATGCTGCTCATGACAGCTTTGATATGGTAGGTCAAATGTTCTTGCTGCAGTCATTTTTTCTCTGCACAGCTTGTACTTTTGCTTTTTGTGACATTTTGGAAGGTAATTTCTTGGGTGAACTCTCCCAGTCCTTAAATGAGCAGAGCTCCTTGGCCAGCCGGGACTGTTAAGTCCTGGATCTCCATGCAGCTTTCTGGTTTGTCAGCAGCTGGCAGAGGGGCAGCACGGACAGGCAGGGTTATGTATGCTGTCCCCTGCATGCCTCTCTCTACGACATCAGGTGTCACAGAGTGGCATTTCTGTTTCCTCTGACATTTGGTGCAAGGAATAACAGGCTATAATTGAACAATAATTGAACAGGCAATTACAGAACCATCCAGCCCTTTCTTTGGGGAATTATTACTTCAAACCATAACTTTACCATTCTTCTTCTTCTCCTCATTTTGTTTTTGTTTTGTTTGGTTGTCACGTTGCTGTATAAAATTCAGGAATATAAGTTTTCCAAGCAGAGATCAAGGACTGATAAATGACTAGCGTTATCTGGGAAGAAAAGCAGGTCATTATAAACTAATCGAGGTTTGTTTCTGCAGCTGCCTGCTTATCATGGTGGGACTGCAGGAGCGGTCTGGTTCCCTCTTAACTCTACATTAATTCTTGCATCCCATTAGGATGAAAGTTATGGTTAATTTAAACTCTTTTGGTGAAGGCTACTGGAATGGCAGATCATAAAAGCCTTTTAAGAAAATCCCTGAAATGCTAATTGCCTCATAAAATGAATTCTAATCTCCCAATCTAATACAGTGGGTGTGAGCAATTACTTTCTCTCACCAAACTGTTAATGCAACATTAGTGATTATACTAATTAAAACTAATGAACTCATACTCACATGCTGATAAACCTCTCAACCACTCGGCAACTTCCAGCCTTCTATCCATTTTATTTAACTCCTCTTTTGGAAGATGAATCTTAAATTAACCTCTTGAATAACATTGAAAATTAGATTTTGAAATGTGAAACTTTATAGACTGTGTATAATTCCTCTCCAAAGATTACTAGAGTCAGAGAAACCATTTCCACCGAGGATGTAATTGAATTTAAAAATGCATTTTCCTAATTTGATAAGCTACCCTAGCATGGAGTGCAATGGTAGCTCATCCATCTGAACTGCATCCAAGGTAAGAAAATACAAGTCTCTCCAAAAATCATGTTATGATAATCACGTTTCAATGGTTCAGGCACTGGGAAAATAAATTGCAATGAACAATTTAGTCAGTGGATCTAACTTCTTTCCTTTGTGATTTGTGCGTGTGAGTGTGTGTGTGTGTATGTGAAAATAAATCACAGTTTTCTTCCACATTTTTGAAGCATGTTCAGGAATCATTTCAGCCAGGAATTTTTGTTCTGATACTTTTTCAGTTCAATTTTTTTTTTTTAAATGATATTCCAGCACAACCGATGTGACTTTTTTTTATTCTCTCACTATGTGAGAGTAATCTTCAAAATCTAGTTTCTGAATTTGCGAATATTCCTTTTCTAAATTCATTTTTTCTAAATGACAGAAAAACTTAAAAAATCTCATCTCTGTGAAAAAAAAATCCCAGAAAATTTTGTTATTTGAATATTCACTTACACTTCTAAAGTGTAGTCTAAAGACTAGTGGGATACTGTGCCCTTGCTGTTCTTCCGCATAGCTATGAATTGAGCCTATAAAGTCGAAATGCAAAGCAGGCACAAGAAGGATCACATCGAGCATTTAAATGTTTAAACAAATATTTGTGGTCATTCTTTCCATGTTTAATCTGCTCAAGTGTTTTCACCATTTATAAACTGATTACCTAAGAAAATTAGGCTTATAATATTCTTCTACCAGCCCAGTCCTTTCCTCAATAATCTTAGATTGTTGGCCAATTTCAGTCAAATTTAACAATGCAATAGCAATCACAAAGGTATTAATTTTCAACCAGTTTTATGGAAAGTGGCACAGGGTGGAGAAGAATTACTCTTTTGTGCCTCCAGAGAGGCATAGCTTGTCATATGGGCAAAATTACATTGTCAGACATGAGAGAACATAAACAACTGCAGCTTGAGTCCAATTACATTATTAGACACCAGAGAATCCACATGAGACAGTCTTTGTGAACAGCAGAAAAGGCTTCAGTCAGAGAGCTCTTCATTAGACACAAGATAATCCAGCCATGAGACACAAAACCACAGGAAACCAGGCTCTGCTGCTCGCAGAACAATTTTCTTTTAATGATGCGGTTTATTACGGTCTAATTCTTTGCAAGAACAATTCATTTGGCAAAGAGTAGATTTATAAATACCTGCTGTATTTTTTTAGACAGGAAAAAAAAAAAGAAAGAAAGAGAAAGAAAGACTGGGATGCATTGCTTCTGGATCCTGCCCTAACCTTTCTACAGACTTATTCTAAAAGCTGGACAAATCACTCTAGGTATGATTCATCTGTTCTAAGTTTGACATCTGAGGAGTAGATGGCTAAGCCTGAACTACATCACCTCTTTTTATAGCTCGTGGAGACCTCAAGAGTGCAATTCAGTGCATCCCAAGATAGATCAAGTGCACATTCCCCTGGACACCGCTCTCAAAATGCAGGCGGGATTGACCCCATCCATGGGAGCAGATCTGCTTGATTCCTGCCAAGGAGGAGAAGAGCAGTCCATTGCAGACAGGAGGCAGCTGCATCACCATAGGGTGCTTCTGTCTTACACCATCCAGGATGGTGAGTAACATACTGGAGACAGCATAGTGGGGGAGGGAGAGGACACTTCTTCACACACAGGTGTAGATTTATGGCTCTCGATCACCAGTGACCAGAACCACCAGTGACTCTGTAGAAAACTAGGGGGAGGTCAAAGGATAGATCTGGTAAAGGATCTGAGAAGCAGAACCAGATTGTGGGTGGACTGCAGGGTTGAGATTCCCTCCGGGTCCTTCTGGAGGTAGACTTTCTGTCATCCTACCTACCTATAGGTAGATGCTATCTGGCAGACACCCATATCTGAGAAAGGCACCCCAACTCCTTCTTGAGTTGAGATTTCAGCTCTTCTGGTCACAGTGCCTCTGCTCTGTTTCGGATGTCCACATTCCCTGGTCTCTGCCTATGTTCATCAGTGCAATGATGTTCTTCAGTGCCCTGCTCAGCTGCTGTCTGCCCCACCTCAGAGAAGACCTCACTGTTAGACTGACGGATTCTCCAGCTGCCCGTATCTGTGCCTTCATTCCCGAGCAGAGCTGCCATCTCTCACCCGACCCTGCTTAGGACACAGGAACCTGTAAAGTGTTCCAGGCTGTAGACCAGGTTTAAAGCATATGTCCAGAGCCGGGCCCTTTACAGGAGCACAGCTTTTATTCCTTTCATAAAAAACACTGCAGTAATCCCATCCGAAGATGTCAGTAGCCCTTACTCAAGTGAGAAATGGGAACAACAAAGAACTGAGAGATAGAGGGACTGAAGATCCTAAAGTACTGACCATATCTAGTTGTTCAGCTTGTATCACACAACCTCCAACTTTGCAGAGCAAAAGAGCACTTAGTATGTTCCCAGTGCATCCTTCATTAACCTCAGATGCAGCTGCAAGTGAGAAATGGAATTGTGCATTTTCATAGCCACAACCATTTCGTAAGACACACAAGTGTGCACTGCTGGAAATATTTAAGGCTTACTAGTCCATGTAGGAAAACTGTGAAAAGCTCCACATTTGTGTAGTAAATGTAGAAAATCTGTATGTGCCGTTCATTTTTTTCAGAATAGTTTCCCTGTTAAAGGCTTTGGCCGAGGAAGGATTCAAACTGACATTTTCCTGGGAATCCATTAGACACACGCAGGAACTGGGAGACAAGGTGGGACTTATAGTGGTGTCAGTTCACTGCAAACGCTCAAGGAATGGCAGGGCCAGAAAGCGATGCAGTTTCCTCACACTGCAGAAGTTAAGCTTGCAAGATCCAAATGCTTTCTCAGAGTGACATGTAGGAAGGATAAGTGGGCATGCTCACGGTCCCAACTCCACTGATTACAGAGGGTGATTATTCAGCTTCTCCTAGAATGCCTGAGGGCCAGATCTTTGTCTTTTAGACACTATAGATAAATAGATAGATAGATAGATATGGAAATACACGCACATACACACATGTATATGAGAGTGCTTTATGTATTCTTCCTTACCAGGAACCGAGCAGGATCTAGAAGAACCCTGTGAATGGAAATCTTTCCTTTTTCCCTTTCTGTTTTTAAGGCTGAAGTTACTTTTGCATTATTTAGTCTGGAGAAGAGGAGGCTCAGGGGAGACCTTATCATTCTCTACAACTACCTGAGAGGTTGTAGTGAGGTGAGGGATCAATCTCTTCTTCAGAATACCTCTTGATAGGACAAGAGGAAATGGCCTCAAATTGCACCAGGGAGGTTCACGTTAGACATTAGGAAGAATTCCTACNTCCCTTTCCGTTTTTAAGACTGAAGTTTGCAGTAAATTCATTACTTTTGCATTATTTAGTCTGGAGAAGAGGAGGCTCAGGGGAGACCTTATCATTCTCTACAACTACCTGAGAGGTTGTAGTGAGGTGAGGGATCAATCTCTTCTTCAGAATACCTCTTGATAGGACAAGAGGAAATGGCCTCAAACTGCACCAGGGAGGTTCACGTTAGACATTAGGAAGAATTCCTACATGGAAAGAGTGGTGAAGCATTGGAACAGGCTGCCCAGGGAAGTGTTGGGGTCACCATCCCTGGCAGTGTTCAAGAAACATGTAGATGAAGCACTTACTTAGGGACACAATTTAGCAGGTGTGTTTGTGACGAGTTTATGTTTGGACCCGATGATCTTGAAGGTCACTTCCAACCATAATGATTCTGTGATATAAGGATATTCCTGCTCCCGGAGTTTGTGCACCCACCCAGGAGAGAAGGCTTTGATACTGCTCCTCACTCCAGGAAACCTGCTTAAGCTAATGAACACTTCAGGTCAACTTTGGTGAAAGTACTGGAAATGTAGGCAACAATGCACGTCTCAAGGGATGTGTAGGTGCCAGCTCCCTCATGAATCCTTCAAACCTCAAGTTCTCTGTTACACATCAACACAACTTCAAAAGGGAGGGTTAATACTGCTGCTACCCAAAGCAGTCTCATAGTGAGAGTCCTAATTACTGAGCTGAGACTGCTTCAAAACCCTCAGGAGAAGGGGCGGGCTGTATCCTGGCCTCCCACCTCCTGGGAGAGGTCTCAGACCCTGAGACCACGGCTTAAGGAGAGGGTGAACTGCGCTGCCGTGTCTCAGAAGAATGACCTCTGCTCAGTTCTTTGAAGCGGTTCTTAAATGTCACCATTCTGCAATTTCTAGCATTCCCTGGTGTTACAAAGGGAGCATGGATGTTTGATTCATATATTTACTTATAACAATACCCATAACGTGCAAAAAGAAAACCTTTCATGTGTTTACGAACACTGCACACTGAGAATATCTTTGTGAGTGAGAGCAACAGGGCTCTCACGACTCAATCGATAAGGGTGTCTGACAGGAAAGCAAGTGCTGTGAATAATCGTCTTTTCCCAGACACCTTACACTTGTGTAACTACATTTTACTGTCTGATCACATACAACTTTGCAAACACTCATTAATTCATCCAAGGCCCTGGCTATTTGCTTGGAGAAGTCAATGGTGTAGTGTGAAGGCCATCAAGGTGGAGCTTTTGAAGGGGCTCATGCAGAAAACGGCAGAGATGACAATACAGCTTGGCGCACTTGTCAGACACCACAGCCAGCCCTAACCAGGAGACACTACTATGACTTTTTACCTCTGTCCAGCTTCTATACACTCTGATCAACTGCAGCTTAACCCATCTGCTCCTTTTGTTGAGTCCCAATTCTTTTCTTCTCAGATAGAGTTTTTTTTTTCTGAATTTCAGCAGCACTGATATGAACTTGCTCCTGTGTTACCCTCCATCAGTCAAAGCAGATAAGACTGCAAATTTTCATGCAATTCCCTGTTCCCAAGTGCCTCTTTTGTGGCTGAGATTGCATGTTGCTCAACTCTAGTTTCCTCCTTTTTCAGTGATTTCTAAGTACCGTATGAATTAATTTTGTTCCATTTTGCTCTCTGCAAACCTAGAACCATACCTCAAATTAAATATATCCAAAACCTAATTTATTCAATATAGATGTTTGACATCTTGACACCAGGAGCTCATTATGCTCTGTTCTATCTGTGGTGTGAAGTCCCTAGATGTCCTATTTGGTGAAAAACAGGTTCTATGGAGGACATCCCAGCCCCACTCTGGGTGCTCACCATGCTAGTTCACAGCTGGGACATTTAGAGAAAACCAGAGTCCAGGAAAGGCTCTCCTCAAGCCCACTATTACAAGCCTACTACTACCTACCTGTGCTAATACTGCCTCTAAATAAGATTGCTCCCATTCTAAAACTCATTTTTCTATTGTGCATATCTTTGTAAAATATAACACATTTGAGGTGACACCTTTCACAATGGTTATCTGATTCAGGCTGGCTTTAAAATGTTTATTAAATTATATACGCACCTACATGCATACACATTTATTTATATAGAGACTCATAACACTTTCTGACCGGGTTTGGGTGTTTCTGATAATAGTACAGTGGGGAGAAGTGTGTTCTTTTATCCAGGTTAAAGCATCCTGGTACTTTTTCTATTTGAAAATAATATTCTGAGGATGAGATTTGGCAAGGTGGTGAGAAGCCCATGCATCTTGAAGACAAGCTTATTTTTGCTGTTCCAAATTTGAGACCATTTTGGGACCTACTCATTTTTAAAAATTGGCTCTGATAGGAAGGGAGTTCACTTTGTCCTGGCTTCTTTCTGTAGAGCTCATCACTGTGGCCACATCTGTTGTAGCATCACAGACATCCCTTACAACCAGTAATGCGCTAAAATATAATGGCATCTTATTTCCAAAGTTAGGGACAAACAGTTGAGGCACAGAGGGATTAAAGATTCAAATATGCAGATACTATTTATTTGTTCAGTTTGTATCACACAACACCCAACTTTTCAGAGTACACAGGCTCCATAGAGCACTTGATATCTTCCAAATGCAGCCTTCATTACCCTCAGATACAGCTACCAAGGCTTTAGGTTGAGCAAGTCAAAAGCTGCGATCAGGTGGCTGGCAGCCACCCACCAACAGCAGGCTGTGAACGACCTCAGTATCACACGGGACTGGAGAGGCAGAGGCATGACTGGAGTCCTGCTCTCCAGGGCAATGTGACATCCTCCTGCTACACTGCTCCCCAACATGCCATCACTTTTCTCATCTCTTGTTATCTCTTCTGCAACAGGGGCCTCTGATTTTGTGAGAGCATTCCCAGGCGTGCAGAAGAGGGTGGAAATGTCCCAGCTCCCATCTTGGGCCCCTATCCACAGCACGTGCCTCTTGGCAAGAGCCCCGCACTGACGTTCAGAGTTTCTACTGAA
>VWPW01023215.1:0-10916 GCA_013389825.1 Crypturellus undulatus
GCCTGCCCTTTAACCCTTACCCAGAGGTTCTCATCATCCACTCCCATGTTGAGCTCTGTGCATTCCAGTTGCTCTCTCACATAAAGAGCAACTCCACCACCTCGCCTTCCCAGCCTGTCCTTCCTAAAGAGCACATAGCCTTCCATGGCAGCGCTCCAGTCATGCGAGCTATCCCACCATGTCTCTGTGATGCCAATGAGATCATGACGCTGGGACTGCGCACAGATCTCCAGTTCTTCCTGTTTATTCCCCATGCTTCGTGCATTGGTGTATAGGCATTTCAGGGAAATAACCGAGCCTGCAGGTTCCCCAGGAAGGGTGAAAGAGGTCCCTCTATAATCATTTCCTATCCTCACTTCCCTACTACCATACTCCTGCTGGACACCATCTGACTTTGGCTGTGTGGTACTGTTCGCTGTGTTTGTGTGACACTGCCCTTCTCCCTTCTTGCTTAGTTTAAAGCCCTCCTAACCAGGTTGCCCAGCCTTTTGGCAAAGAGCCGTGTGCCCGTGTTTCTCTAAAGTGCGCAACTATATCCTTCAGGCTCCTGGAGGTCAGGTTTAGTCACTATATAGAAGGTTGTGGAGGACTGGAGTAGAAATGTTTTTACCCCTTCCTTGAAGAAGGGGAGTTGGCTTCACAAGTCACTAGAACCAAGTGAAAGGCTGAGGCATATGACGAGGTAGGGAATTTGACTTGCCTGGGAAAAAGGCTTGAAATTCCTGTGCCAGGGAAGTTATCTTGAGGGGAAGCAGGCTGAGAGAGTCTGACTGCCTACGAACAAGTGATGAAAGAAAAAGATTTGAATTTTTAAGTTCTGCATTATTAGGGCTTTTGAAACATCAAATAACTAGTAGAGGCAAAGGGTGCATGGTGTTTTGGAAATAAAGGTGTGCTTCATAGTTTCTTATATTTTATGAAACAGTTCTTTATTGCTGGAATGCTATGGCAAATTTAAACATGTCACCTTGCCTGTAGTGCAGGATATTTTTTTAAAAGGGAGGAAAAAACAAACATATCTGCTTATAAAAATTATTTAAGGCAATGTTAAAGATTTTTGTGTTATTAAGAATTGCAAATCTAGATCAAATATTTTTGTTTTAATACTTTAAAATCATCTACTGACTTGGCTAGCTAGGTTTTGAATGCTGTGTGCCAGAAGTTAGGGAGTTGGAAGAGAAAGAGAATGCCTACTCAAGTGAGGCCCATCTGGTCTGGTATAGTTGGAATTTGTCAATGAAGTGAGAATTTCTGATAGTTAGCAGGGGTGCTGGACCAAATTTTATTCTCCATAGAGACAAGTAAGAGAGGAAGGTCCTGTACACATAAAGTGCTTGCTGTAATTTGCTTTTTCCTCTCTGTACCAAGGTGGTACCTTCTGTGATAGTAAAATAGAAGAAATGATGTTAAATCTGCTAATGACTCCTAAATCTATAGCTTTAATACAAGTGTCTGCATAGAGAGGTTATAAATTTGAAGTTCATTCTAAATGTGGGAAGCTTTTCTATTTACAGTTATTTTTTCAAGCCTTTTTAGTAATTTCTTTATTAAATGTTTTGTCTGTGTTATGAAAGACACTGAATATAATGCTTTTTAAATTAAATCCTGTATAAAATATATATAAAAGATAGGGGGTGAACAAAATGGTTTTCCAGTGCGGTTAAGGCATGATTTGGGTCTTGAATATGGAATTTGAGTGTACTTATTTGAAATTCTGAGGTAAGTGTAATGCAAATCTGTTTTTTCACTTCAGTTTTCATAACACAGAAAAGGCATTGCTGTACAAGTAACTTATATTTTTGTGTGAATTGCATGGTACAGTAAACTATGCCTTTTTTTGTAACGGGACATTTTGAGTGACTCTTCACTATAGTATCACTAGTGTGCTGAATTTGCAGCTGAGGATGGTAAGGGAGGGGAAAAAAGGCCAACTCATGTTATCCTTTAGTTTCGGGTTACTCCGAGCACTTGACAACCTGAGCAATAAATGAGATGATGTTCAGAAGCACCTGAAGCTCAGTAGTCCTGTGAGATGGCTGCAGTGTCAGAACAGCTGCCTGCAGCCCTCTTCCTATCCCACCTTCTGCAGTTTTGCCCTGTCCTGCTGTGTTTGGCGGGATGGAAATGTCAGGCAGGTCTTCAAGAAGCAGCATTCTTGGTTATCCTTGTTTTCCGGCAAGAGGCATTTAGGAATGTCTTGCTTCTCAAATGCTTTTACAGAGAGATCTTGCACTAAAATTGAAGGTCTTCCAACTGATTTGAGGATGAATGCTTGGGAAGCTGTTTGGTTTGCTGAAGATTTCTAGCTGTGTTGGGGCACACTTACACAAGGATTAAAAAAAAAAAAAAAAAAAGTGACTGTAGTCTTGGTTCCCCCCATACCAGGTCAGACAGTTTAAGCAGTACAAGTTTTTTTGTAGTATTTTTAAATATGGCATGAGTTTCAGCTTTCAAAATAATATTTAAAATTTATGAATTTCACCAACTATCTCAAAACAAATTTTAGAAATATTAAACCAGACTTGTAATGGGTTCAAAGCAGTTTAAAGATGAGGAAAAAGCTTATTTTTGAAAGCCAGCTTTGTAATACCATGTACACAAGCATAAGCATGAAATCTTTATTTTAAAGCTTTGAAGTGCTATAAAAAAGTACTTTGCATCTTTAAAGTGACTACTTTTTCCAAATGTGGGGCACTTACTCTGCAAAAAAAAAACAAAAGTCTTAATTGTGAGTAAACAGGTTTTGTTACTGTATAAATGAGAAAATATATTTAGTTAAGTACCCACCTCACTCAAAATGAACACCAAATATATTGCCAATACTGTTTTTGTTGTTGTTTTAAATCTAATTGTATTGTAATAGTTACCAAAACTGATAAGAAGAAAATTGTCCTTAAATCTCATTAGTAAAATTTTAAAAAATCCTATGGAAATATTTGCTAGTGTTTAAATAAAAGTGCCAATTTGCTTCTGTCTGGTTTGTAGCTCAACTGACACTTTCATTGTTTTTTTTTTTTTTTTTTTCTGAAAAGTAAGTGTAATGACTGTTTCTTTTCCCTTCCAACCTCCCCCAGCAACCCTCCAAACAATGGTCCAACACCCATTTTTATTGTAGCCTGAGCATAGGACAGGAGCATAGTTGTAGCTTAAGCCTACAGACCTCCAGGGAAGTGCAATGAAAGGGAGGACCAAGAGGAGAGGAAGCTTCAACATTTTCTTAGGCTGTAGCAGTAAAATGCTCTGTAACAATGGAGAGGTGAATCAGTTTGCCAAGCTATTAGCAGATACTTGTGAAGCCAAGTTGCTTCAAATAAAAATGGGTAAATCTAGTAAGGTTCTTGTAAATTTTAACGTTTTATTATTATTATTATTTTTGTTGTTGTTGTTGTTTAAATGCAAAAGGTTTTCAAATAAGGGAGCTATTCTGTATGAACGAAATGTGTGTGTGTGGGGGGGGAGGAACTGGAGAATGAAAGGCATATAAATTTATTGTTTTGTTAAATCCATAACAAGTTTAATAACTTAATAGTTTAAATCTGTGACAGGTTTACATTTGAGTTGTAAACCTTGAGAAGGGTAGGCTTCTTCCACAGGTCTCAAAGATTGTGGTGTTGGCTTTAGTAAGAGACAGAAAGCTATAGATTCTGTAGCACCAATACCAGTATAGAAACCTTTGAATTAACTGGGATCTAAGATGCTGCTTGTTTTGTGAATAATGAAAAATGCTTTGCAGAAATCTCAAGTTAAAGTAAACTGTGTAAATATATAAGAATATAGATCATGACCAGTAATGTACATTAAGCTTTTGGTTTCAACTTTGAACTTTTACAAAAACTTTCCATTATCCAAAAGACACCTGTGGCATGTTTTCTTGAGCTCTGAAAATATTTTATCTTGATTACTGTGTTTAATTCATATTGGCTCCAGTTGCAGCAAAGAGGCTGAATAGAGAATGCACCAAAGCTGTTCTCTTTTTGGTGCCTTATGGGCAGCTGCTTGCCCAGGAGTTCAGAGCAGGGGGAGGAAGGTGCTTCATTAGGGCTGCTTTTATAGCCACGCAGGCTGAGCGTGCGGGTCTGACTGTCTCATCCCCACTTGGGAGGCTGTAGCCTAGGACGGCTGTAGAGTGCTTGTTCCTGCAGCAAGAGGCCTTTTTTGTTTGTGTCTGTCTGTCATGTGCGGGAAGAAATTTTTTTTTTTTTTTTTTTCCTCGCATTTCCCAGAAACTGAGAGACCCAGCTGTAAACACTTTCTTTTGGGGTGTTACCCATATAGCTTTCACAGGTCTCATGTCAGTGATTTTTTTTTCCCTGTGCTTTTTTGGAATTGAATGAATAAATCTCTTTGCAAGCCTCTTTTTTAAAACATTCCTATGTGAAGAGAGGTAGAAGTTCTTTGGGAGGTACTGCCAGTGGTGTCTCTAGCAATAAGAGTTTGAGTAAGTGAAGTTTAGGAATACTAATTATAGCATTTGATTGCAAAGAAAGATACAAGGACGTGGATTGAGTATGAATGACATGAGCAAGCCCCTATTTTGAGTACAGCTGAAACAACAGCATGTGCCAGCTCTGCGATCTGTCGCAACACAGGCCCCTGCCAGCAATGCATCTGATTTGCACAATTTTCTGCAAACCCAGAGCTGTTGATATTAGTGCAAAGTCTTTTCTTGGAGGAGAGAAAAGGTGGTTCCAGTTTACTCTCCTGCTTTGCAATTAATGCTGGCCTTGGGGAGAGAACAGGATCTGCTGTCCAGGTGAGGAGGTGGCTGCAGCTCCAGATGGTGGGTGAGCCCCCAATTACCTGTACAACTGCCTTAATCCAGCCCTGATGATGAGGGGAACCTTAGCACGTTTGCTTTATCAGCTGCGCCAAAACAGTTATTGCTATCTGGGGAGACAGCTGCAATGAGGAATTTCACCTAGTCTGTGCTGTGTGATCCAGAAGGGATTGATGATCTACAAACTTGGGGCTACTCACCCTAACTCCCCATGTGACCTTCTTGGTGCATGTGCCGGAGCTGCATTCCCCACCCTACTCTGCAGGCCCTGCTGCCTGTGGAGGTTTGACCAAGTGGAGTTTATAAATGATGAATGATTTCTGCTTATGACTCAGCCCAGGCAGTAATTTAGTTTTTCCTTTACCCAATTGCCAAATTCTTCTGCAGCTATTTTGCAGCTTCATTGCCTTTCTCTGGAGTCAGCTGTTACAGAAGTTGGCCATTCAGTTTAGAATCCTTGATACTTGGGGAAAATGGGAGGAAGAGAGGAGCAAGTGAAAACTAACTGCTGTCATTTAAATCTCACTTCTGAGGGAAACTGTACCACAAGGAACCTTTGCTCTTGTTAGTCCATAATCCCAGTAATCATCCGCACGCTCAACCTGGTGGTTTTAAAAGCAAGCTTTATTAGCCGGCCGGCGGCGGACCTCTTACAGTTGGTCCTGAGATCCGTGCCGCCTGAGGAGAGGTTCGTGTTTTTATAGATGACTGCAACTTTCCTCATTAAACATTATCTACAACTACCATTATTTATGACTAATCCTCCCTTCACAATTCTTTTTGGCAAGTTCAGAATCTTATCTCGAGGTCGCAAGGAGTAGGATATGGTATCCTGTTAGTTCCCATCCTTGACTGTAGCAAGCTATATTTACAGAAGCAGATGGCAAGGTTAACTGTAGATTACATAGCTTATACCTTTATACTTAATGAGTGTGCAAGCTTTTTACAGAAGCAGAAAGCATTTTACAGAACACTACCCCTGTTAACCCTTCCTAGGCCTTACACTCCCAGTTTAGTTTGTGGATCCAGTGGTTAAATTAAAGATTATGAACAAGCTGTATTTTCTCATGCTTTGCAAAAGATAATAGTTCATTATTGTGGTGTGGATAATTCATGGGTTACTTCATAGTTGACTTTCCTATATCTGTTGAATTTATCTTGTTTGTTTTTAAAACTCTTAAACCTTTTGCCCAAGCCATAGTCAAACAAGGACCTGCTGTAGAGTCTTCTGATCATGTACAAAAGCATGCTGATTTAACATATCTGTATTTGGATAGCTAATATTTTGTTTGACTGTTCTGTTGAGAACAAGTTTATATTGGTGTTCTCTTCCACTCTAGTGGAAGAGCCTTGTTTCTGTTTTCTAGGCATTGATCACAGGTTTAAGTCTTCTGTGCTTTAGTAAATGCCTGATGTAGTAGTGGGCATGGTATTAATATTAAAAACAAGAGTTTTTGCATGTTATACCAGAGTATCCGATATCCAAACACCAACTTACAGTCAGTGCTGTGGTCACTCTGAATTTTTTTTTTTTTTTTTACTCTAACTCCAGGGGAACTTAGGAGTCGCATACTGTGGTTGTTGTAGACCTCATTCTTCATGGAGGAATAGCATGATATGTTTTCCTCATTAACCTTACCTGCAATAGGCAATGTACATTTCTAGTGTTTTGGTGTAGGTTTCTAATCTTCCAAACTATCCCTGGAGCTGAAAATATCCCATCTGCTTTCCAGAAATAAAGCCTCATTATATCACAGATCTTTTTTAATTTTGATTTTTGAACTCAGAGAGTGACAGTGAATGGATTCAGTTAAAAGAACCACCCGATCCCATGGTAAAATTCACAGGGTTAAAGCTCTGTATTTATTGACGCACAGGTACACACTCCCCCCCAAAAAAACAAGAATTAGGAGCAGTTTTGGCTTGTGTTACAGCTGTCCCCTTCCCTGTTATTCTTAATTGTCCTCGAGTTCAATGAGCTATTTCCTAAAAGGATCCGTGATACTTAAATAAGTATTTAAGCATCTGGATTAACTGTGTGACTTAGTGTGCTTTTCTTGCCTTTCATCTCTAAAGAACAGAGTACAACACCTGGTATGAGTCAAAAGCAAGAGCTTCAGCCGTTTGGCGTGACAAACAGATTTGGGTCAAGTTCTCAAAGCAGCCTTAGCAGAATCAGGTTTTGTATTTAGACAGGATTTATGGGCATAATGATTTTTTTTTTTTCTTCCTTAACATCATTAATTGATATAAGGTAAAAGTATGTGTTTTGTGGCCAATTTTCTTGTCAGGTGGTGGTATGATCTCTTATCTACAAGCTCAACTTTCTTACTGTACAAACATGAAAGGAATCAAAGGCTACTGTGAAAATTTTTTTATTATTATTATTTTAGTAAAAATATTACAGTTGATGCTTTGCTATTTTTCCTTGTTTTGGTGTTCCCAGGCACATACACAAGGAGAGACACAAATTCCCACCTTCCAATCTCAATCAGACGACCCTGCCCTTGTACTTGTCCCTGCAGCTACACTGTAAGAGCATTAATGTTGCTGCGAGTAGCCTGGAATGCCATTACCCCAGAATGAAAAAGAGCATCCACCGAGGGCAGTTGCTTCTTAGCTGGCTTGCTCCATAGGTTCAGGCTGCCCTGCCCATGCACCTGTTCAACACTTTAGAAGCAGATATAATTATATCCCTTAACTGCAAGATAAATAGCAAAGATTTGCTACCATTGTTTTAAACTACCTCTTGTTTACTAGCATATGTCTTTTTCTTGAGAAGTAGTGACTGATGGACATATGTTCTTAATCCATGCCAAAGTATCGCAGTATGAATGTTGGTTATGACAAGTTTAGTTAAAATACAAATGCCTGCTTTAGGGTAGAACAGCAACATTGTGGTATAATGCAAAAGGAAATGTAGTTGTGATATCATCATTCTATTTGTTTTTCACGAGATAGGAGAGACTAGTGTGAAATTCTGTAGCAAAATGGTTTGGTGCTGATCTGCTACTGGTGCAGCTGATGATCAGTTTCTGTTTTCAAAGTGTGTTTTGTCATCCACTGGCAAAGAGGAATTTTGTCAGATAGATGGGTTGCAAATTTGTTCTCTGACATTTCTGGAGCTAACCTCAGAAAAAAAAGTTTTCTTAATGTTTTGATCTTCTGACAAAGGTGTTTTCAGCATGTTTTACTTACTCTACAAATAGTCTGAAGCTGTTAATATATCAAATATGTGTCACATTTTGGGAGATCTCTTCAGAGCCTTTGAGTCCTGTAAATTTACTTCAAGAGGTAAAGTCTCTCCATTTAAACCAAATGTCATACAAGCCATGCATGTGCCTAACAAATCTTCTTCGAAACTTTGCTCCATGTATGTGAAAGACCTTAATAGAAAAAAATATATATATTTGCTGTAATTGGGACTGAGGTCTTGATTTCTTGGCAAAATAGTAGATTAATATTTGGCAATGAGCAGTAGGAATTGTAAGTGCACTGTGTCTCTAATGCTGCTTGAACTGTCTGATAAGTTGCAGTCTAAAATGCTTTAAAAGAAGAGAATGATAAATAAACTGCCCAAGTGTGGTAGAGCTTTTTGCTTGTTTGTTTTTTTTTTTTTGCTTGTTTTTAATAAAAACTTACTTTAAAATGCAACATCCAAGATTTAGTTCTCTGATCACTAAGCTTTTATAGTTAGCGTTTTTACATGCATTGTGTTGTGCATCTTGTCAGGCAGTCTCATATTTTAACACTTTTTTAAACCTTTTTTTTTCCTTTTACAGGCATACAGGAGTTTCCAGAAAATATAAGGAACTGTAAAGTCTTGACAGTTGTTGAAGCCAGCGTAAATCCAATTTCCAAGTAAGTTTGCTTATTTTTGTGAAATTTTATATTTTATCCAAACACTGTTGAGTCTCGAGCATGTCCCATACCACTTTTTGTGAGTCAGTCCTTGGAACTGAAGGCCAGGAGCAGAGTTATCTGAGTAATTTTACTCAAGTGAACAAGTGTCTTCGTTTACCTCACTGCAGTGGCAAACAGTATGGGTATGTCAGTGAAGTATTTTGTCCAGATAATTTGGCAATGTGAAGAGCACTGCTCTATGATATGTGTTTTTTCCAGGATTCTCCCCCACCCCCCAGGTCAATTCTCTGTAAAGGTAGACAAATACAAAGGTAGACAAAAAAGGAGTGTTGCTCCTTTAAAAAAATATATATATATATTTAAATATATATATATATATATATATTTAAAGCCTATAGAGCTGTTTGCAAACCCAACTTGTAGGAAGAGATTTGCTTTTGCCTTCTATGATGATGAAATTAACTTGGCAGAAGTAACACTTGCAGAGATAGAAATTTGCTTTAAAAGTAATTCCCTTGGGGGTAAAAAGCAGTATTGTATAGGTTTTAATTTATTTAATCATCTCTATTGAGTGAATCTTCTATGTTAGGTGTCAGTTCACAAATAAGTAGCAAGATGATGTCTGTTCTTATTGCCTGTAGATATTGTCTTCGATATTTAAAGAATAAATTGAAAACTATTCTTACAGCAAACCAGCTCGTGCATTTTTATAAAAATTCTCAGAATACTTTAAATATAAATGCTATCAATATGTTATAATTGCACTCCAATGCTGTGCTGCTGCTTAAGAAAGGATGACAAAGCAATGAGTATAAGTGAAAGAATACTACTACATTACTTTTTTTCTATACAGACTTCCCGATGGATTTTCCCAACTGTTAAACCTAACACAGCTGTACCTGAATGATGCTTTTCTTGAGTTTTTGCCAGCCAACTTTGGCAGGTAAGATGAGTTTGAGGCTTGGATCTACGTTTGTTTTTAAATTATGCAGAGCAGTTTCTGCTGTTTCTCAAGCAAAGTGAGAGGTCAAGGGAAGGGGATGAAGTATGAAGGTTTTGTTTTGTTTTTTTTATCACCATTTCTCTCATTGGGCTTTTGAAAAGACAAACAATGTTTATAAAGAGACAAAAAATAAAAATTACTTATATACTTGCTATATTTACTGCTCAAGTACAGGTATGGGAGACAAATATTTCGTAGTAGTAGTTTCGTCATCTTTTAGAAGCTTGAGAGGAGCTAAGAATGACATCTGTCATTCTGCTTCTCCTTTCTGGGATGCACAGTTTTCTTAGTTTCTTTCTCCACTGTCAGGAATCTGTCTGAGAGTCATGGTATGCAGGACTAAGTAAAATTATTGCAATTGATAGTTTAAATAAGACAAATACTGAAGTATTTAGTATTTGTATTTAGTATTATTTAAATAAGACAAATACTAAACCACCTACTCTTAAAAAATGGATTTAATCTTGCAAGCAAAAATATAACTAAATATAACTAAAATAAAACTAAACTAAACTTAAAAAAAGAAAATAAAAATAAATAAAACAAAGTAAAAATAAATAAAATAAAACTAAAATAAATATAATTAAAAGGAAGGACTCACAGATAAGTATTGTTCATTGTGTTCTCTTGTACTGTTATTTCTGCTTTTTTCTTCTCTTATTTTCTCTTTTCTCTTTTCCTAGTGCATGCGGCTCTCATGTCCAACAGGCCTTTCTTTTAGGAAATATGGCCATTACTTAACCAGGCATACGGCCATGTGAAAGCAGTTGCCTTAAGCTGTGTACTAGTTGGGTCAGCTCAGTTTATAGGAGGTCAGAAAAACCTCTAGGCTGAGGGCTGCAGAAGTTTGGCTAAAAGAAATATCTGGAGGACTGGACTTTTTTATCCTTTGGTGATTTAATAATAGTGTACACCTTGTTCTCTCCTTTTTCTAGCCAGAAAGACATTTTTTTTTCAGTACAAAGCAGCTAAGAAGGAAAATTTATGATTGACATAGTTGATTTTCTGAGAAGTTAATCTTAAGTATAGTTTCGTTGACGCACTTTCGTTGTCATTTTTCTTTAAAACTGTCGTCTTCTGTATCACCTCTGCTGGACTTGATTAATCGGTTAGGCAAGTGGTGAAGTCATTAATAAGTCGTAAACTGAAGAATAACTCAGTTAGAAATATGCTTCATATTATTGAAATTGAGTAATATTTGGCATTTGGTAAAAATACTTTTAATTTAGAGGTTTCTGAGTAAAAATTAATTGTGATGTCACTGTGTGTGTG